>CM055652.1:1200000-1800000 GCA_029378325.1 Elaeagnus macrophylla | reverse complement strand
ATGTGATTCCCACCGGCCAGTCCTCCGGTAAAACGTTACACCGCGGTACTGAGAGCTCCTGGACCTCGGCCCACGCCTACTTTTCTTCACAGGCAATTGCTGTTTCTGCTGCATAAGTCTAATCTCTGCCTGAACCTCAGAGTCGGCAAGCGGTAAGCTCAAAGACTGAGACTTTGATGATAATCCTAACCCAAATCGTGCTTCTTTGCCTTCTTCACCTTCGGTCACCGGAAAAAGAGACCTCGTAACAAATTTCGGTGATGGGTTTTCATCTTTGTCACTGTTGGTTGAACTTGAACCAATACCGTGATCTTTTACACTCTTCATGATATCAAATATGAATGCAGAGCAATTGTTATAAGAGTCTTCATCTCTTCCATAACTGCTCGGAGTTGGAGCTTCGTCAGCATTAACAACAGAAGAGTTTGAGGTTCCTGAATCCTCAAACTCCATTTGGGTTGTTGAACCTTGAGGTAGTAGTACTTTCTCAACCTCCATAACCACATTAAGATCCAACATGTTTATTTCTCTTTATAAGTATCTTTAATTTTTGCTATTGATCTTTAAGAAAAAATCAGTTCTTTTATATCTTAGAATCTTTGATGAGAAAAACCCAGTTTCATTATCTAAAAAGATGAGAACTTGATAGTTGAACAGAACCAGCTAAAAACTAAAATAGATGAAAACTTTCAAGTTTCAAGGAGAGAGATTGAGTGAAACCGTTTTAGCTAAATGGTTGAGATCGAAGATAAGTTAAGGACGATTCAAATATAAAAAGAGAAAGTTTTGAAAAGTTGTGAAGACAAATACAAAAGGTCTTCTCTGTAAGGCCCTTGAGCCAAATAGATCAGAGAGAATGGCCTGCTAATGAAGGAAAATAGAGAAGAAGAAAAAGCTGGTTCAGAGAAGTATTAAAAAAATAAATAATAAATAAAGAAATGGGAACGTGTTAGCTGTGAGGTTTGGGATTTGGAGTTAAATTTTACTGTATCATTTTTTATAGATAATTTTATATATTATTGATATGTAATAAATATATAAATAAAAATAATTAAAAATATTAAGTTTTATTACATAAAATATAAATTTATATGTATAAATTTATTAATCATCAATAATATATAAAATAATACAGATAATTTGCGTACTCTATTTATTACTTCTCTTTCATTATCTGACACAAAAGTGCATTACGTATATTTTCACGTTTTCCTTATTTTAATTAAAATTATCTGCAATCCTTTTTTCAATTTCAACTCTCCGATTATTACCGCGACAGAATTAGCATATTTCGGTTCGAATTAGGGTTAAAATAAAAATTAAACCAATAATATTATTTTTTTTTAAATAAGAATTAATCTAATTTAATAAAATTTATAAAACTAATCAAATCAATTTTTTTATACTAGATTAGATAAATCAAATTTTGTGTTTTAATTTTGTTTTTGTTTTTATTATCTTAATTTTTAAAAAATATTTGTTTATAATAACTAATTAGCCATTTTATGCAACAAATTAAAAATCAATCATGCAAGCAACATATTCGGAACCAATAACAAACACTTTAGTCTTAAGAGAATAAATCTTATTGTTTAGTTCTTGAATTCATATACTAGAAAATAGCACCCCGAATGTATTTTTGGAAGATGGTACGATGGAAAAGGACAACAAAAATAAAAGGTCTGCGTCTCGGAGACAATGTTATCGTTTGGGGCTTGGGGTTTTTCGTTGTTGTTGTTATCGTATTGTGTGACAATTGCAACTTAAGAGTTGAGACAATGATAAATTAAATAGAGAGTGTGGGATAATGAGATTAGTGTAAATGTTATTTAATTTTATATTTTTTAATTTTTTTATGTAATAAACTTATTATTTTAAGATATAATATATATAATATATTATATGTATAGATTGAATTGGTTCTTGTAAAAAAAATTGTTTCAAGAACCAATCTAACATAATGGATAGGTTATGTAAAATTTGAATCAAAATTAACCTAATCACAATGTCAAAATTGTGTGATATAGATTAAGTTGAGTTGATTTATATAGATTATATGATATGAGTTGGTTTATATAAACTATATCGATTTAATCTAATTTTAAATATCCTATGCGACGGTATGAAAGTTATATGAATAAATAGATTTTTCTACTATCGAATTATAAGAATTGCTACAAATATACCACTGATTTTTTGTTGTTACATCTATACCATCAAACTTTTTGATTGTTACAATTTTATCATTAACATTAAAAACTTAATAGTGTTTTAACGAGAATGACATATGTGCAATGCATATATAACTAAATTCTTGAATGGCTGTTGAAACATCTGCTTCGACTGCTAATGGAGCAAAGCCATGTACCTAAGCTTTATACTTAGTTTCCATTGCTAAAAACATCTTCTCTATCTCGCCTTTTTGAACCCAGTAATCTATGTCGTTTAAGAATCTAAATAAAACCCAGATGTGAAAAAATCATTAGAAGAAAATCCAATAATTTATTTGCACTTAATTAAGGTTTTAATTTCTTTGTATTTGTATTTAGGTATTCTTCTTCTTTTCTTCTCTTTTACCTTG
Organism: Elaeagnus macrophylla; assembly: GCA_029378325.1. Lineage (NCBI taxonomy): Eukaryota > Viridiplantae > Streptophyta > Magnoliopsida > Rosales > Elaeagnaceae > Elaeagnus > Elaeagnus macrophylla. Next base: position 1,797,419 of record CM055652.1, on the reverse strand, counting down.
GGGAAGCACCAATGAAGATAAGCTTGATGAATATTTCAAGGCGATGAATAGCAACAAAAATTTCAATCATGGTGAAAATTGAATGGCCGACGTAGGCACAACGATGGACATCGAGAGCGTCAAAAATGTTCACCAAGTCATCAACTTAAGCATCAAGAGTTTTGTTGAATCTAAAATTGAAACAATCAAGGTTAACATTGCCAGCACATATGAGATCGTAGAAAATGACTCGATAATGGGTTGTAAAGAAAGGCAAAATGCATTTTTAAGCTGATTGGTCGATATTGAAGCCATGGGTTAAGATAATGATTCTCTCGCTAGAACTGATGACTCTGACATTCAAAGCTTCTAAGAATATATTGTTGTTTCCTATGTTGTTGATGCACGTGTGATTTTTTTGTTAAGCTCATTAGATTTTTAACGTCAATGGTAAAATTGTAACAATCAAAAAATTTGATGGTATGATTATAATAACAAAAATTTGGTAATATATTTGTAACAATATTTGATAATAAAAAAATTTATTTACTCAATTTATTTTAACATGTATCAAAGTAATGTTTTAATTTCAAAAGAAAAATGAAAAAAAATCTCCAATTACGAGACGTTATTGTGTCCGAGCAACATACCTATAAAAAAATGAAAACTTGAAAAATTACATGCCCCAAAATTTATAGCAATAAATATAACAATTTAATTACATTAAAAAAAATTAATAAACTATAGTTCAACACTAAATAATTTTAAATAATCAAAATTTAAATTAAACATATTTATTGTAAAATTATTGAAATAAAAAAAATTATAAGAAAAATATATAAATTATACATAATTAATGTTATTTTTATAACTATAAATTTAAATAATGTCATAAATATTGTTTTTAAAAAAATATATTGAAAAATTACTTAAATACTTGCATTTAAGTCACTTGAAGTATTCTAAATGACACAACATTAATCTAAAACGAATCTAAATATTCTAAATGACACAACATTAATCTAAAACGAATCTAAATATTCTGTACGATTTTTTGTATCCAAGCATATGTCTTACGACCATCAGCACGAAATATATACGTGAGTATAATTGTTAAAGTGAAAAATAAAGTTACTTAAAATGAATAATTTTTGTTCATTTATTTATTTATTAATAATACATATATTAATATATTAAAAATGATATAAGTTATTTGGAGTAAACTAAAATATTAGTAAAAGCTTGGTAATTTTTGAAAAAATACTTGAAAAAATTAATAAATTTTTTAAAATTTATAAAAAAAATAAAAAATAAAATATTAAATTAGTTTAATTTAATAGAATTTAATATTAAATGGATATAAATAATTGTATTTTAATTTAAATGATGTTTAATACAAAATAATTAGTTGTAATTTTTTTAAATAAAAATATATAAATTCAACGTAAAACATACTACTTGTTACAAATTTTAATAATCTACATAATACTTTAATTTAAGTCTCTCACATCATTTTCCCCTTCTTTTCTTTTCTTTTCAGAAAGATAAGATATTCATTCATGAAGCAAAAGGAAACGATACAACCTAAGAATTAATACAGAAATCAGATCCGCAGAGCTTCTACACAAACAAACAAAAATACACCAAAGTTGAAAGTCTAAACAAGAAAATTAAACCCCATTATTAGTATTTTTATTATTATTTTAGCATTTATTATTAGTCAAATTTTTCAGTGGTCTTTAAAAGTATCCTAATTATCTAAAATGTATTTATTTAGTCAAAAAATAAATGTATGTACAAAATAAATATAGTACGATTATATATATATTTTGTAAGACCATAAAATATGGGTCTAGATCGTATTGAACATATAACTTAATTTTTTTGAATTTTCAGTTGTAAAATTATATCTATTAACTTTTTATTTCATCTCAAATTAAAAATAATATTTATTTTATTTTTAAAATTGTAATAAAAATATAAAAATAAATTATATTTTAATTTAAATAAAATTTATAAAGAAAAAATTATTTTAAATACAAATTTTTTATTAAAATATTTAAATCAATTTTATCTAATCATATAATTGTTACCAAATATTGTACAAATTAATTTGAATACAAATTAATACAATTCACTTCAATATGACTATATTTAATATATCTGATACGACGTACCAAACATGCCATTAGTATTTAATATTTAGTATTTATGATTTACATTTTATTGTTTATGTTTAAGGTTTAAGAAAAAAGATGAAAATATAAAAATGATTAAATTGTTCTTCGATTTTTATGCATAAAAATTACTTTCGACTAAATAGGTATCTTTTAAATAATATAAGTACTTTTAAGATACTAGTTAAAAATTTAGGCTATAATAAATACCAAAACAACAATATCAATAATTAAATACCAAAAAGTACCAGCCCTTAGAAGTGTCAAAAAGGACGGTCTGGCCCAGCTCGTTAAATTAGTGTATCGTGCAAGCCTGTGGTACGTTTGTTAGCATATCGTGTTGGCTCTTGGCCCTTATATGAGTCGTGCCGTGTCTCCATTCTTTGCCCGTGGGCTTTGACATGCCGTGTCGTGCCCAGCACGTGATCCCTTTTTATCATTTTTATTATATATTTATTTAATTATTTAGTTAAAAATTATTAATAATGTTTTAAAAAATTAAAAGTAAGAGTCGAACTCTCAACCTCTTTAGATCGTTAAAAATTCATTAGATTATGTTCAATTTTATTTAAATATAAAAAATATTATTTATTTATTGATATTTTTTTAAAATTATTTTTTAAAATAATAAGGCTTCGCATGCTGTGCCATGTTGTGCTGGCCCGGCCCAGTCCAGCCCGTTAAGGACCTTGGGCCATGCTATGCTACTCCTTTTAACTAACGAGACGTGTCGTGCCATGCCGTGCATTACCGAATAACTAGTGGGTCATGTCGTGTCGGCCCTGTGGGCTAATGAGCCAAGTGTTTAACAGGCCGTGTAGTATCGTACCGATCCGTTTGACACCCCTACCGGCCCCTCTTCATTACATGCGATTGAAAAAACTCAACGTTTGTTTCAATATCATGAGACTTGGGTGTGTGTTTGAATTTTATATTGTTCAAGTTTGTTTTGGAGCAGAATATGTACATGCATGTGTGTAGTTGTGTGTATATATTATCATATATCAATTTTGAAAGTCTTTATGAGCTTATCAGTATTACTTACCAAGTTGGCTTAGGGTATATATATATATATATATCACATATCAATTTTGGAAAGTCTTTATGAGCTTATCAGTATACCAAGTTGGCTTAGGGCCTTAGGTAAGGCAGACTTGTTATCGTTGTATTTTTGTTGTTGTTGTTGTTTTCAACGCATTATAGTTTTCAAACAATCAATCATCAGCCCCAAAATATATTATTAAGTATTTTATAGGTTACTTCTAATTATGTACTAGATTTTCAATTTTATGTTCATGACTTCAAGAGTGTATAAATATATAACCATGTTATTATAGCAGTTTTTGCTTTGTTTAGAGCTGCTTGTTTTAATTGAGTAATTAAAAAGTGACTGAAAACTTTTTTAGCAAAAAATTATTTTGACTGATTATTTGACACTGACAGTTATGAAAATATTTAAAACTAAAAATGTAAAATATGTATTACAATTGAAAATTAAAGCCCTGTAAAAAAGCAAAATGTGACGTATGGCTATGAATAACTTTATCCTTTGTAGTTATTTATTTATTTTTATAGGAGTATATCCTTGTAGGGTAGGAGCTAAATACACAATAAGTTTTGGAATAACTTGAAAAATAGAGTATTAAAATATTATAATTACATAAATTTATATTATTTTTATATTTATATTAATTTTTAAAAATAATTTTATCATATATCATAATATAATTTATATAAGTAAAAGAATAAATATAAATTTATATATTCTTAATATTTATTAAAAAAAAATTGTCAAATATTATTTGGTTCAGCCTCATTATTTTGCGACTCTTCTTTTCTATCAAGAGCCACTAATACTATTACCGTTGGACCACATACTAATTCCTCTTTATTTTCGACAAAGACATTGCTTAACCCATGAATAAATAATTTTTACCATCAATAAAAAACTAGAAGATCAATAATTTTTTGTGATATTTACACTGGGTTGTATCCTAAGTTGAGTGGAATAACATTAATTTTTGACATTATTACTTTGTAATTTCCTTTTTTCTACTGGTATTAACACTAGTGAATGGCACATAGAAGCATAAAATTTGACTGAAACATTTATAACTTTTTTTTTATTATTGTAGATTGCTTTTACATTTTAGTAAGCATCGATCGACTGGTAGTAATAATAATAATCGAAAAATATATATGTGTTTTCATTCTAAAAATAAATTTTTATAGAGATTTTTTTTTGTCGTATCATTAAGTGACATTTTTTTTTTCAAATGGGTAAATATTAAGTGATATTATTATTATCAAATGGATCGTCTATCAAAGGTGACTTGGAGATTCTGTCCCATAACTGGTAACAAGGTTGCACATTCCTTGGCTAAATTAGCACTTTGTAACCGTGATCAATATGTATGGATTCTTACTACTCCTGAGTGTATTAAGTCTCTAATTACTAGGGATATTTGTCCTGAAGAGGGCTTTTTTAGCTGATTATTGATTATGTATTCAGACTTTATCATTATTTAATGAAACTCATTTTTCTTTGATAAAAAAAAAAAGTGACATTTTGTATGGGGTATTGGGGTATTATATATCCATCTTGTGTTAACTTATTTATAAAAAAAATTACACACGTACTTAATTTATTGTAATTAGAGTAGAATTCACATGCCAAAATACAATATTTTATGATAAAAATAACTTATGAAATGCAACGGTTGGTTTCGTATTCATATTAAATTAAATTAAATTATTAAGTAGATGGTTTTATTTTAATTATTGTAATATTATATTTGACCTTTTTAATAGTTAACTTTGTGTTGGTAACTTACAACAAGATATTTAAATGGAATTTCATCGTATTTAAAATATACAAAATATATTTTTTTATTAAATACATACATTAATTTACGTAACATAATTTAATTAATAATTTATTAATAAATAATCTCATAATTATTAATCACACATTTTGAACTTTACATTAAATTCATAAATGACATGTCACTTTATATACATAACAACTTGAAGAAATATTAAGGTTACACAAATTTATACTCATTTTTACATCTAAATCTTTTATATCTTGACATGTAACATAATTATTTTGGAAAATGAAGAAGTGAATTATTTTTTAAATTTTTTTTTTCAATATATCACAATATAATTGAATTGAGTATAAAAATATGTATAAATTTATGTGTTCTTAATATTACTCTAATAACTAAATACATATAATATTACTGTAAAATATATAAAATGAGTCATGACAACTTAATAAATAATAATGAATATTACCTAGCCACTAACAATATATTTGATTTATTATATTAGATAAATTATGTATAATTAGATTAAATTATATTATAATTAATATATATAATATTTGGTGGTAAATTATATAATATTCTCGGATGAATTATTTATAAATATTTTAATAAAATGATTTATATTTAAAATAATTTTTTATTATAAAATTTATTTACCTAAATATTTAATTTTATATTTTTTTTACATTTTAAAAATAAAAAAAAATTATTTTTAATTTAATATGAAAGAAAAAATCAAGATATATAATTTTATAATTACAAATTTAAATATATTAAAATAAATATAAAATATAATTTAAACTCATATTTTAAAATTTTATATAATTATATTATTTTTATGTTATATAATATAATATAATTTTATAATAAATATATAATTATATAAAAATTATAGGGTTAAACTTTTTAACTAACATGTATCACAAATATGCTAAGTAAACAATGACAACTTTCGTAAATTGGTAGCCAATTAGCCATAAAGAGTCCTGATGAGAGAGGTAAGAGAAACCTTAATTGGGACAGTGGGGCATGTCAGTTGTCAGTTGTGACAGAGAACGATCCAATCAAATACCAACTTCCCAACTAGAAAGGCAAAAAAAAATAGACATGTGTCATGAGGAAACATCGAGGCCGTCCATTTCCTTATATGGAAAGCGAAATTTGATTGGTCCAAAACGAGAATCTTTTTTTCCCACTCACGTAGGAACCTTTCCACTTTGGGAGCTTGGGTAATCCTTATTCCTTAAAAATCATATAAAAAAACCCACTTGGCCACTTTCTTTTCCTTTCTTTCTTTTATAATTGAAACAAACAGTACACACCCACCTGATTGTGACATTTTCTACGGATATTACCATTTCTAGTAGGCTCCGATTCATAAGAAAATGGAGATAAGTAACAAAATGGAGAGAAATGTTACTTATATTAGATTATTTAGTATCATTATTTAATTTTAAAAATATAAGTTAATTAAAGATAAAATATATAATTTTAATAATTTTTTAATTAAAATATTATTTTTTAAGAGGTCAATTAATGATAAATTATATTATTTTAATATTTTTATATTAAAATATTAATTTAAAAATAATATTTTAATTAAAAATTATTAAAATCATATATTTTGTCTTTAATTGGTCCATTTTTTTAAAACTAAAATACCAAATAATATCATTTATAATTTAAGGGATAAAATAACTCTAATGACATAATCTAATAGTCATTTATGGCTCCGTTCCTTAAAAAATAATAATAATGATTTAATAAGGTAATTTTTATTTTAAGAAAAATAATAAAGAAAAAAAATAAAAAATAGTATTTTAATAACTTATAACAACAAAATATCATCATTATATATTTTTTATTAAAAAAAATTAGCACATTATTTTATATTGAATGTTATAAAATTAGATGTCATTTAAATTAAACTAATCATTTAAAATCATTCAATATTAAACTCTATTCAATTAAATCTTGTTAAATATTATTAATTATTATTTTTATTGTTATAAATTATTAGAGTTTTTTTTTTTCAAATAACTTTAACTAAAACAATTGTAAATCATAAAGTCATAAACCACATTGTATTTGCTTGCATAGTGTTTTATTCTAAGAAAAAAATCCTGGTTCCCTATTAAAGTGTGTTCTTTACTAAAGCAGCTGTACTGTAAATTATATTAGCAAAAGAAAAAAAAACTGTACTAAAAATTATTTTTAACTAATAAAAATTATCAATGTTAAAGCAATTTCAAGTTTTACTTAACAATTTAATGATATATTATTTTTAAAAATAGAAATATTACTTTCATATTAATAAAATATTTCTAGAAATAAGTCTACTCTAATTAATCTCATAATACTTTGTGTTTTGTCCCTCTTAAAGTGTGTCCATTATTTATCTTTCCAAAAACTTATTCTTAAGAAATGAGTCAGCAATTCATTTATGCATTTTAGTGTTCATCTTTAAAAAAAATATTTTCTTTATATAAACAAAGTAGTATTAATTTGTGAAATGGCTATCGACTTGGTATTGGCCGCAAATTGTTATTACAAAACCATAATTGTAGTTAAATAAAATCAAATACATATTAATATAATTTTTTTTTTTATATGTGCTCAATTACATAAATAAAGGATATTTTAAATATTTTATTACATATGTGTATATTTTTATATTAATTAGAAAACATTTGCTAATAGCTATAAAATGAAACATAAAGTCAATATTATAAAATAAATAAATGAGACAGTGTCATGTTAGGATTACCATATTTCCCCCCCTTAAACTAAACATTAAAAAACAAAACTTATGGTTAAAGAAATAATACATAAAATTTATTTATTTAATTAAGTTCTCAATTAAAATTATATTCGCTGCATTTTAAAAAATTTAAATAATAAAATAATAGACTACTTGTTTATTTGTGTAGCAGTGGTATATGCATATATTAATATATTAATTATTAGTTAAATATAAAATTATGAAATATTGTGAAATTATTTATTAATATTAATTAATTAATTACATTATCTTATATAAATTAATATTTTAAAAAATTAATATTTTTAAAATATATAATAATAAATATAGCATTATTAATATTAATTTATATAATTTTTTATTAAAATTAACGGTAATATTTTTATTATTATAAATTTTAACGGAATTAATTTGGGTAAATTTTTAATTTTTTGGTTGTTATTTGTGCAGCTGTCAACAGGGATACGAGGTTTTATAACCTCTAGGCGACGTGGTCTCTTCTCCTCCTTTAATACTAAACTTTTCACTAAATTACTTTCATTCTGCCCCTACTTTTATCTTTATTTACAAAATTGTTTATCCTTCAACTCTTTTCTGTATTGTCTGTAATTTGATTGACGATTATGCCCCCACTAAGAAAAAGTTAGTGCAGGGGTCGTTCGGTCTAATTCATCACAATTTTTTATATATAACATATGTATAAAAATTATGAGTATAATAAAAAAAAAATAGATACAAAATAGGAATTTAATATAGGAGAGAGAAAAATATATAACCCTTAAAAATAGAGTTCAAAAAATTTGAGTATATATTTTTCTTAAAATGTATTCATTTTTCAATACAATTACAGTATTAAAAAAAAAAATCTAAATCAATTAATTTATAAACATATTTAGCAACCAAAAAAAAAAATTATAAACATCAACTGATAACGAGAAAAGCCATAATTTCAGTTAATTGTTTCATTTTTTTTTACCTATACCATTTTATGCATCACCACATATTATAAACCTAGTAAATAGCTATTTTTAGAGGAAAAATTACTATTGGTTGAATAATTCAAAACTTTTAACTAATAATTTATCACTCAAATATTTCTAAAAATAATAAGTTTATTTTGGACAATAAGACTATTCTAAACTTATAACACATTATTGAGTCATTCTATGTTACACTCAGCCTATACAAATCTCTAAATTTTCTTAAATCAATCTCAATCATTAAAATATTTGAAAAATAATTTTTATTTTTATTTTTATTTTAAAAAACTACCCAAAAATTTAATTAAATTTATTAAGATTTCATTTTTTTTTTAATTTTCTTTATAATCTTCACATTTCAATTACTTCTTTCTAATTCTACATATGTATTTGAAAAAGAGACTTTAAAAAGATAATCCTCGCCATTATTTTCCTTAATAATTTGCATTCATATAAAAAGCTTTAAAATGATGATGCAAAAGAGAGAGACAACATTATTATCATCATATATTTTGAAAGTGACAATGAAATATCTCATTTGTACTGATATTCCTTGGTCTAATTATTATAGTCACCAATATATTTGATGTTTAAATCTCCACAGCTTTTGTTTTAAAAAATAAAATAAAAAAAAAAAAAGCAAACAAACTTTAGAGTTGGGCAACCTATTTATATGAAAAAGGAGGTTTGGTAAGTCTAATGTCTCATCACTTAGAACTTGCCGACTACAGTACTGGTTAAAAAGAAAAGTAGATGTTAATTTTTTTTTTTTAAATTCTTAAAAAGTGGTTGGTAAGTTTTGTGAAGATGATTGGCTTTTGGTTTCAGCTTGTTACTTAAACTAAATTATGTATAAGGAAACAAGCATAATTATATTTGTTGCTGCTTTTTCATGATTCATGCGTTACATCATTTTTTTTGTTAATGTATATTTCCTAAAGTATAAGTTATTTGTTTATGTCTAACAAAATAAAACTAATAATTATAAGAAGAAGAAAAGTGAACATTACGAGAACTAATCAAGATAATAAAACCAATTATAATATTAGTATGGCCAAGTCAACCCCTCCACTTGTTTAGAAGTTTTGCACTTTCCCCAAAATATATATAATTGATTAGCTCTAATAACGCTGAAATTAATCATTTTTTATTATTATTATTATCATTAATTCATTATGATCTTGAATGCCAATAAATAATATAACGTTTATTGTTGTGAATAATGGAATGTCACATTGTTTATAATTAATCATAGCTTACTAATTAATTGAATAAAGAAAAATTAAACTAAAAAAAAAAATTATAACCTTCACTACCTAAGTTGTAGTGTTTGTTGATTAATTGGATTAGAAATTTAGCTTCATAAGCTTTCCTTGATTTTGTTTATTGACATGACATTCCTTTGACATTGAAAAAAATATCAAAATTAGTCCAATTAGCTTATGAGACTCTTATAAGTTGTTATTAATTTTAATCGAAAATGTTAATCAAGTATGTGTTAACAATCTTTTAATTATTAAATTAGATGTCATATTATAGAAGAGAACTCCTACAATTGTTATGAGATTGTAATTTAAAAGGTTAAAGGTGAAAAGAAAAAAAAAAAAAATTATGAATTTAAACTTGAAACCAAATCTTTGACTTCCATATCTAATTATTTATTAATGGAAGACAGTGGAGTTCGAATTTTTCTTTTGGCAATGTACAAGAAACACGTCAAGCAGGTACTTTACTCCAAGTTACGCAAATTTTGGCTTAAAGAGACCATTAATTATTTTATAAAATCAAGTCTTTATTTAATTAATTAATTAGTTTGCTTTTTTTTTTTTTTTCTTTTGAAAGACATTTCTTATCATAGAAGATTGCATCAAAAGAATGAATGATATTTTTTAATATTAAATATTAGTATTTGGTGGGTTAGAATTTACTATTTGGGAAAGGAAAAAAAAAAAGAAGGTGAAGTCTTATCTGTCATATCAGGTCACATTATAGGCAAACTACGAATAATAATCTTTGTAGACAAAAAGAAAAAATTAAAATGAAAATCGTCACTCATTTCACCTAATGCATTATCAATTTTAGTATCGAGTATGGGGACCTGAGATTTGAGGTGTCCAAATTTGAACCAAAGTGGAAAATACACGGCTCCACATGTGTCATTTATGTCACGAAATTCTGAGCTGTATATTGGAATTGTCGGGCTACAATAAATTGCTTAGATAATTTAATGGAAAAAAATATTTATTTTGTTATTAATGTTGTATAAAAAAAATTTATTATATTATTTTTATAATTTTTTGTTTTAATTAATTATTATTATTATTAAAATATCTTTTAAATAATTAGATCGTCAAAAATTGAACAATTTGATTAAAATATTTAAACTATAAGAGCGACATGTAAAATTATAAAAACGTGCTGTGAATAAGATAATAAAGTTATATGTTCACTCGGCTACTATTTAGCTGAAGTAGTTGATTAAAAAATATTTTAATAATAAAAATAATCGATTAAAAAAATAATTATTATTATAAATTGAAAATTTTCATATGATATAAGTAACAAAATGAATGTTTATCCTAATTAAATAACCAAAAATATTTTGGAGAACCAAATTCCCAACTATAAACTTGTTACTTGCTTCAAAAAAAAAAAAAAAAAGGTTATTTGCTATCACCTTTACAAAAAGAATGCATTTAGCCCTAATGGAGGGATGACAGCTTCCAAATTTGAAGGCATGTTATTTCAAGTTAATAACTTGGAAGGCGATGTCTTTGTATTGAAGGGGTCCAATACGAATATCTGCGTCTTGAAGCATTGTTAAAGACTTAATTTTTGTTTTTGGAACAAAAGTTCTTTTGCAACTTGACAGCACCAAATCTAATTGATGATATTTATGAATCGGGGATTAGAGCTTACAAGTTTTACTATCTCGACTAAAGATAAATTGGTTCGTACTTCAGATTTTGGAGAAAAAAAAAAAAAACTTACAGTATACTAACAGGAAAATATTCAGATGGGTTGGCTAGATTTATGGTCTAAGATATGACACAATTGTAGAATATCCAAAGGAGGGGCTGTATGGGTAAGAGAAATATTCCTTTTAATAAATGCAATCAACCTTCTGCTTTAACGTATCTTGTAGTATACAAGCAGGAAACCCTAAAAAGGCAATTATAAAGAAATAAAAGGAAAGATATAATCTTGGACTGGTTAAATCGATCTCCAATTACAAGCAAAGAATGACAATAAATATGATTATCAAAATGGCTTAAACCATGCCTTCTTGATTTTGTTCGGGATAATTATCATTCGGCGAGAAAAGGAAACAAACACAAGAAACTTGTATTATCTTCAGAAGACGGTCACTTTTAGCCTGAGTCCTTCAGCACTGCCCAAAAAGAGTGACATTTCTTTGGCCTGAAAAACTCAATCGGAACCATAGCAAAAACAAATACAAACCAACGCAAACATACTTGTCGACCTTTTCATCGTATTAAGAAGATTCTATGCTTAAGCGCAGTATGGCACATACCAATTACATAAAAATAGCCCCAAATGAAAATATATATTCCAGGTTGAAACTCCAAGCAAATTTTCCCACAATATTTTCTTCCATATGGACAAATATACATGTCAGGGTGAGTAGATCCTACTCCCGCCACACTCCCCAAGGTTTTTTGAAGCTCACCATCTCAAAATCAAACATATCACTGATTTTCACTCTCTTTTACTCCAAATGAACTCAACTTTCTTTTAACCTTGCGGATGTAGGGAGGTAACGGCACCAGTCTCACTGTCATTATTTAGAAGCATTTCATGAGATGGCAAAGGTGTTGGCTTTCTAGCAGCGTATTGTCAATATATTTCACCTTTTTCTGCTGTAATAGGCTCCACCACTGTGCTGCCGATGCCGCGTTCCACCACCTCTTCCACCTGTTCCTTCCCAGTTGTAACTTCGGCTGGATAATCTGTTGCCCCCAGCTGGATAGTTATATGTTTGTGTGCCAAATCCATTCAGTTCCTCCTCTTCTCTATCATTATATTCCAAGACGATCCTTTTGATGTCTTGTTTCTCTTCAATCTCAGCTGCTTCTTTCTGCTTTGTGCTCTGCACAAGTGAGCAATCCCGAGGGACGTACATCTGCTTTGTTTGTTGCTTGTTCCCACGCTTGACAAGAACTTTTACCTGAATCTCCTTGCTTCCTCCGGCCTCCTCATCTAATGCCTCATCTCCACTCTCCCCACCAGCACCCCTTCCATGATGATCTTTGGCAGATCCCTCAAACACATTCATAGGTACCATCATATTTAGGGTCGGCCGGCCTCGAAGCTCTTGCCTACGCTGTTCCATGCTTTCCTGTGCTCAACATTTAAGTTCGTGTTACAAATTGAACCCAACATCACAGTACATTACAGACAATTTACCAACATCTACTGTGATCAGCAATATTCATGATTTAATGATAAAATAGTTCTCCTTTTTCAAGTCTACTATTCAAACATTATAATGATGCAATAAAAACATCAAGCATAAAGAATAAGGCGAACATTAATAATTATTTAAACCTTGCCTGCATAACAGCCCTCAGCTCCTGTTCAAAATTTGCTTCTTCCAGAGGGTCAACCTCTGTCATCTTCTGTCTGACATGCACTTCATCATCTTCCTCAAAGGCAGTTCCACCCCCATCATCATCTTCATCTTCATCTTCTTCTTCATCAACTTCACTATCAGACCCATCCTCATGATTATCTTCATCCAACTCTTCCTCATGCTGTCCCTCTCGATCGTTGGTGACACTCCCTGAATCACTGTCACTCTCTCCAAGTTCATTGTGTTCTCCACCATTTCCCTCTGTACCATTTGTAACTATCGGTCCGTTTGCTGAAATAGCATTTGAAGCACTCCTACTCGAAGACTTTTCAGAGTTAGAGTGCTTCTCACTGTTTACCTTGTCAGCTGAGACAGTACGTTCTTGCTCCTCAAGTTCTACCAGAGCTACATTCACTTCTTCAATGGATAAGTATCGAGTCATGTAAGGACGTAAATCTGCAAATAAGTCCTGAGAAGAAATGCTTCAGTACATGGGTCCTCCCGTACATACAAAGATATTGGTTGATATATCAGAATTCATTATAGACAAGGCTCTTGGAGAAGCAGACACAAGTAAAGATGAAGCACAATAGAACGGTCAATCTCCGACCAAGTTTACCACACCTATCCAATAGTCTGACCACTGTTTCGCTATCCAGTCATTCTGTTTGCAAAGTTTGATTTTCAAGCATAGTTTCTTAGTTACCTAAGTATTACACATGTAAGTTGCTATATCGTGAAATGTGACATGGGATTATCCTGACTTGGGACAAAAAGTGTATTCCTTTCAACAAATCACTTACTCCCCTCTGTATTCTGATAGTGATGGGATGAATAGATGTCTACGACTATTATGAGGGAATGTTTACCTAAAGGGTCCAGAGAATTGTCAGAAAGTAGAGAAAAAGTCGAGGGATTTTTTCAGAAAGATCAAAGAAAAATCAATGATTTGAACTACACAGCAGAAAGGTAGCTATAATATCTGCTGCTAGTCAACCCCTTATTTTCTTTCTTTTATAAATTTAAATAACATCATTGATGGTATCTTTGTCCTTGTCTCAATTCCACAATCTGTTTTTAAATCTACATGGTAACAGGACTTAGAAAACAGGTATTTACTAACCTGCAAGTCAAATTCAACATCTAGTGGCAGTGCATCTTTGCTGAGTATATATCTTTGGAAGTGTATTAAAAATCGATCAAGTTTCCTCTTTGAAGAGCCTCTATCAAAGTAGTGCCCACAGGTTTCAAGAAGCGTAACAACCATTCTAATGCGGAAACAATCTTCTGGTGGATCCAAAGTATCTTGCTATAGCATAGAAAAATAAAAGTGATCAATGTTATGACACAAGTTGCATATATCCATGAAATGAATAAAATCTGATAATATCCTGAGCAGCATCAAAGAAAGAAGCTGTAGAGCATCAGATCATCTTTATGATCCACGTTTAACCAATAGCACTTTATCAAAGTTAAAACAACAACAATAACAATGCAGACTTACTTGTGAGATTAATCATATTTCTCTTTATGACAAACTTCAAGATCTAATAATAAGCTGAAAGTCAATAAAAAAAGAAGAGTGACAAACAGAGAAAAATATATGCTTTTAGAAACGGCCTGTATCCAGTGATTCCCATAAATGTAATCAATTTAAAAGCAAAACTCAAATGTTGGAAGTGCAACCAATACCACTTCAAAATCTGTTTAATTTCATCAAATTTACCTCTAAGATTAATGATTTAAAGAAAATCTCCTAAGCACAGAACATGCCCTTTATTACATACAAGTATAATAATATACCTGAAATTAAGAATCTAGCTGGTAATTAATAAGATACTGTCTGAGACATTCATCAATCAATTCTTTTCAAGAATTCTTCCATTTGCTTATCCAATATGATCTTGTAGCACTTACACTATTTTTCATCATGAATTAAGAAATTATTCAAGGGGAAAAAAAAGGCCATTGAAATGCAAAAAACCATTACTTTTCATGCCAGGATAGCGCCCCAAAAGGACCAGATAGACAAATGTCAGAAAATTAGGGGGCTTTAATACCTCTGGTGTGCCATGGCCAAAGATGAGAATCAGAAACAGTGTTTCAAAAATAACAGATGAATCAACATGCTTATAGTTGTACAGCTCTCCTAAAAGCCGCATATGAGCAATACGTCTCTGCTGCATCCCATAATCATTTGATTCTAGTCCAACCCGGATCTCTTCCAACACCTGAATGTCCGAATACAACTGTTACAAATTTAATAGAAACAACACTACAAACATGAACTTGGTATACGTATGGAAACCAACATCTGACAGGTTAATAAAGGCTTACTTCGGTCACTTACACAGGTGACTGGATGAGCCCAGCTGTGTAAGTGGGTGGCATATGAATAAAATTTTCTTATAAAATTTAATGAACGAAGTTGGATTTGAAATTAGTATCATCTGTACTTATAAACCAAAAATCGTGTACAACCTGAAAACAACTAAAGCAAAGTTGTTTGCAGCAAATGAAAACAGCTAAAGCAGAGCTGTGTGCAAACCCAAAGTTACAGAGGCAATAAGGTAGATCTTACCATTCTCTAGTTTGGTGTCACTATCCCCTATTCTTTAAAACAAAATCACATGACCGAAAAATCCTAGATAGAACCACACAAAAGAACGTGAAATAGATGTGATGTGTAACCGTGTGAGTTATAAGGAAATAACTAAGAAAAGGAACAATGTTTTATACAATGAAGATCATTTTCATGAGGGAAAACTGAAATACAATAGGGTATCGGGAAAGACAGGAATAACCTCATCAACTACGGCAACTGCAAATTCATCATGATGGCGACTTAAACCAGCAGTGAGAGAAGCAAGCAAATGGATCTGACCATATTTCCCTTTGTGAACCTTCATGAAGCATTTTAGAAGATATTGCTCACATTCACTCCATGGTAATTTACGAAGTTGCCGCAACACATGCTCAATGCTTGACTTGTCAAGATCCGAAAATAGCAATTTTCTTATATACTGCAATAAGTAGATTCGTGCTTAGAAGTATATTGATGACTCCTGATTCGGCAGACATAGTAAGCCACAGAGATTATATACACCTGATGCAATGGAGGACGAACTTTTGCAACACGAGCAGATCTCTCAGGTGGTTTGCACAGGTAGTAAGCATTTTCTACAAGGGTTCTGTGTCGAGGATCCAAATTTTTTACATTTTTCAGACGCATCAATATTTCCAACATGTTAGTCATCCGAACTGTAGTTTCAGGTGAGCGATAAAGAAAACGACCACATGTCTCAAGAAGGTTGCAAGCTACATCAATGTTATGGTGAGTGAAGTCATCCAAACAAGCCTGTTAGATTGAGACATCTATGTTCAAATGAACATTTCATGAACTAAAACACCAATCAAAATGAAGAATATATCTATGTTCAACTGCATTCCAGCCAATTATTTGAAATACTAGAAGTATGAGAAAGAAAACTAACATGAAATTTAACCTTTTCCATAATTTCCCTTGACAACAGAAAGGTATAAAAAAGCGCAAAAGAAAATTCCAACATTTAACACCTACAAAGTTGGAAAGAAGAAAAAACTATTTCAGTTGGAACTATCGATCTACTAGAACAATACCTTCAAGCAGCTAAAAACAAGGCCAGCTGATGCAATTTTAAACTTGCAGAGTTCCCCAATAAACCTAATATTCCTAATCTTAATTTCGATATTCATTTGATCCTGCAGAAAGGTACAATTCAACATGAAAATTTTAATACTTAAGAATAGAAGATAATATGATGAATGGATTATACTGTTTTTCAAAAAAAGATAAGTGAAACAACAAGAATATTCCAACCACCTTTTTATTAAGTAAGAAGTTAAACTCCTCCTCAAGCATCTGCAGGAGCATGGAAGATATATCCTTCATACAAGTTGACAGAGTGGCAAGCATGCGTGAATAGTAAGGTAGTAGCTCCAATGATGTCCTGGGAACATTAAACAATGCCCTAACAAGCTTTTTCCGGTTTGCCTTTGAATTTAAGTAACAAAATTCTACCTGAATATGCATAACAGTCCATAAGGCAGTTAAGAGCTTCAGATGCCAGAGTTTAAGTGAAAAAAGAAATGAAGAACAATGAGCTCAAGATGAAGTGTTACACTTAATTGATCGATAAGATCACGGCTCACACAACTCGGGAGTTTTTGCAATAAAGCATCCAAACATGTTCCTTCGAGAATTTTAATTTTCTCCTTTTCACTCTCTCCTTTTCTGTCAAAATCTTTTTCTTTTCCTTTCACTTTTTCGGGATTGTTACTCTTTTCTTTTTCTTTTTCCTCCTCCTTGGTTTCTTTTCCTTTCACTTTTTCGGGATCATTACTCTTTTCCTTTTCTTTTTCCTCTTTGGTTTTCTCTATTATGCTTTTCTCATCCTGCAAAGTAACAGAATCAGCAGATACCTCTCCATTATCTTGTGTGACCTGTTGACCTTGGTCAGACTCAGGCGTGGGTTCCTTCAAAACAAAGGGAGATAAAGAAAGTTTATCTACAATGAATGCCATTTTCATTACACACACACACACAAAAAAACAACGAATTCCATTTGAGTCTCCAGGGGAGTAGTCAGACCAAAAATATTTTGTTAAAACATAGTTTATAGACCAGATAAAATTTTAATAGTCTGCTTGCATATATAGCATAGGATAGCATCAGAAGTATATATTTTAATAGTCTGCTCGCATACTACTAGTATTAGATATATTTTTGGTAGTAGAAAAAAAATGTAAAAAAAAAAAAAACAGAGCAATGAGGAACACAGCAATTGTTATCACAAAAATATGGCTTTCAGCATATCACGTAATTTACGAGTTGTAACTTACAGTTGGTTGTTCCTGTGTCTTCACGGACTGCTCACTAGTTTTGGGCTCTGCTTCCCCCAACAATACTGCAGGAACAAATGCTCTAATAACACAAAAATCTCAGTAACGATCCAAGTTAAACTTTGTGTTTTAAAAATATCAGCTACAATGAACAAATAACCGTTCTGTTCTTTAAAAAAAATCATCATTCCAAGGAATTTATAAACATCTATATAGACTGACATATACAATAAATAATCAACAGATTTTGCCCTTTTACTTCTCACAAATATTATCTGAAAACCAACCTAAGATCTGGCAAGCATTCATAAAATCCTCTAGTATCTTCGTCATCCCATATGGCTTCAGAAACAGAAGAATCCTTCCCAGCTGCCAGATAGGAAACATTTTCTCCAGTGGTAACCCTAGTTGTGGAAGCATCCTCTGGCATTACTGGAGGCTGCATATCAAGTGCTTCTGCTAAACTACAAATATAAAAGTAAATGGACAAAAGATTATGAAATGAGAGCAAAGATCAAAAAAGTAGATAAACAAGGCTTAAAGAGTTCGTTTCTATCCTGCCAGCAGGAAGAAAGATTTTGGAGGAATAGAATGTTTGAAACTATTAAAACATGACTAAATCCTAATATCAAATTTATGGACTCGAATAACCACTATATTACAATAACAGCCAACTCACTGCTACAGCTTAAAGAGGTTCTTTTGTTACATTGCAACCCTATCATGTCCATAACAAGCTTTTTCTGGTCTGCTATGACCATAACAAAACCATTACTCAAACAACCATACAACTATTTTCCAATTTCGATCAACTGACGACTAACTTAACACTTTAAAAAGCTAAATCATACCTCAATTTTGGACTTCGAATGATAAAAAATTTGACAAATCATTTTAATCTAATATTATATTATCAAATCTATTTCATCACATCACTTCTTGTTTGTATCAGACTCTCAGTGCATCCTTATATTTCTTCTTCTTCTTCTTTTTGTTTTGTTTTTGGGGGGGGACAGGTTTTTGCATATAAGACAATATTTTATATGCAAAAACGCAGCACTACAAAATTCAAGAGAAACTGAGCATTTCAGCACAACAATAATTTGACCGTTTGAGTCAAATAAAAAATCTAATTATCTTGATAAACATCTTATTGTTGTGATGTTTTCTTCAACAGCCAGGTGACTACAGAAATTGGGAAAGCTAAATAGGCCAATTTCCTTGTGCAAATCAACAGAATAATGTAATTACAAAGTTATATCATAAAGAAACTTACGATGAGACATTGCGGTACAAATGATCATAAGATTTTCTGAGCTTTTCATATGAAGAAACATTTTCATCACTCAGCTCTCCCTTAGCATTCAAGATTTTTGCATTTTCGTGCTCCATTTGACTGAGTGACTAATAAAAAGTAAGAGGAATAGAAGAATTAGTCACACAAAATTCACAACAAAAAAATCTAGTTCTCTGTTCCTGAATATGGATCAATCTGCAATAGAACATGAAACAACCAAAAGCTCTAAATCTGTGAAACCTCCCCCCCCTTCCCAAAAAAAAAGGAATGAACAAAATGGACCACAGAATATAATAAATTGAAGCAATAATGGCAGAAGTAGTAGTTACATTATGCTCAGACTGGAGCAGTTCTGCAACAGCTTCATAATATGAATGAAATGCCTTCCTGAAAAACTTTTTTTGTTCTGCTGTGATATTAAGACCTTTAAAAAGCTGTAGCAAAAAAGTCAGAAAAAATAGCTTGTCATTGAAAGACAGCCACTAAAAGCAGGAAAAATGTAAATGATAACCAAGCAAACAATACAGCTACCTAGCTTGCATGAGTATGATATGACAGCCAAAACAAAATTTAAACGTTAATGTACTACAACAAAACCAAATAGAAAATTAGAAGGCATGAAAAGAAAATGATAGTGTGTTAAAAACACACAGAAAGTATACCTCTTCGTGAATCTCTTGTCCAGAGAGTGGGAGTCCAAGAAATATTCTCCCCTGCCTTGCAAAACTAGCAATAAGAGTCAAATTTGTTTGAGTATTGTCCCCGTCCTTTAAGTGTTCATTGCTAGTTAGATCTCTAATAATATTTACAAAGATGCCACTGTCATCTATTACTCCAACAAAGTAAAGTTCTAAAAGAAGCTTTAAAGTGCTTCGTTTCTTCATGGCCTTCAGGTTCCTGTCAGTTTCTGAGTCATCTCCTGATTTTCCAGGGATAAAGACTTTCAAAAGCCCTTGAGTCAGGCTTGGCGAGAAGTCCATGTATCTTTGATGAAGTAAAGAGCATATCTTTGAAATATAAAGGAGAGTCAAACATAGTGTAAAACAACACAAAAAAGTAAATGCCACATACAAGGCTTCCAAGGTGATTATCAGAGAGCTTGGATTCTTAAAATATGTAAAATCTACCTGGACTGCCACTTGTATATCTGATGTTCTAAGTTTGGCTTCACAAATAGAAGTCACAGCTTCAGTAACAAATTTGCTTAGGTTGACATTTCTCAACTCATCAATTAGCCCTTCTCTCTGCTCTTCGTTTATCTGCTTCAATTTTTTGATAACTGCTGTATTCCGCTTAATGCTTGAATCCAATGTCCTGAGGAATCCAGAATCTGAAAAAAGTATCGTAATGACAAAGATTTAGTGATAATAAATTATTCAGATAGACCATACTCAAGAAAAGAGCAAAACGTTTCCTATATTAGATAGCAATAATAACACAAATTTTTAGATGTTAATGCCCATAGAAGAGCAAATTGTTTCCCACAGTAGATTGCAATAATAACTTGCTCCAAAAAAAGAAAAAAAGAGATTATAATAATAAAGCTCTTATTCTCAGACACTCTCTATTGTTACTCTCAGGAAACCCATTGAATAACGCCTACATAATTGACCCACTTTATATCTGATTTCTTCCATGTTCATAAAAACCAGCCATTCCTAACCATAAAGATTAAAAGCTGGTGCTGCCAAAAGCATCCACGTTTCCTTATCCATATATCCACAATGGATACACAGTCGGAAAACCATAGATTCAAAATTGGACATTGCAAACCAATTGGAGTCAAATAAATAATAGGCCCTTTCAGATGAACCTGATCAAGGTACTGGTCTTTCCTCAAATTTCTTAATCATTCTATGATACTAAGAAAAAAGATGTCCTATTTTTCCCAGCTAACCAAGAGCTACATATTCAAACTTCCAGCACACTATTAATGCAAACATAAACAGACCTAAGTCCTATATTTATTATTGTATTATCAAAAATGGATGATTAAATATCCTGTCTTTTCACAAAGTCAAAAACAAACTGAGGACAGAAGAACCAATCAATTAATGATTTCACCCTTTATAATCATGGTCCGTTACAGTGAAAGACCCAGAAAATTTGCTGAGAGGGAAAGTAGTAATTAACAATCAAAGAAATCAAAAGAAACATACATATAGACACACATATATAAGCTTTGAATGTAAACTAGTTGCCAACTTTGGGTCATGTTTGATATTCATTTCAATTTTTTATTTCTTAGTATTGTAATTCAAATTTTGTTTTCTAAATTTTTTGAAAAGAAATTGAAAGTTCGATAACCAATTTCTTGTTGCAATTTTCATAACAATAAATTAGAAATTGGATGTTACATGTTTGACCAATTATTTTCAACCTTTTTAGCTCTAAAACTCCATTTAAAACTTCGGTTCTTCAGCCTTTTGAGTAAATTAGAGTATGGTTGGATTATTGGTTTTGAGCACGAATTTAAAAAAAAAAAATATATATATATATATATATATATATGGAAATTAAATTCCAAAATTGACTTTAAATTTTCAAAACTTGGCCTAATTCTAAAATTGAATTTCAGTTTTAAAGAAATGAAACTGAAAATTAGTTATCAAACTTGCTCATTTTCAAAATTTAGGAATTGAAATGGTTATCAAACTAGCCCTTAATGACTATGCAATAATCCTCAAAAGAATTTTTATGTTTTGACTTTAGCAAAGTTTTTTTTATCAATTGGTTTGGGTTAGGAATTAAGATATTGGGCTTTTAGAAACTTTAGACTGAAAAAGTAATTTGGGAGAGGGCATGACCCTTTCAAGTACAATTATTTTCTACAAAAAGAAAATTAGTATAAGAGGATATTTAAAAGAGGTCAAATGACTCCACCAGTCACTGATTATATTTTTCATGTCGAAGCTATGACACTCGGTCAATTTTACTAACCAGGTCTTTCAGAATTCAAATTGCTATAACGAAGAGTCAATTTTGCTTCAATTGATTTTTTGATTTCCTGAAGACGGACAGCAGCTTCCTACAGTTAGAAAAATGATGATATCTGTCAGTAAATATTCAGGATTTTTTTTTTTTTTTTGCATATTTAAGTATGTAATTCGGCAGATATGAATCCTTTGATAAGAGAAAACAAATCCACCAGATAAGTTCTAACTCAGCCACAATAATATGCATAATACAAGAAAATATTTATCATCCAACTATATCTTCGTCACTTTTAATCGAAATAAGCAGAAGTTTTAAGCATCAGAAGTACTTAATACCTCATTTTCTTCCTTCCTATGATGTTCACCTCCAGCACGAGAGTCATCCTCATGGTGTTCCATTTGTCTTTCACAGATTACGAGCACTGGAAGAGTTAAATGGCAAGCATTAGCACCAAAACAAAAAAAGTTCCTAACTACAAAAATGTGATAATTTTGAAGTTTCTAAATCCAAAGGATCTCAACACTAGTTAGTAATTACTTATATACCTATTTACTCAACCTCCTACCCTATCAACCTTCACAGAAGCCTATAAACTATCTCTTATAGAATATTATAATAGTAGTCAATGAAGCGAGCCCCCAGCGCTCAAGATATTTACATGGTAGCACAGGCACATGTAATGTGTTTTACATAACTACGGTACAGGTTTAAAATATATCAACATTTCCAACTCAGGACTCATGTGTACGAAGAAACATGCAAAGGGTTCTTGTATATAGGGAGTTAGTAAGAAAAAGTGTCTTTAGCTTTCACTCGAGATAGTGTTGAAGATAAAAAGGATAGTTCATGAACCACACAGGCACGGAACTACAGAATTCACTTAAAAAGTGGTCCCCCATTAACAGCCCCAGTTTCTGTGATTAATTAAGTACGAAAAGAAAATAACGAATACCCATACACAGGTCAGTTCAACATAAGAAGTAAAAGGCATCTATGAGACTATGAAATAAGAACGCAAGAAAATAAGTAATTAGGAAACTTGAGGAGGAAAAATAAGAAACCAAATGCCATTTAGAGAGTTGCAATAGATAATTTGACCTGTAATCCACCCCAATTTTAGCATTTCTAGTAAATAGACAGTATACAGTTTCTTACTTAATCTGATTATGACTCTATGAGGAATGCTAACAACGTACTCTAATACTTCTTCATACTATCTCTCGATTCCTTGATTGACATAAGACATTTAAAAAAAAAAACATTATTTATAATGAACAATAATACATGTCAAATAAAGAACATTCCTCAGCTGATTATAGCTCCATTCACCCAATTAATAACATTGTTAGGCAAATGCTCTCACTGTCTAGCTTAAATTCCAACAATCCCATGCAAAAGCTAAACTACAACCAAATATAACCTCGATGATTCAATAAACCGAATAAAATATCTTAATCTCAAAAAAGGCGCCAACCTATTGATAAGATTGAAGTTCTGTAAAACTAAAAGAAAAGCAAAAACTGAATCGCTTGAAACAACCAATACATCCAAAAGTGAGAGTGTGCGAGAGAAAAAGGCATAGAAGACTTGCCTGATCGGATTGACTGTTACTCCGTGTCGCTGAGAAGGTCAAGAAAACAGTGAATAACACAGCTAATAACGAAGAGATTGGGCAGAAGGGTTGGGGCTGCTTTTTCTTTTTTTTTGGGGAAATTTTTTGGGCTGTGATTTTTTTTCCTCTCTGTTTTGGGCTGAAACTTTTTTTTTTTTTCCTTCTTTTCCTTCCTGTTTTGAGCTGAGACTTCAGATGAATAAATCGGAAAACCCGAGATGATAATAACCGAATCGGATTTGATTGTTCAAGTCAGGCTCGGATCTCCTTATTCAATTCAAGCTTGTCGTATTCATTATTGAAATTGTGAAACCACACACGCAAACTAGTTTGATTTTCCCAATTAAAAAAAAAATAGTAAACTCAGACCTTAAATAATATATATACATATTTAAATTACTTAAAACCTTAAAGACTCTTTTTATTTTTATTTTTATTAATGCATGTTAGCATAAAATTTACATAAATTACTTAGGACCTATTGCCTTAAAAGGAATAAACATTGAGACGACATTTATCCGACTAAAATTATTTATCAGCTAGTTAAAAATAATAATAATAAATAGTATATAATACTAGAATAAAACTAGCAACGTATATTTTTCATTTAAATTTATATTATCTTGATAGATTTTTACATTAATTTTACTTAATAACATTTTTGTTTGTTTGTTAGTATGTTTTCATATTTTTTTAACCTAATTAATATAAATTTGGTATGTTATTAATTAATAATAGTGATATTTTAGATGTTAAGTGCCTCATCAATAAAATTAGTTAAAGACATGAATGTAATTCTTGTAACAATGCATGTACACCAAAAAAAAAAAACTATTAAAGAATGTGAGCATGTGCTAACATTGTAATGTCAATTACAGTTGATTATATAATTATATATTCTACGTATATACCTTCACTTTATCATTTACAAAATTTCTTATTTTCTTAAATAATTGTGAGGAAAAAAACAAAAAAAAAATTCATTAACTAGTTTGACCAAGTCTATAAGATAATTAATGAAACAACTAAAAAGTCTAAAGCAACTATAATTACCACTACTCATCTTTGGTTATCCCCACCCCATTCCAACAACTACAAAACTATATTTAGCACATTTCAAAGCCAAAAGTGGATAGTCAATCATAGAATGCGACCAAACCATTCATTCAATTCAAGAATTTTTATCTAAATGTATATCCTATTAATAGTACGTACTCAATTTTCTTTCTTCTTTTTAAAACCCCTCATAATAAACTCCAATTTTGAAATCCTTGTAGTCACATAGCCTTAAGATGAGAGTTTTTGAGAAAAAGTTCAAATTTTGGCGTGGGCTTACAATTACGTTACTAATAACTCTTATTATACGCATGGAAATGACAGAAGCAATCGATGAGCAAGAGGCCAATGAACAACCAAACTCCAATGTAAAAACTAAAATAGACCAACATATGGTGGGAATGCCACTTTACAGAGTCAAAAATGAACCTGCTGTTTTAATACCTGAAAATATATATGACAAAGAGGAACGTCAAAGGAAACCCTAGATTCATGTGATCGATCAATATAATGATTATTGTAATTAAGGAGTATTATTGAAGTGTACGTTGCTTTGAGTGTATTTATTTATCCATACGTTGTGGAAGGATCACATCATGTGTTTCTTTAGTTTTTTCTATTTAATTTGTACGGATAACAAAAGATGAATGTTGAACTATTCTATTATTGATTTATATGAAAAGTTGCTTAAATATTGGTACAATATCGAAAGTTTCAACAAATTTGGGTGGTTTTTTTTTTTTTTTAAATCAATTTGCTTAGATTAGATACTTTATTCACTCTATTTTTAACAGTGACGTAATAATTTATTATTAAAACTAGAAATGAAGTAATCAATATTATTATTTTTATGATGAAATTATTTTTTATTATTTATTCCCTTTATTTTTAAAAAAAATTATACTAATTTGACAATTTTCTCGAGCTATTTTTCTTCCATTCAATTAACTACTTTGCCTATTTCACTATCCGAAAGTATGTACAATTTTTATATTGAATTTGCTTTCTAATAATTTATTTAGAGTTTAGATGTCTCTTATATAATACTGCAATGGATAAACTAGCTTATTATTCTATCAAAGTAAGAGATAAATTACGTGTTATTTTTGTTTTATTCTGTTTGAAAAATTTATGTGTTATTTGTGTTTCTTAGTGGGAGAGAAATCTATATATCATAATTATTGGTGTTTGAGTGTGTTATGTTATAAAAAATAAAATAAAATTAATTATAGCATTTTTAACAAAATAATTAATTCAAACTTAACAATGGGCAGTGATTCAGTCAAATACTACTTAAATTATTCTTGTATGAAATTATTTTAAATATTTGTGTTATTTAGAAAAAAAAAAAACGTAATTGTGTTATTTTAGGAAAGTAAAACAAAAGGCCAATTCGCTTCTGATTGAATTTTTATTTGGATATGGTGTCAAATAGGGGTCGCAATTTTTGATATGATACGATAGTACGATTTAAATATGACATAATATGAATTTTTTTAGTAAGAATTGATCAAAAAAAAATTTATGTTTTTAAAAATTTTGTTATTTTTTACTATTATAAATAAGTAATATAAAAAAAATTTAAGTAAATTTTTTAATGTGTCAACTAATACGAAAACACGACACAAACACGACTAATACGATACGATTGACACTCTTAGTGTCAAGTAAAAGTATAGAAGGCTTTTTATTTTAGAGTGTAGTATTTATTTTTTACAAAATTCATTATTTTATATTTTTAATTTATTTATTATATATTTTTTTTACTTGATTTTTTTTTTTTTTACGAAGGTGACTCGTATTTTTTATAAATTATTTTATAATATTGTCTACCTCGACGTTTGGTTTACTTTTTTTTTTTTTTAGGGTTTTATCCGTTTTGGAGTTGTTCGAATTGCCGAAAGGAAAATAATTGAGAAACAGGGGATACAAGTAGGAAGTGTTAAATGTATTTGTTCTGTGAGTTATTGAAGTTTCAAATTTAAATATGTGATGCTTACTGAGATGTTGCATTAATCATGTTTGATTTTGCGTACGTTTCTGTATTGTAATTAACCAATAAGGTTTTAATTCGCAAGCTTTTCTTTTATATCTCCAGCTGCCTTGAATTTGTATACTTATATATATTAATTAGCATTGTGAATGCTGCTAGGCTGAGCTGAGAGCAAGTGTGTTTGAGGCAATTGAAGAAGAGGATCAGGTTATTGAGAAAGATTGAAGGTTTGCCTCCTGCATTACTTGGTAGCTGCAATGATCGTGCCAAACAACTGCCTGCAACTCCATCAGGTTCGTGTCCTCTATCTTTCTTGAGTTTTGTTGGGTGAGTAATGCTAATATAATTGCACTCACGCCAATCTTGTTGCACCTAAATCACTTCTTCTTAAATTTCCCAGGTGATAGTGCCACATGGCATGCATGGATTGGTCTAAGTGTAACTATGTGTGATTTAGCATTCCTCCTTGTTTGGTACTATACTTTTCAAAGTAAGCTCTCACTTGAGTTTCATTGTCGGGCTTCACCTAGTAACTAAGTGTATGAATTTAACTTCATACAGATTATTCTCTACCAGCATCTATTAGATTTTTTTTTTAAAAATGGATATGGGATTGTTTTTTTTGTTGTTGAAATTTTAACGCTAATATATATTAAGAAGATGCACAACAGGGTCCATCTAATTTGCATTGGTTCGTAGTTATGTATGATTAATCACTGTAAGTTGAATTGTTAATGTCTGAGCATGAAGGTTCCCAGGCACGGGGCTTCAGAGTATGTTGTCTTTTGGGGGTCTTCTGGCATGTTTTTTCAGGTTGAAAATCTTGCCAGGGCTTCTTCTCCTCCTCCCTTCGTCCTTGTCAACATTGCAAGCGATATAAATCAGAATTTAGAATATGGTGGCCTTTTGTTTTTAGAACATGACAGGTCCTACAAGTTTATTAATGTTGTTTCAAGTGTTACCACACAATACGTAGTGCCTTCCTATTGAATTGCTCCTTGATTTCCATATTGCAGGAAAACTATTTACTGCACTTATTTGCGAATACCTAGAATGGGCACAACTAAACCACACCCAAAAAGTTAATCTTCCAGAGTGTAATATGGTAATCAATAATCTCATTAAATGCAACGAAAAGTTTATTTGGTTAAAATGTTTTTCCCTATCAAATTTATGCATTAATATCTTTGTGAATAATAATTTTTGAGTGTTGCTATGTTGCAGCAAAAATATTCCTGGAAAGCCGAGTTGAAAGAGTTCAGTAGCAAGAATGGATACGATCTCAACAGAAATGGCATTGGTTGTCCTTTGCTTTTGGATGTGCGGGAAGGTTTCTTGAAGTTTGAGGTTTGATCTTGAATTTGATTCTAGATAAGATGTATTTATTATTTATTTGAAGGCCTCTTGGCCGTAAGAGAAAGAGGAAGTAGCGTCTATGAATTAGCTGAAAGGTTGTGAATTAAAAGTCTTCTTGTAGAAATGAATGGACAAGGAGAATTTCTGTAACTTTCTCCAAATGACTAATGTAGCCATGTATGTAGGGCTTTCAGGCTGCCAGTATATTGGGTCTTGGTTTGAATTTTGATGTAGAATATTTTTACCGGTCTTTGCATTAACTGATTATTTGTTTGTTACATTACATAAGTTTTTCTTCTAATTGATTGCTTTGGATTTTTTCCTCGACAGAATTTGTCCCATGCAAAGGGAACTGGAAGGAGGTTAACGTCTTTGGATTCAAAATGTTTATCTAATCTAGAGTCTCTGACCACTCGCAGACCTTCTTCATCATCTGTTGCTGGTGGCTTGCCTCCACTGTGCAGGCTGCTATCAGAACATTAATTCCTTATGTTTAAGTTCCTTTAGTTGTCCCTTTTCCCTCTTAATTGGCAAACTTCATTTTGTTGGTGTTCTAATGTTAGGGCTGTTCCTGCTTCCCAGGCATCCGGTAAGTAACATTGTTTTTTTTTTTTAAATATCTTTTTGTGATATTTCTTCATTGTTTGAAATTTCTTTCTGTTATCTGTGTGCAACACCTGATACATTTCAGAATCTAGATAGGAGAAGTGGGTCGTCAATGTCTAGTTACAGGAAGGATGAGTACAATTGGAGATATGACAGTGATGAAATTCCAGAGGATGTTACTCGAGCCTCAGCTGCCATTGAAAATCTTCAGCTGGATAGAAAAGCTCAAAATCTAAGTTCATCTTGGAGGTTTGTTTTGAAGCCTGTTAGCTATAAAGTATTTGTCCTACCTCCTTTCTCATTAGATACTTGTGTAGAGTATTAAGTTACATGTCTCTAGAAATGCTTAACTTTGTGTTTTGGTGATTGCACTCCAGTGAATATCGATACATTGGTTGTTAGGAAAAAGTGCAACTGGGATTACTCAACTTTTACAAATTGAATATATTGGTTACTTTTTTTAAAAATTGGTACATATTAGTTATCTAACTATTATAAATGTGAACATTTTAGTCATTTTAGGCCAATTTTTGTTATTTTAATTACTTTATTTTTCATTTTTTCAATTTTTGAGACATTTTTTTATTTAAACATCTATCAGCTCCTTGTTTGTAACGTTTAATTCGATCAAATTTAAGTTTTTCTATCAAAAAAATTAAAATTGGTAAGAAATGACTAAAATGTCAATATCTGTAATAGTTAGGTGACCAATGGATACCAATTTAAAGAAAAGTGACCTATGGATTTAATTTGTAAAAGCAAAGGGACTAAACTCATATTATCCTCGGATGTTACTACCATCTTTTCCCGTGAAACGTTGGTGTTAAGGATATGAGCAGTACATTTGCCTATAATAGTATGTACTCCATATCTTGTATCAATTATACAACATCAAAACTGCACCGACAGAAGACTTGTCGTTTTAGGTATTGTGTCTTATCATGAACTCATGGCCATGGCAACTTTCGAAATTTATTTTGGTAACTTACCAATCAGAGAAATAAAAGTTTGTTGTCAGCTACAATTCCTCATTGATGACTTTTTCTCTCTCTCATGACACAGACTAAATGATTTTATTTTTCTTTCATTAGTAATTGTGGTTTGTTTAACTGCTCTACACATACTTGATGCTAATTTTTCGGTACACTAATATGCGTACAAAATGTAAATAGAATCAAAAGCTATGAAGTGTCAACTGGATGAGGTTGTTGAGAGTCACAGAAAAAAGTCAAAAACACATAACTCAGATTCTTCTAGGGCATTCCCTATTTCGTAGATAGGATATTGGATAACACTAACAATAAGATATAAATGATGCTTGGGGTCCAGGATTGGAATTTGGGAGTTGATGAAAAATATCTTAAGCACTCTAATAGATGGTATGTAATGCTACTGTTATTACCAAAAAATAAAACGTAATAGCTACTAACAAAGCATTTTTCATGAATTTCATGTTACCTCCAACAGCTTGTCAAGGTTTTTTTTTTTTTGGGTCCAAATAGCTTGTCAAGTTGAAGTACAATTTGATAAGATATATAACAAATCTTTGCCGGTATTTTCTTCAAAATAAGGTTTTTTTTTTTGTTATCAAATATTAATTGTGGTTTGGGGACTCAAATTAGATTATTCCTTGGTACTCCTTGGAGTATCTAGGAATACTCTACCACTTTTGTATATGAATGTTGGTTCAAGGTTTACTAATCGTGTATAAGAAAATGTAATTAGTCAATTCTTACTCATGTGGTTGTAAGCCAATGTTCTGGCTTTTGATTGCAGGCATGCAGGGGATTGTACAAGTGAGGTTGATAGTAGGTCTGACCATATGTAGCTGAGCGTTGAGCATTCTTGTGATATCTTAGTTTGTATTTTATGCTTTATCCATCTGGAATCAACAGATGAGGCTATAGTATTAGTAATTATGAAATGTCATACACTCTGATGTTGTTAGTGCGTAGTTTGTTTTGGGTGTTTACTTATTTATTATTGTTGATTTTTGCATAAAATCTATTGTATATCACTTTCACAATTTCTTACGGAGCTTAAGATTTTAACGATTTGATCTGATATTTCACTTTTGAAGTCTACTTGGTGGTCAAGTGGCACTCGACACTAAGCTTTTTTCATCAAACAGTGTTTGAATGGGGAATGGCAACTTGGCAAGTCACACCTAGTGTTGGTCTATTTTCCTTACAGGAGTGGACAACCGTGGAAAGAACTTAATTTAATTTTTTTAATTAACGGAGAAAACTCAATGGAGAAAATGCTTTGTGGAGTGGGTTAGGGAATCAAATTTTCTGCGGCCATCAAACCCCCGAAATGGAATTTCTATTGTTTTATGTATATATATTTTTTTACTTAAAAAAATACATCATAATTAAAATTTTATTTTATTTTATTTTTTAACGATCATAAAAATAAATAATTTAATTATATATATAATTTATACATTATATTTAATATTTATTAAACATAAATTTATTATATTTTTAAGTATAAATTATGTTAATTTATAACATAAAATATATAATTAAATATATATTATTTATTAGTAAAGAATACATAATTACACAAATTATTTAAAACTTTGATGAAAAATATATGTCCTGCTCTCACAAATAATTAGTGTGGGATGGGGCATCAAATTTAGAATTAATGACGTAAAATAGACTGATTTTGTAATTTTTGATCAATTTAACTAAAATAACAATATGCCTTCGTTTTGAGGTATATTATTTTACAATTTTATCATCATGTGAGCCCACTTTATTTTGTCTTCTGTCTCTTCCTCTCTCTGTTTCATAGCTCCCTCTTCTCTTCATTTCTCGCTACTGTTACACTAAAAACCCAGGTTTAATTCCAATTACACCCATACTGCTACAATAAATATAGACATGCGTTTCTCGAGTACAAAAAAATTGTTAATTTAAGCATATCTAATTATATAATTATATAAAGAGTATCTGACATATCTAATTATATACTAATTTTAATCGCCTCTAAAATTGATTTTTAAGTAGTTATCAAATTGAGGTTCTTTTATTTATTTGCAATATCACTTGGGTTTTGTTCTCAAGCTTTCGACTGTGTCTGCAAAGAAGTATTTAGTTTAATTCTAATCACCCACTGGAAGAAGAAGAAGAAGAAGAAGAACAGCTTATGGAACTTGTACATTCACATTTTGTATGTACATGTTACATACACATTTATTTTGTATGTAACCTGTACATTCACATTTATTTTGTATGTACAGGTTACATACAAATTTGTATGTATATGTTACATACAAAATGTGAATGTACAGGTTACATATAAAATATGAATATACAGTTTACATACATTGAGAAATTCTATTTGGCTTATGAGAAAGACTTCTATCAAATAGTTTACATACATTGAGAGATTCTATTTGGCTTATGAGAGATTCTATTTGGCTTATATAGTGTTTCGAAGGAAACACGAAAACGACGAGGTTTTTACGAATACTCAGAAAGGGTCAGAGGCCGATGGGTATTTCCTATTTTGATAAAAATCATATATATTACATAAATGAAACTCACCGTTTCAATCCAAAAAGTGTTATTTATGTCCAAAAACTCTTTTATACAAATCTTTACTATTTGAGCAATTCACTGTCAAATCCGCCCGCCCTCTAACCCGTTGACAATACTAAATAACACCTTTCTTGCATGTCTCGTTATGTCTAATTTAAACAATAATTTACTATTTAAATTTATTTGACTAATTCTTAAAAATTGTGGAAACAAATTTCCCAAACCCAAAAATGGGAGTAAACTATTTTGTCTATAATAGGTGTTATTTGACCCTGTGCCTTAATTATAGAAAGTAGATATGAGTCAATTAAATATTCTATAAAAAATTGGGTGATTAAAAATGGAGTAGGGAGAAGAGGGCGCAAACGGCAAACCTAAGACAATCAATATCTAGAAGCTAGTAATAGCAACGAAGCAAAATGTTCATGATTTTTCAGAGTTGAAAGACCTATCAACTCAAGAAAATTCCATACTTAGGAACCTCACTACCTTTTTTTCTCGACCGTTGATATTAAAAGATTAAAAATTATTCACTATTTTTCAAAATAAATAAAATTAATAAAATATAATATTAATATTACTATTTTATCATACAAACTCAAGACAATCAATATCTAAAAGCTAGTAATAGCAACAAAGCAAAATGTTCATGATTTTCAGAGTTTTTTTTTTTTTTTAATAGTAAAAAACTTACTTAAATAAGAAAATATGATAAATGTTGCATACTATCACATATCAGGATCATCGATAATTGGTTATTTTTACTAATCTCAGGCTACCTAGAGGTATCGAGGGATTAAAGCATGACTGGTAGAGCAACGTGTTCGAATAGAGGGAAAGCTACGCCCATTCTCGAATGACAAAAAACACGTCCTACAAAGTTTGAACCCATGCCCTACCATGTGAGAACAGAGACCTGATGCTTAATTACAAGAGTTCGATTACTGGACTACCCAATGATTGATATGATTTTCAGAGTTAAGAGACCTATCAACTAAAGAAAATTCCAAACTTAAGAATCTCAAGACTTTTTTTTCACTGCTGATATTAAAATATTATAAATTATCCATTGCTTTTCAAAATAAATAAAACTAATAAAATATAATATTAGTATAATTAGTTTTAAAAAAAACATAACTCTCTAATATTTGATAAAAAGTGACTAATAAAATTACTGAAAAATATGCTCTAAAAATAATGAATAATATTTCATTAAAAATAACGTGATTGTTAATTTGTTATGGTCGAAATTCTAACATCAAAAGAAATTTAAAATTTAGCTTTTATAAGACATATGTTATAAAAGCATTGAAAGTTTAAAACCAAGGCCACAGAGAAGGCATTAGATGCAAAGGTAATTGGAAACTTCATAACCTCAAGAGTCAATTTCCATTCCCACTAGCATCGCTTTATGAGATTCATATACTAAATTAGTAATCTTTGGCCACAAAAATTGACCAAAAGTTGTGACTCTAGATGACCACAAAAACGATCTTATCTCAAAATAATTGTTATCCGTATTATGCCATGTGTATGTGCCTTGTTTTTTTTGTTTATAATGACAGGAAGTCTTACATTGATGGATAGAAGCCTTCAAATCATTGTTTTAATCATTTGAGTACTAATGTGAGAGTTTGGTTACTTAGCTTTAGGCTTTTTTTAGCAGCCTTCTATTTGTTTTGTTTTTTTCGATCAAAGTTTATAGTTGTTAGTTAGGCTTGAGTAAATATATGGAAATATTTTAATTAGATTGACGCTTTTTTAACATTTTTTTTTTTTTAGTTATTCAACTACTTTGTATTATTAAATATTAAAAAAAATTAAATTTATTTGTTTTAAATTGATACATTTTAGTTATCTTATTATTGTATTTTTTAACACCTTAATTATTTTAGTATTTTGGGCTATTTTTAGGAAGAAAAATTTTAAAATTGATTTGAACTTACTAGCAGGATATATTTGATGACAAAATTATCCCAAAAATAAAAAGAAAAAAATTTGGTAAAAGTAAGAACTAAGTGTCTAAAATGTTTGAAAATGACCACAAAATCAAAATTAAAATAATAAAGAATTAAGGCGGATCAATTTAAGATAATATAACTAGTAGTCCAATTTTCACTTTTTTTTTTTTTTTTTAACGTAGGCCGAGCCGTTAAAGTATATCTGATTGAAAAGAGTCACGTGCCTTACTTTAATTTTACATAAATAAAATTATAAATATTATATTTATAAAATTATAGATAAATTATATGTATAAAATAAAATTATGTGTTATTTAAATTTTTACTTTAATTTTACATAAATAAAATTATAAATATTATATTTATAAAATTATAGATAAATTATATATATAAAATAAAATTATGTGTTATTTAAATTTTTAATACTCAATAACTTAATAAAAATTTAATAATTAAACATATTTTTGAGATTCATATAATATTTTTTAATTAAAAATAAATAATAATTGATAAATAATTAATATTATTTTTGAGTGTGTATATGGTACCTCTCGAACTAAATCCTATTGGATTAAATCTCTTTTAAAAAAAAAAAAAAAATCCCAGCATGAGATGCTTTTGTTTTAAAGTGGAACTATTGGATCAAATTTAGGTAATTATATATATATATTATTAAATCCTTAACACAGTGAAGAAAAATGAATAAATTCCCCTAAAATGCCAAAACATTTTAATAATGTTCTACAATTATCAAGAAACGTATTTTTAAAACTTTAAAAACCATTATAAGTGCCTGTAAATGCATTTAAGAAAATAAACAAATTATTATTTCTTACATAAATAATTTAGGGGAGATTTTACATTAATAATATAAAAAATTGTTTTTGACATTTTAGTACCAAATATTCACTCATTTTACAGTAAAGAGCATTATTGATTTCATCAATCCCTTCATGCTTTCCCTAATATTATATATAGTTCGGGTTAAAAACGTTAATTTTTTTTCCTTAACTAAATCACTTATTGTACAAATCATGTTTTAAGAGAAGAACAAACATGTTATTGATTTTAATAATTAGCAAGAAAAATTTTCCGAGGTACTTAGTTTTGTTGCCAACATAAAATAAAATTAAAAGAAAAACGTTTTTTTTTTTTTTAAAATAAGAAATTTAATTATTTCGTCAAAAATTAAAAATACATAAAAAAAAATCTAAACACATAATCAATTATAATATGTAAACATACTACATCATAAGCATCCTCCTAGATTGATATAGTGTTAGCATTGATAATATTCGCCTTCATTAATAACTTTTTACTTAGTCTTGATTGCTTTCATAAATGTAATTGTATCAAATAACTTTATTAATTTATTGTGTTTTGTTACAAAAATTTCATTGTCTTTGACGAATAAAGTAACATATCTAATATTAAATATACAAAAAATAACGTGTCAAAATAAAAGCAAACTCATGCCTAAATTGCTCTAAAGTAAATATATGTGAGAATATATCACCATAGACTTATAATATAGATGGAAAAATATTACAATAATGGATGATTTTGTTAATCAAAAATAAAATAAAATAAAATAATTATCTAGAGGGGGAGCCAATTCTATAGAGAAAGACTCTCTCTCGAATAGACGTAGAATAAATCTAAAAAAAAAAAAAATGTTATAGTTTAATAATTTTGTTTCCTTTTGTTGCTTGATATATTATTAGAAATATTATTTATAATTTTTATTAACTTATTAAGTTCAAAATTGCTTAGTAAAAGATAAGAACAAATTCTTAGGATAATGAGTTGTGACTTAATCTTATAAAATTCACTTTGGCATATTAAAGATTTAGAGTTTAAATTTTATGCTTATTTGAAAAAAAAATTTGATTAAGATGAAAAAAGAGTTGATCATAAAATTCAAGTGTATGACGTAAATTACCCAAACGGCCCGAGCATGGGCAAGAAGTAAACCAAAGCAGTCCGATATTTTTGTGAAGCCGTGGTAGATGAAATGAAACGGAGGCAAAAAAGAAAAACAGAATAAGAAAGGGTCGTTTCGTCCTTCCATTTACGCTAAATCGGGTTCACCAAAACCGACACGTTAAAAGCTTCTACCTGAAACAGTCAAAACTCAAAATTGACACGACAAAGCGTCAAAACCATTATCTCGTCTTGCAAAACGACACGTAATCTTCGAATCTCTCTGGAGCTATTTTGAGCGGAGCTTTAGATCTTGGTCCACATCAGCAATTTCCTAAATTTTCAAAATTTGGCTAAATCTTTTTTAGGGTTAAGCTCGTGCCAGTACATAGTACTATAGTAATATGTTTCACAGCTTTTAACTGTTTATTTATACAAGAATTGACCCCATTGTTTTACTTCCAGTTCATATTCTTCTTGTTGAAAACTGAAAACTAAGAAGAATCCCAGCTTTGAAGAACCTGTTCTTTGTGACTCCAGTCCTGGTTTCAGAGGTAAAGTATTTTCTTCTGCGGTACGGTTTTTTT
The DNA here is from genome assembly GCA_029378325.1 of Elaeagnus macrophylla. Taxonomy (NCBI): domain Eukaryota; kingdom Viridiplantae; phylum Streptophyta; class Magnoliopsida; order Rosales; family Elaeagnaceae; genus Elaeagnus; species Elaeagnus macrophylla. Next base: position 1,760,337 of record CM055652.1, on the reverse strand, counting down.
GTATGTTCAGTTTCAACAACTGTTCTTACAAACTGTGAATTTTTCCATCTGTTTTTGTTGCTGTTCAGGGCAATAAATTCTATATATATCTGCAATGTGGCTGCTTGGTAGAAATGTAATCAGTTTTGTTGCTTTTCAATTTGAGTTAATAGGCTCTTTCATGGCTGTTCGCTATGAATTTGGCATTAGTGTAAGTGTGTTTTTGCATGTGGAGCTTGTGTATCTTACCATGACCACTCTTTCAATTGTTTGAAATTTTACTATGAAAAAATGCAAAATTGATAAAGGAATGTGTTGTCGCCAACAGGTAAGATCCTTCAAGCTCTACTTTTATATGGGAATTTTTTTTTTTTAGTTTAAGCAAGGATGAAATTGTCGAAATAACTATTATTTCATCATATGTATGGATACGTTGATGGAACTGTATGGGGAAACCTAAATTTTTGAAGAATCGTGTTTTCTTTTTTGGCAAATTTTTTTAATGAATAGTTTTATTCCATGATCTTAGTAGAATGCAATGAGTATCCTTTAACGAAATGATTCATATTGATTCTTATGAGTTGCGTTTCTTGGTGATGATCTTAGGATGCTTATTGAGTTCTTTGCACGATTTATCCTGTGATTTGTGTTTGTTGATGTAAAGTCTTGAACTTAAGAAGGGATGTGCCAGCCTCCTTGTGGAATTGAGGGGGTATTTTCACCAACTCTATCCATTGCCTTTCTCATTACTGGTCCTTTTGGATCTGGTTAATTGGGATTGTTCAAATGAATAATAATGGTCCTGTAAACGATGGGCTAGTGAATTTGAATTATCATATTCAAAATGAGAACAATCAGGCTAGGAGTGTGATTACAGGAGAGGGACGACGACCCTTTAAGAAAGATGAATCTCGAATTATTGAGGACATGGAAAATGAAAATGATAAGCAGACAGTGATGGTCCAAGTCAGTAGTGAAGTTGGCCAGCAGAGGTCACAACAATCGCGAGGGCCTTTGGTTTGCTGGGAGAGGTTTATGCCTCTTCGGTCTCTGAAGGTCCTGCTAGTGGAGTATGATGATTCAACTCGTCAGGTTGTCAGTGCATTGCTCCAAAAATGTGGCTATGAAGGTCTGTAGCTTTTATAATGCATCAGAATCCATGTATATTGTCTAATTGTTTTTTAGTATAATTCATTTTCTTCAGAATTTGTTTGTGTAAACGTTCTTTTGGGATGATGTCCCAAGTGTACACTTCATATGATGCAGTATAAGAAACAACATACGCAAAATTATGCAATTTGTCTTGTAAGGCAAAGCTCTATTAGTGTCATGATTTCTATTTTATCTAGTCAAACTGAAAATTTACCTGATCTTGACAGTAACAGCTGTAGCAAATGGTCTACAAGCTTGGAAAATCTTAGAAGATCTTACGACTCATGTTGATCTTGTTTTGACTGAGGTAGTCATGCCTTATATGTCTGGTATTAGCCTTTTGTCCAAGATAATGAGCCACAAAACTTTCAAGAATACCCCTGTGATAAGTAAGCATGTGTTTAGTACCTTCATGTTTTATGAAAAATTAATGCTTGTTTAAGTCATAGTATCTTTAACAAATTGATACTTTTAATTGCTATACCTGGTGAGTTTTGTGCAGTGATGTCGTCTCATGATTCTGTGAATATAGTCTTCAATTGTCTGTCCGAGGGTGCAGTTGACTTCTTAGTGAAACCTATTCGAAAGAATGAGCTCAAAAACCTTTGGCAGCATGTCTGGAGAAAATGCCAGAACGTGAGTATAGTTATACCATTTTCTTTATGATACTTTTTTATACACAAATATCCACTTTATCAATCAGGTCAGCTCACGTTTATATGTTTAATTCTTAATGAGCACCAATTCTTGATCAATGGCTAACGAAATAAATGGACCATCTTTTGCTCCAAGTGGAATTAATGGATTAGATTAATCTGCCTGAAAATTGATAGTAATTTTTCCTCACATCATTTAAGCATCACCTCATTGAAATAGAGCCATAAAACTACAAAATCTTGGTCATTCTTTTGAATTTATTATTCCTCGTCTCATCAGTCTAGTGGTAGTGGGAGTGAAAGTGGTACAACGACTAAAAAATCCACAAGGTTAAAGAGTGCTGAAAAGTCTGGCAACAATACCGACAGCAATGATGAAGATGGTATTGGAAACATCCATCTTAATGTCATGGATGGAAGTGATTTTCAGGTAGTTCCTATTGTTACTTGTTTTATTATTTGTGTTATGAATCATGTATGCTGTTTTGTGAAACACATACACATTTTCCACTACACTTTGAGAGTTTGATCACCAAATGATTAAACCTCATAATCTCAGCTAGCATTGCATATTTCCTTGGATTGTTGAAGTTTGAACCTGTACCAGTACCAATACTACTTTTATGATGGAAGCTCGTGCTGTTAAATGGTGGGCTTAAAAGGAGACTAGCATTTAGATTCTGGTGGTAGAAGGGGATGAAGATACTTGGTTAATGTAGGTTAATACAGGATGATACACATTTATCAAATTGAGTATATATGTATTAAAATGGCCAATTAATAGATCTATGAAATTTTTTCTTTGGGATTCATACTGTAAATGTGGATTGGTTTATTCACCTCAAAAAGCAACACACTTTTGTTGGGACAAATCATCAAACTCCATAAACTACAAACCAAAAAACCATCTATCATCCCAAGACCATATGACTTTTTTTTTTTTTTTTTTTTGTGTTTGCTTAAGAAAGAGACATTTTTCCATGGCCAGTCAATCAAACAAGTTCAAAAATTTCTAAGCAAAGAACAAGAAAATACCAACTAACTACCCTTAACATACACTTTTAAGTATAAATGTGACAATTGCACGTAGCTGGTGATGTTTCAAATTTGCAGAAAAATATGTAGTTAGTTAATCTTAATCCCTTCATACAACGCAAATACATTTTATAAATTGTCAGTGGACTCTTAACTAAGAGTTCGAAATTAGACCAACTGTAGTACCAGAAATCAGACGTTGGAAATTTCTAAATCCTTGCTTATGACAATTTGTAGAGCTCTTGTACAAAGAGGGCGTCAGAAGCTAACAGCCCCCAATTGTCTGCAGAGGATCAGTTAGCTGATCCTCCTGATTACACTTGTAGTCAGGTCACTCTTTTAAGGCGTGAAGAATTTAATTTCAACTGGGTTCCAACAATTGCAGCAAAGGAACATGGAATGCCGGATTTTGAGCTTGGTATGCATCGTTTGTTTTTAAAAGTAATAATGATTTTCTTCCTTGATGTATAATTATGATGCATTTAAATCATCAGACACCACAGACATGGGCAAAGACTTGGAGTTAGGAGTACCTTGTAGTCCTACTCTGCACTTTAAAAGACCTAGGAGAAAGAGGGCCATCAAAGAAGGCAGACACTGATAAAGAATCTGAACTAAATGCAAATAAAGCTAATGAACAACAGGAAAAAGGAGAATTAGAGCCCAAAAATGACAAAGCAAATGGTGAGTTAAAAACCAAAGCAATCACCATAATGGATGATGTCACTACAAGCAGTTTTGGTCATCATGCAGAGACTATAGAATTTTGCATCCCTAATGGTACAGCAAAAGTTCCTGACAAGAGAGATATGGCCACCCATGACGAGAAACAAATACCTTCACTGGAGCTCAGTTTAAAGAGCCTGAGAGATTATAAAAATACTAAGGCCAGCACTTGTGATAAAAATGTTTTGAGATGTTCAGACCTTTCAGCCTTCTCAAGGTATGGTGATGCGGGTGATTGAATTGCTCTTATTATTTACATCATATGCATTCCAATCCTAAAAATTACAATAATTATTGTCTCTGTGCAGATACGTTTCTGCTTCAACTGCTGATCAGACTCCAACAGGGGATGTAGGTAGTTGTTCTCCTCCAGATAATAGTTCTGAGGCATCAAAAAATGAACTGCAAGACTTCCGGTTCAACTCAAATAGCACATCCGCCAATCAGCTCTCCAATGGCAGTAGCAACAACAATGACATGGGATCAACTACAAACAATGTTTTCACAAAACAAGTGGCATCTGGGGACAAGGCAGCACCAAAACTATTAGTCAAATGTCAGCCCACCTCCGTTACCTTCCATTTGGGGCTCGATGACCCCATACCTCTCACTCAGCCCACAGCAGAAGATAAGGCTAACACTCCAACAGCCAAGGGAACGATGACACAAGCAAAGGACTTCAATTCGCATGTCCAAGTCAAACACCATCACCATCATTACCACCACCACCACCACCATGTGCATAAAATGCCCCAGCACCAGCAGCTACAGAATCATGAGGAGGTGTCTCTAGAAAATATCGATGCAGCTGCCGTACAGCATGGAGAAACTGGTATGCTGAGTGCACCTCAGGAAGATGATTATTACAATCACAGTCTTAACGGGAGTGCTTCAGGTTGTAACCATCAAAGAAATGAACAGGATGAAAGCACTGATGCATTGAATGCCAGAGAAGGGAAGGTAGGAAGTGATGATGGGATTGCAAAGATAGGGGGAGTCACTGGTGGGAGTGGAAATGGGAGCAGTGGTCAAAACTTCTTTACACAAAGAGAGGCTGCTCTTAATAAATTCCGCCAGAAGAGGAAAGAGAGATGCTTCGAGAAAAAGGTAACTAAAATTGTGCACTGACATCAAGAAGGGGAAACTTCATGCATTATGTCTTCAATTCTTCCATACGTTGTTGAAACTTCTTTTGCAAATTTTACGTCATAGAAATTTTAGATAATAGAGATGTCATTCATAGTACAACCAATTAGAAAACATCAATATTCAAGGTCACTTCTGGAGATGTAAAGTTCTTTCCTAGTATGACACCTTTGCAACAGTATTTCCAAATGGTCAGCAAAATTGTTTGTGAAAGCTTGAAAGGTGTAAAATAGCTGTTTTATTTACATTCACATTTAAATCTTAATTTACAAGAGTAGAGGTAAGAAATGAAGGTTCTTTCATTTCAGGTCCGATACAGGAGCAGGCAAAAACTGGCAGAGCAGAGACCCCGTGTCCGAGGACAATTTGTCCGACAGGTGGTCCATATAAACAAAGGAAAGGATGCATATTGCTAACACGCCACTTCTTAAAAGTGAAATTGGAAATTTATTCATGAGAATGACAATATGGAACAAAGCGTTCAGGGCTCCAAGATGCAGGATGTGGGGGTGCAGTAGAAATTATGAGATTTAAGACGGTTCTAATTAGAAAAATAAATTTACTGTATAAACTTAACCAGACATATGGGACTGTATTTAATACTGATGACTAATTCTAATACTATGCAAAAAATAAGTTGGTAACTCATTGAGCTTTTAGCCATTTCTATTATATATATATATATATATATATATTTTTTTTTTTTTGGCTTTATGTGGTTTATTAGATCATCATAACCCCAGTTGTTCTTTATCTTGGTTGGATTTGATCTAACTCAGAGCCTACATCTTGTACAGCAAAACTGAAAGATGGGAATCAAGCAGACAGCTATCTCCATCACATATCAAAATTAATGCGTGCAGGCTCTATAATTACGAGTTTTTAACACAATGCAAAATCTATCAGTTATAATTACATGGCTACATACGAACCTAATTTACATAGACATATCTCACTTTTTTTATATGTTATTAGTACTGAATGAGTATAACTAAATTGTTAGGTACACCTTTACAAATTCTTTTCATATCATTGGTGCCTCATTTATGAATTATGATATTAGAAAAAGATCTTAGACCGAATTTTTATAGCAACCCAAAAATCAATTAAATTTTTTAAATGAAGGTCCTTGCAAACAAAAAACTAAATAAAAGGAAACCCATGTTTTTTTTTTTTTTTGGCACTTGTTTCTCGGTCACTTTTATTTATGTATATGCTGCATATTAATAGTACATATAGTAGCATAAAAATTACAATATTTGTATGCTTATGCCATATTGCATGTTTTTAAGATTATTTCTGTCTCTATTTCCTTTCAAGGGAACCATTCCCTAAACGTAGATTAATACCTTTAATATCTCTCTATTTATTTTTCTTTTTTATATTTATGAATTCACAAATACCAAACACCTATCCTGCAACATAGTCACCACATTTTCTAAAAACATCCTCATTAGAATAATGTTCTTCTTTTTCTCTTCCAATGGATAAGTTTCTTTCAACTTTATAATTGATTGTCGAAAAAAAAAATCCACAAATTTAAGATAATTAATAACAACTGATACAAATAAGTTAGGATTTGACCATTGATGTAAATAATATATATGATATGACCAGTGGTTATATTATTTTTTACTCATTTAAAGTCATTTAATTTAAGTTATATCACTAACTTAAATTTAATGTAATTTATAAGGATAAATTTGTCACAAATTTATTATTTAACTTAAATGATGTGGCTATTAGATATTAAGGTGGTGATATTGGAATAGCTGAAATACATGTATTTCACAGTTGTGTGGGTAGTAATTAATTTCCCACAGGCGATCTCATTCACTTCTGGAATTTATTAAATTAATAATATATATTGAAAGCCTTAATGGCGACTCAAAACCTTATCACAACAAACATGCACAAATGTAAATAAATATTCTAACATGCACAAATGATTTCCATATTCAAGTTGATCATGAAAATGACGCAGATGTAAAAGTTTTTCTAGCCCAGTACGGTTTTTTGCCCTTAGGCAAATACGTGGTTGCCCAAAAATGCTTCCCTTTAATGGTGAATTTCATTCTACTCTTTCCTTCAAGGACAAGGTCAACAATTGCAGATGAAGAAACGACAAGTCGTCCATATAGAGGCTGCTCATCTGGCTTCTTCACTTCTTGCATTATCACATCTTCAACCATATCCGCGTACTGGCTGCAAACACATAAAAAAAAAAAAAAAAGCCTTATGACATATACCATAAATCAACCACACATACATATATAATAATGAGAAAGATCAATGATGACAAATTTTTACTTCTGATATATCGATGGTTGAGATTTGTTAGGGGTGGAAAAGAAAAAACTATTATCCTAAATTTTAGTGTAAAAAATTATGTCATTGGATTATCCCAAATATATATATTTGATAGGTATCTAATCATATATATATATATATATAACATGTAAAACTAAAATATAAATAAATCAAAATATACTTGTTAAAGAAGTCCTTGATCTCATTTCCCGGAATATGATAGCCTTTTGAAAATGTAAGGAAAATAGTACGATAATCAGCAGGGACAGCTTGACTATTGGTTCCATCAACACTAGCCTCCTCATTTAGTTTCAAACGGCTCAAGACATCTCCAATTTCAAAGTTGAGAACTTCACGCTGAACAGCAACATCAGAAGGATCAAAACCACCATCCACAATATTAGAACTTGTACTACTACTGCACCCAACACCATTCATAGATTGAGTTTGATGATACTTTGAAGAATCATGAACCCTAGTTCTCTTTCGACTGGTCTCTTGATCATTTTGAATAGATAAATCTTCAAATGCTAGTAAACAAACTTGGTTAAATAAATCAGTCACACCACGAATAATTTGGACCCGATTTTCGTGAAAGAACCAGGGTGTTAAAGCAGTTTGAGTCATTCTTTGAAGCACAGGAAGTTCAATTATTGCTGGAGAAATATTTTTATAAGGAAAATCATCACTTCCAAGGCAATTCAAAACCATGACACTTTCATCGGCCATAATGTTAAGAAAACTATCTGGAAGAGTATGAAGTATTTTGTTTACCAAATAAATCTCTTTCGCATTCTTCTCTAACCATAGCCATAAGGCCATAACTTGGGCTGACTCGGCCGGGTCACGACCCAAGTTGAAGACCAATCTAGTAAAGAGTTTGCGATCAATGGTATGAAACAAGTTAAACTCTTCTCTTGAAATTTTTGGTGCATTAGTACCGTTGAAAAATAAGGAAGATGAAGAAGCCATTAGGTTTGAAGCTTGAAATTAGCAAAGGGTACGTACTATTAATGAGATTAAGGTATGATCGTGGCTGTGCTTGTGAGTGAAGATTAATAATTAGCGGCTAGGGTTTTTTATAGGAAGAGACGACTCATTTGGTATCATTTTGAATGTATTATCAGGTCGAAGAGGTGCATGAAGCATCAGAAGAAGAAGATCTTTTGGCGGGCGGTTTTTATCTTTATCTCATTAGGGTTTCTTTCTCTTTTTTTTTACCATCAATCGCAATGCGTGATGGCGCCAAATTTTAGTAAATTTACAAAAATGCCCCTACAGTTTGAAAACTTTTTACGCGTGTCAATAAGCAAGACCTCGTGTTCTGTCAAACAATTCTTGAGATAGAATTGCCTCGTTTATAATACCCTTTTCCTGTACTTATCTTTTTAAAGTAATTTAGCTTCTATGTTTTAATAATTTAATAAATCATATATAAAAATAATTTTTTAATTATTAATTTTTGAATATTTTAATTCATAAATTTATTAAAATAAGATATTTTAAGTCTTAAAATTTGAACTAATATATATATATATATATATTTTAAAAATAAAATCTATAAAATTAAAATTTAAAGATTAAAAAATATATATATATATATATACTTACCTTGTTATCACCTTACCCATAAAAATATGTAAAATCCCAATTTCATTAGAGATTTAAATGCTATTATTATTAAATAAAATTGATATATGGTCACCAAATCTTTTTTCGTGCGTAATTTTTTGGTAACTGAAAATTTGAGCGCAAATGCGTCCCCCCCCCCCCCCTCCGAATACTTTCAAATTGATTTCACTGTGATGATGAATTGAATTTTGCTTTTATGTTCAGAGAAGTTCCTTAAGAAGCACGTTCGTCTGCGTGAATTTTCGCTTTGATCGTCTTCATAGAAAAAGCATTGCGATGGGCTCAAGATTCTTGTTCAGCAACGGCGTCGTTTTTCACGCCTCCGACACACCTCCACTCACAACTTTCCTCGAAACCCATCCAGGTATACATACGCGTTCTTTTTCCCTTTTAATTTTCACTTCAACTACAAGAAAGAATTTTCGAAGAAAAATCTACACTTTTGGAGTTATGGTTTTTACTTAACCAGGGGCTTATACGACTACTCGCTCTCACAATAATGGTTCCTGCTTGCTGTTTTGGGAAAGACACCTGAAAAGACTTTGCGAGTCGATTCGTCTACTATTGGATCTGAATCCTCAACTTCTGTTTGGTAGCCAAAAATCTGGGCAGTCACTTCCATTTCCATCTCAATCAATGAAATTTCCAGAATCGAGGATTTGGGATCTCGTCAATGATTCAATGATAAAAGTGTTGCCAATTGCTATGAAGGAGAGAGCTGTTGGAGAGGAATTTTCAGTGACAGCTCTGGTTAGTGGGAATTTAGAGAAGCTGAATAATGATAATTTGTGTCCAGAGCAAGTTGCTAAGGCTTTTGTTGTCCACGTCTATGTGGGTAGCTATGTGCCTCCTGTGTTTGGTATTGCAGGAAATGGTGCGCAATTGGCTATTGTGGGTCGTGGGAGGGACTTTGCCTGCGCAAAGTATTCAGATTGGGTAAGGTCAGCAACTTAGTAAAATGTATGCTCGTCAGGTTATTGGGTTCTCGTTGGTCTCTTCACCTAAACTCAATCTGAGTTCTTCTTAGTTTAGCTTTTTAACTACAGTTTGAATTTGGGTTTTCTTTTTGTTATACAGGATGAGAAAGCCTTTGGAGAAGTTGAGGCCTCCCTCAGTGACTGAGTTATTACTGTCAAATGATGGTGACCGTTTGCTAGAAGGCAGTATTTCGAATTTCTTTGTTGTCTGCCGTAAGGTGAGTTATATGACTTAAGATAGGTTAATAAGACCTACAAGCTTGTCTTGATGCCCCTTTTATTGGAAAATCGGAATCCTGATGCAGTTGAATTGTTTGCATTGTTTCTACTCTTCAGTAATAGAATGTTTCAAAGAGATTAAAAAAAATGAATTCATCATATTTGTGGTTAGTTTTAAGGTATGTATCTTGTGCTTCTGTCAAAATATGTTTTAGTTAAAATCGGTTGCTTTGTCTATGGGGAAGAATAAATTGTGGTTTTTGGGCCATAAATAGCTAATAGTAGAAAAAAATTATGTTTGATTAATAAGCTCCTTTTGCTATCATTACATGAATCAAAAGCAAAACCACACCCACCCATACTCTTATAGCAAGTTAGAAAGCTGCTCCTCCACTGTGATTCCTAAACTAAATGATGACTGAAAAGTTTTAATTGCATGGTTAGATGTATGTTTTCAAACTGTACTGCTTTATTATTTATAGTAAAATACACGATTTCTTTGTGCTTATAGGACAAAACTGGCACAACGGGGAAAAGCCTGGGCTATTCTGAAAGTGTAGATTGCTTTGAAGTTCAGACAACTCCTATTACTGATGGTGTTCTTCCGGGAATCATACGCCAACTAGTTAGAGAGTGAGTCCATATTTTCACCCTTTAAATGTTCATTTTCAATATGCTATTCTCTGCATTTGCTTTCTACTGTTATTGTAACTGGCTACATTGCATTCTCTTACTTTCTTTATTTTTCTTATCCATTCTGTCTCTTTGTATGGTGGAACTTTGAAGTGCTTATGATTAAAGAAATTTTGTTTTTAGTATTGTGGTTCCTTAAGTAGTGCCTGCTTTTAGTTAATATTGTTCAAAGCAAATGCTCCTCATTCAGTTAAAAATTGTAAATTTGTTGTTGTTGAAATAACTACAATAATCACGCACTCATATTTGTTACTTGAACACATACCTAATACATTCCCAAATAGGCTTCATGCCATTGAACACAACTTGTTCGCAAAATTGTAAATTATTCTTGAACATCTCAATATTAGGGCCTTCAATATTTATGCACAACATTTTGCATTGAAGCAATCATGGCTTACCTAGCATTCCAATTTCCTTTAACTTCGGTTTTTGTTATCCAACTTTTAATTATGGTTGTTGGCCAAGTAGGTCAAGTTATCGATCTATTTAGCTGATGACATTATGCACTATTTTATAATTTTTGCAGAATATGCTTGACAAAGAGAATATCCTTTAGAGAAGTGGCACCATCATGGTCACAGCATGAAATTTGGGAAGAAGCATTCATCACAAGTACTAAAACATCTCACTTGTGCTTTCTGTAGTGTTTAACTAAATCATAACTAATAGCTCCATTATAGAAGTGTAACTGTTTTACTTAATGTAACTTTCAGATTTACATCGTCAGCTTTTGCTGGCACTTGATTCTATAGCTAACAAGTAAAATAATCGCGATTATATTTATACTTTTAATTTTTTAGGTAGTTTGAGGCTCGTGCAGCATGTAACGGCAATTTATGCTCCAAGCTCATGGGATTCACTGGGTTCCAAGTCTTGGGAGGGGTTAACGTGGGATAATAAGCGATTCAAGGTGGGTTAGGGTCTTTTTGCTTTAGTCAAAAGCAATTTCATTAAAAAATTGCTTTAGATGGAAGCACGTAATTTTGTGCTTTATAAGCCATGAAATCACTTTTAGTCAGAAGTGCTTTTACGTAATCACAAAAGCATAAACAAACAATTTTTTCTTGTCTGTTCTACATTAATTTTCCGTTTCGATATTCTGCATTTCTACTAATTTTTCTTGTAACTCCTGTTACATTATAAATTGTCATCAGGAACGGCCTGGGATGATCACAACAATAATCCAGGTAAATGTACATTTCCTTTATTAGCTCCATTATCAATTAAAATGTGGTTCATAGATCAAGCTTATGGCCTGATGTATTCTCATTGAAATGAATGAATCAGTTAATGCAATGCTTAATGAGTCGTTATGTACCAATTGCCTTGTAGTATTGTGAGAATATAGGTTCGAACTTTGCTTGTGTATTTGGGTGCGTTAGTGTATAAATGTCATTTTAAAAAAGAGACTTGTTTTGTCTCTCAAATATGTAGAGCAACAATTACAGGAATCAATAGTTCTCTTGTTCTCTCTTACAAATTTATCCTTTGAACAGAAAGAACTTATGGAGAAAGCAAATGTGGAAGGTTACTTATTAAGCAACTTTTTCTAGAAGGAACAAGGCCTATTTTTGATTCTACAATCCAGATCTGTCTTGTGAAAGAGCCAAACGTTTAGCCTGTATTTATGAACTTGTATTCATATTTTGCCTATTCCTGATGTAAGTAGACTATCACAGTCAGATGGAATAATTCTGTTATTCTTAGGGTTTGTAAACCCTTTGCTCAACAAAGTTACATCAATTGATTATCACAACGTTTTCTTATCTAAATAGTTTGTGATTTTTTTTGACAGTTCGATTGATGGACTAGAAGCACGTCTTTCATACATATCAAAATGACAAGCATTTTCAATTTTATGGGAAATTAAAGTGTTGTAAAAATTAAAGTGTCAAATACAAATTATATTCCTTAAACTTATATAAAATAACAAAAAAATAGATTTAAAAAAATAGAGAAAGTGTCGTGAAGGTTTCTCAGTCTCTTAGATTAGGTCATTTGATTATTTAAATTATAAATAGTGTTATTTGTTTTATAGTTTAAAAAAAAGAATAAATTATATGATTTTAATGATATTTTAATTAAAATATTATTTTTTAAGATATTAATCAAGAATAAATTATATTATTTTAATGTTTTTAATATTAATTTAAAAAATAATATTTAAATTAAAAAATTATGTGTTTTGTCTTTAATTGTTCAATTTTTTTTAAATTAAATATTAAATGATACTATTTATAATATAAGGGACTTATGCGACTCATTTCTTAAAAAATAACAAGGACACTTAGAGGTAAATTTACATAGGAATGATGAGGGATATGTGTTTTTATCTCATTTTTTCACAAATACCAATTTTAGGTATAATATTTAACAAATTATAGATAAATTATATGCATAAAATTGAATTATAACTTACTTAAATTTTAACACTTAATAATTTACTATAAATTGAATAATTTGAATATATATTCAATAAAATAAATATATATATTTTTAATTAAAAATAAATATTAATTGATAAATAATTAATATTATTTTTAATGTGTGTATGGTGATTATTTTCTATACAAATCATAAATTTGGCACTAAGTACACCTCTTTTCTTTTTATTTCTTACTTCTCCTTTGTCGAAGAAAATATTTGTAAGAAAATCAATAAAAATTATGAAATACAAGAAAGAGTTATTACAATAGAACAATAATTTAGTGGAGGCTATTGCCTATTTTACAAATCTGATGGGTGTTTTTTAATTTTCAAAAATATCAGGGATTTGATAATAAATTTCCCAAAATTAAAAAAAGCAAGAAAGATGGAAGTATGGAACCGACTTTAGAAACATGATTTTTATTTTTTTATAAATGGGATAAGCAAAAGGCAGAAAAAAAAAAAAGCAAAGAGGAACCAACGGTGGTGATAAGCATAAAGCCAAAAGGCTTGTTCATCATCTTCTCCGATCGTCAGATTTCTTTCCTTATTCTTTAAAATTCACATCTTTAAACTTTCCAAATACTTCAGCCAATCCCCTTTCTCCATCGCTCGCGCCATTTTATAAAGTAATTTGATTGGCGCACTCTTTCTCTGTTCTTCGTTTCTTTTGTTCCATTTTTCTTTTTCTGTCCAAAATCACATCATTAATGGCTGATTTTACTTTTTTAATCTTCGCTTACTGATACTTCATACACGATCATTTTAACAGTGTACCCATCACATCGTTTTGTTATTGTTCCGCATGTATTTGAATTCTAATGTTTGATTGGACCATTTTATAATATAGGGTTTGAAGGTTTTTGTCAATCATGGCTGAAGCTCCGACTAGTCCTCCCGGAGGGAGCCACGAGAGCGGTGGCGAATTGAGTCCACATGCTGGAACTGGAGGAGCTGGTGTTCGAGAGCAGGACAGGTACCTTCCGATCGCGAATATTAGCCGAATTATGAAGAAGGGTTTGCCACCCAACGGCAAGATCGCCAAGGACGCTAAGGATACTGTCCAGGAATGTGTCTCTGAATTCATCAGCTTCATTACCAGCGAGTATGATTGCTCTTTTTTTCGTCTCTCTGAATCTCTGATCCCTTTTTTTTGTGAATAAGCTGGTTTTGGCGATTCGAATTGCCTTTTTTTAAGTTCTGTGTATATTTATTGTTACCGTGGGTTTTTGTTTTCTCCTTCGGTATTGAAAGGGCGAGCGATAAGTGCCAGAAGGAGAAGAGAAAGACGATTAATGGCGATGATTTGTTGTATGCAATGGCTACTTTAGGCTTTGAGGAATATATCGATCCTCTCCGGACATATCTAGTTAGATACAGGGAGGTAATTATTCTCCCTTTTTATTTTGGTTTGTTCATTACCTCTGATCTGTCTGTTGTAGCTTCATTTACTTAAATTTCGTTCTATCTGAAGGTTGGTTTCAAACCGAATCTAAACTAGTTCAATTTGTGCCTGGTAAACAAAAAAAAGTTGAAAAAAAATGAGAGATTTGAACAAAACGTGTTTACTGTAGGATTTAAGGAATCTTGTATTATTTGTAATGCAATCTAATTATCATGTTTCTTGTCTTTCTTTGCATTGGTTTTATTGGGATGATTGCGCCAATACAGTTGGAGGTAATTATAAAAAAAATTCATGATTTAAAACCAGTTTCCTGCTTTTAAACATTTGGTGGTGAGAATTTTTAAAAAAATTCTGTACTTGACAGGGTGACACAAAGGGGTCTGCTAGGGGTGGAGATTCTTCTGCTAAAAGAGAAGCTGTTCAACCTGGTCCTGGTCAAAATACACAGGTCTGGTTGTACAGACCACTAAATTTTTGCTTTGTTATACTTTACAATACTAATATTAGTATCATAGCATTGTTGCCTCTTTTATCCTATATCAGTACCTTATTTCTTCTCCCCTTTCTTTCTTGTGGTGAATAACTATGGCAGTTTGTCCATCAAGGATCATTGAGCTATATGAATTCCCAAGTAATTCTCTCCTCTTTCTCTTTCTATACACGAGCGCTCAATAGTTGTATGCATTTGTTTCACGGTTGTTTGAAAATGTTAAGAATGTCTGTTTTCATTATATTATATGGCATTTGGGTTTCCTACTTCCAGGGACAGATTTAAAGTCAAATATTTTCATCCTATTCTTGAAAATTATACCACACACCCCTCAAAGAAGTAATAAAGTAAAAGTAGGGGAAAATCAGCTATGGGATTTTTTGGATCTTATCTTATGAAGACTCGAAATAGGAGAGAACGAGCACCTGTGTTTCTCATGTAATTTTTTACTCTCTTTTGACAGTTAGCTAGAGTTGTCTTTGGGTCTTAACTGCTACCATTGGTAGTTACCTGTTTCCATACATTTTAACCTTTCAGAAAGTCTACTTTCAAAACTGTTCTTTAAATTAGAAGAATGGATACAGATCAAAGTTTACATGATTGAAGATAGTCCTAAAATTTACTCATTTTTTCTTATAGAAAGGGGCATATAATTTTGGAGCTTAGAGCACATCAAGATGCTTAGGCAACACACTTTCTTTATTCAACTTATGGTTTGGCTGATCTTCAAGTACCAATTCCACTATTCCACCTTTTTTTTTTCATCAAGTTGTTGGGTGATGTTGATAGGGTTTAGATTCTCCAAGGAAATAGTTGCAGTGACAGAAGAAATGGATATTTTGTCGTAGACAGAGTTACTTTATTGTTGCTTTCCTGTGAATACTATTAAACCCTTATCGAGAGTTGTGCATTTCCAAACCCAAAAAACAGAGCTATATATTTTCTTCGGAAGTTTCTTGGAATTTTTTTACTAATGGAATTTAGTTACTTTTAAGCAGAACCAGTAGACACCTTCAGGGATTGCCTTTTTTCTCACTGACAAAACCTGGTCCTTGGAAGCATTTCTTGAATGTGTCGGTGCATTACTGTCTTTTTGATTAGGTTGAATTGATATGCCATGAATATAGTAAATTTTGTTTGTTTTAACTTTATCAACTTATTGGAGTTGATGATGTGCATTTTATTTCCTTATGCTAAGAGGATGGAATGTTCCTCTTCGTGATGTTGAAAACATGAAAGAAATTTGTGTGTGTGTGTGTGTGTGTGTGTGTTGTGTCTTTTGGAGCTAATAGTACTGTTTTCCTGTGGTGCAGGCTCAGCATATGTTTGTTCCTTCCATGCAGGGGAACGAGTAGGAGTTTTAGCTTCTGATGTTTAATAATTTTTTATTATTTCTGAGGGTAAGTAAATTGTTAAAATCAGAATACAGAATATGAATTATTTTTATATTAGATCTTCGTGTCTTTTAAAAGGTCCTATTCTTGTTTAGCAAAAAAAAAAAAAATGAAGCTCGTGTTCTTATTCAGGTGGGAAAATTTTGATCCTATCAGTTAGTAATCTGCTCCGTTTTGCATTTTAGCTTCCTCAATTTGAGAAGCAATGATAGTGATAATTTATGTGACTATGTGATTGATGGAGCATTTGAATACAAAGTAAAATATACAGGCGTTATTAAGCCTTTTCTTTTATAGTGCTCCATTATTTTATCCATCACATTTATTTATTTATTATTATTATTGTTCTGGGATGAGAAGATAAGAGACTTTGATTTGAATAGAAACTCAAACGTCCATTCCTCCCCCCAAACTCTTGGCTTTGGGAGGTACTCTCGAGTCTTTGTTGAGATTTTTTTATTATATATATAAGTGTTTTTTGCTACTCATTTTTTTTTTTATTTATTGAAACTAATCTTTTGTTAGGACGCTGAAACATTGTTATTGTTGAGGACTTTTTGAGATAAAAGTAATGCTATATGCGTATGGATCAAGTGACAAGTAAAAATCATTTTCCTTTTGATAAACTACTCATTTGATATCTTAATCACAATTGAATGGAGAGCACATGACTATATGTCACTAAGAAAAATGCTATTTATTTTAAGTCTGAACATAAATTATAATTGATATGTTAAAATAATGTTATTGGTAAATGTATTTAGGATATAAAATTATATTCAATAAAAAATAATTATTTTAATTGAATTTATGGTAAATTTGTGATATATAATATTAATTTTGTTGGGTAGGTAACGTCACATTTTATAATGCCCATCTGATGATTGTTTCTTCATTTCACTGCCAAGTGTAAGTGTGTGTGAGAGAGAGAGAGAGAGAGAGAGCGAGCTAGTGTCATCTGATTCACTTATTAAATAGATTAAATTAAATTATAGTGTAATTAATTCTTATAATATATAATAAAAATTTATATAATATAATAAGGTTGAATTGGTTATACATATATTATTAAAATAATTTATATTTAAAATATTTTTTTATTATAAAATTTATTTAAATTAATATTTAATTTATTTTTATATTTTTATTATATTTTTTAAAATAAAAAAATATTATTTTTAATTTAAGATAAAAAAAATTAAGACATGTTATTTTATAATTAAAAATTTAAACAGTATGGCTTAGATATTTTTCTCTTTGATAGTATAAATTTTTTATATAATTGTATTATTTTTATATTGTATGATATAAATTTAATTTTATAATTAAATATATAATTGCATATAAATTGTATAATTAAGATATATACTGCGGTGTATAAAAATGGCTATGTGAGATTAACTGTAATGTCTGATCTTAATGTTCTTGTCTAATTGCCGTCGAATTCCTCTTTCCACGACGTGATCATCATTAATAAATTTCCTGCTTGCCTCAGCGAGCCACTATATATTTCTCTTAATCGCTGATCTAGTCTGGATATATTCCGTGACATTTTTTTTTCAAATGTATTTATAAAAAAAAAATTAATAAAAATTTCAAAAATATCTATGTATAAAATTATTAAATTATTGAAAAATACTGTGTTAAATATAATACTTTTTGTTTACTTAATATGATACCAATATATCAATATTTTTGTTTTTAATAAAGTTTTCAAAAGCTTTCATTGATATTAACATTATTTTTTATATTTCCATAAAATTTGAATTAAATGTGATATTTTTATGAATATCAATATATTAATATTTGATTAATTTTAGTGCACATTAATCCCTATTACCCAAACTTTTAAACTACTGCAGTGCTTATCAAAAGGTAAAATTTTAATGCACATTTGTCCCTATTACCCAAACTTTTATACTGGTGCACATTTTTTTAATAAGAGGTAAAATTTTATTGAAGATGAAACAAAATTATAGTCTAAAACAACAACTATACCATCAAGTACGTTGCATATCTAAAAACCAAATCAAAATTAGCAAATTATTGTAATCCAAAAATATTTATAAACAAATATATTTGAGCGTAGCTCCATATTATATCTTTTATTAATACTTGATTTTAACAAATACTCGTAATATAGTCAATAATTTCTCTTACAAATATTTTAACAAACATCTTAATCACAACCCTTGAACAACAAAACATAACACCTACAATATTCTAAAACATTAGAAACTACATAAATAAACTACACAACATACATAAAAATACACAACAAAATAGAATAAACAATGCCAAAAATCAGTACATCCAAACAACAGACAATGTTTTTTTTTAGATGACGCATATATATTTTTTTAGTATGTGATACATATATATTTTTTTATAGTATTTAACATATACGTTCTTTTTTGAGGTGTCATATATGATGTTACATATTTTTTCTATTATGCAATATTGAATTTTTTTTCTCAATATAGACATATGTATTTTTCAAAGATAACTTTTATTTTTCATTAAATAAAAATGATTGAATTATATAAAAATACATATGTTTAATTATACATAGAAAATATATATATTTAATTAAATAAAAAAAATACCAAATATATATTGCAATAAATATATTCAAAATAAATACTACAAAAATTATTATTCAATGTGTATCAAACTTTAACTTAAAAAAAAAAAATTTACAATAATAAAATAAAATGGAACAAAAAGAAAGAAAGAGAGAGCCGATAAAAGAAAGAAAAATAAGAAAAAGGTGGAACAGTGGGGAGATTATTTATAAAATTTGATAGAAAAATAGAGGTTATATGACATATTTCTTCCCAAATCAAATTCTATAGTTGGACTTGTGATGAACATTCATTAGCACTAACTGGCAGATACGTACTCCGTTTTTTTTTGTTTGTCAAAATTCATTCATTTTGAGAATTTATTTGATCAAAGCGCTGCTTATGCTCAGAGGGAAAAAAAGGGAAGAAAAAAAAAAAAGCTCCTTAAGCTATCCAAATATATACCTACCCTTTAATGATGTGATTAGTGCAATTTGAATTGTAATTTATGCCATTCAATCATACTCATTCCCACTTTAAAGATGTAATTCATAATCTTAGCCTTTAAAGGACTACTCCCCTTGTTGGCTTTTGGAATTTGTATGCTGCCCATCACTCAAGCAATGGTAAACGAGAAGAATGAAGGTCTCTATATATATTTTTTAAAGATAAAGATTTTATTAAATCAATCTCGAGGGGAACAACAGAAAAGAAAAAACAAGGACCATTACTATCTAAATAGATACTGTCTATTTTAGTCTTTAAAAAAATTTATTTATTATATGATAAGTTATAAGTAATATGTTGTAATATTATAATCACATTTATATAATCGATCATATCCAATATAAGTTGTTATTATAAGAAATTTTTTATACATAGAGTATGTGCTGTTGAAAAACACCCTTTTCTCTCTCTAAAACCTTCAGAGCTTTCGTCCTCAGTCAGAAGATCTATCCATGTACGAACTCCATCTTAACTCGGTTCCTCTTTTTTAGTCTTTGAACTTGTTGATTTTATGTTTCTCTCTTGTTTCCGTTGATCAATTCACTGGATCTTTGGATAGATTTATTCCGGCTATGCAATTAGGGTTTATCGAGTTATTATTTTCCTTGTTTTGATGTAAAGGAGCTAATACTAGTAGTTTTGGTTAATGCCCAGATAATAATTCCATGGATGAACTCAAGGATAAGGATGTTCCTGTTAGTTATACTCCAGAAGCTATAGTGACTGTGAGAGAGCATGGAACTGTCGAAACTCCAGTGGGTTCCGGGGCTTGTATGTCTTCGGATCATGTTCAAGGATCTTCGGAGGGAGCTCAGTCTTGTAATAGAGAGGACGTAATGGTGGAGGTCTTGGGTACTAGTGTTTATGTTGGTGGTGTTTGCACAAGTGAGGTTGGAGAGAGGTCCAACGGTGAGGGGGGTCAAGATGCTCTAGCCAATGATAGTTCTGGTGAAGGCAGAGCTGTGAACTCTTCTGTTGAAGCTGACGCAAGTCCCGTAAATGAATCAATTGTGCAGGATACTGGTGTTTCCGGAGCGGAAGTGTTAAAGAGTAATGGAAGTGGGAATGAAGTTGAGGGATCTTTGGGAAGTTCAGAACCGGTGGAAGAAGAAAGAGCTCAAGTCTATCCAACTGATCTAGTTGCTGTTGTCAGGAAGGAGGAGACCGTTACTGTGGAGGAAGAAGTGGCAGTGGAAGTGGAGGACATAGGGAGGGTTGAGGACACGGTTGAAGTTGGTGGTGAAGCTAAGGGTGTATATATGGAGACTTGTGTCGATGGTTCTTTGGTTGTGAGTTCTTCAAGTGTAGAAACCATAGTTGTTCATGCTAGAGCAAGGGATGAAGGAGCCACTACTAGCGGAGAAGGAGAAAATCTTCAGGTGGAGGTGGGTGCCAATACTGGTCACGAAGGGGAGAAAGACATGGGTGTAAATATTGGTCAGGAACCAGTCGCCAATACGGATAATGTGGGTGAGAAAGTGAATGCACAGAAAGTCGAGGATCTAGGTGTAAATGTGACTGAACCTAGAGATATGTATAAGGTGGGAGGCTCCTCAGCTGGTGCTCCAGTTGAAACTCTTGCTGGAGGAAGAGAAAATCTTAAGATGGATGTGGGTGCCAGTACTGGTCAGGAAGGAGAGAAAGATGCGGGTGTAATTACTGATCAGGAACCAGTTGCCAATAGGGATAAGGTGGGTAAGGACAAGAGTGTACCGAAAGTGGAGGGTCTAGGTGAAAATGTGACTGAAAATGGAGATAAGAATGAGGTGGGAGTTTCCTCAATTGGTACTCCAGGTGAAACTCTTGCTGTTGAATCAGGGAAAGGGTTGATTGTGGAGGCTGTGGAAGAAGATACAAAAATGGCTGATGAGGTGGTTGAAGCTCCTAATGACTTGAAGACACTGAAAGATAACAAAGTACAGAATCCTGATATTGAAGCAAAAGTTGTGCCTTCTTCAGCAACTGCTGAAGATTTAAGTGGACAGATGCAAGTACAAGTAGAGAAGACTGCAGTTGCACCAACAGTTTGTGAAGAGGGTTTGAATGCAAAAACACCTTTAGACGAACAAAGCAATGTTTCTAGTGCTGGGGAAGTCGTTATAATGAATAATGGGGACCCACTTAGTTCTGAAGTTTCAGCTATGGAGACTGATGCAATTGGTGAACAAGATACAAGCCATCCAGGAGATAATCAACTGCTGAAGACCGGGGATTTAGGTGGTAGTACCGAAAATCTTGGTCATGTTCATGCACAAATTGTTGGGGATCCTCTTAGTTCTGAAGTTCTAGCTATGGGGACTGATGCAGTTGGTGAACAAGATACAAGCCATTCAGAAGATGATCAACTGCTGAAGACTGGGGAAATAGGTGGTAGTACTGAAAATCTTTGTCATGTGCATACACGAACTGTTGGGGACCCTCTTAGTTCGGAAGTTTCAGCTATGGAAACTGATGCACTAGGTGACGATCAACAGATGAAGGCCGGGGAAATTGGCAGTAGTACTGAAAATCTTGGTCATTTGCATACGAATTCAATGCTTTCATGCTTGCCAAATGAAGTGGTTGCTGGAGCTGATCTTACAGAAAAGAAGAATCAGTTGGCTGTTTCAGTTCCTGAGGATAATAAGCATGTTGAGCCTGAAGCGTATACTGACAGCAATGTGGCTTCTGATATTGCCTGGCTTGAGTCAAATACAAGGGAAGAAAAGGAAGTAGACAACCAAAATAGCAATCTTCAACAGATTGGTTCGGATGGAGGGTATGACAAAGTTTTGGTCTGTGATACTGAAGTTCCAATTTCAGCTGAAAATGACCAACCAGTGGAGTCTGAAGAGTACTTGGAGAAGAGTGTGCTAGATGGTGTTCCTCCACCTAGTACTGATATGATGCCAGAGGACAAAGTGCAAGAATTGCATCAAGGTCAGGAAGTCTTAGTTGAAGAGCAACTCGAAAAGGGGGAGAAAGTGGACGGAATGTCCAAAAGTGAACATCAAGAACATATAGATGAGAAATCCTCATTTCAGCCTACTCAAGTTGTTGAAGATGAAGTTACAGCATCTGATGGTAGTGTTCTCTTGGAACCAAATGTTGATCCGGTCTCAAAGACTGACACAGTTCAGGGGAGTACAGAAATAGACTCTCATATTACTGATATTGGTGAAATTGATCCAATGGACTCTGAAGATTTTTCAAAACCTTCCACCAATGAATTGTCTGTGCTTCTTGAAAATGATCAAAAGTTGAACTTTGAGGAATCTGCAGCCAAGGAGGTTGCATGTGACATTACTGCTCCAGATAGAAGTGCTGCTTATGAGACGGGATTGAAAGGAGTTACTGATGCCGACAAGGTTTATTTACATGGAGAACAGGACTATGAAGTGGCAACAGAAGCCCCTGAACAAACCATAATGAATGAAGAGAAAATTGCCAACTTGGAAACTTTGCTACCTGGAACATCACCAATAGTTAAGTGTCCTAGTTATGAGCTGCCGCCGGAAAATGATGGTATGTTTTCTGTGTCTGATTTAGTCTGGGGTAAAGTGAAGAGCCACCCTTGGTGGCCTGGGCAAATATTTGATTTTACAGATGCTTCTGAAAAAGCCATGAAATATCATAAAAATGATTGCCTTTTGGTAGCTTATTTTGGAGATCGAACATTTGCTTGGAATGAAGCTTCTAGTTTAAAGCCCTTTCGAACTTATTTCTACCAGATGGAGAAACAATGCAATTCAGAAAAGCTTCAGAATGCTATCACTTGTGCCTTGGAAGAAGTTTCAAGACGAGTACAATTAGGATTGTCTTGCTCTTGCTTACCAGAAGAAGCCTATGAAAAGATTAAATTCCAGTCAGTTGAAAATGCTGGAATTCGTGATGAATCCAGCATAAGGGATGGATCAGATGGGTGTGCTTATATTAGTTCATTAGAAGCTGATAAATTGATTGAATATGTTAAAGCATTAGCGAAATTCCCTTCTGCAGGCAGTGATAGATTAGAACTTGAAATAGCAAAGGCTCAGTTATTGGCCTTCAATCGTGTAAAGGGTCATTGTAGTTTGCCTGAATTTCTATTTTGTGAAGGACTGATGGAAACTGATACAGAAGCCTCTTTATACGAGAATAATAGTTGTTCCGGTGAAGTTATTGAGCATGGAACTTCGAATTTTGAAAATGCAGAATATGCTTCCTCTTGCCAGGAGATGTTAAAATCACAAAAAAGCTTATCTCACAAGCGTAAACATAATCTGAGGGACGGTGGCTATCCTAAATTTAAAGAAAGAAGTATGTCAGAACTGATGGGTGTTGAATCTCCAGATGATGATAACTTGGCTTCCAAAAGATTGAGGGGTAATGATCACACTACCGAAGCAAAAGTTTCCATCTCCACCCCTCCTCTTCCAAAGCCTTCATTTAAGATTGGTGAGTGTATCCGCAGAGTTGCCAGCCAGCTCACCGGAACTCCTACCATGAAGTCTAACAATGAGAGAGGTGATATTTCCTTGCAGTCAGAGGATGCCAATAGAGATGTGGCCATTGATCCAACAGAGTGCTCGTCTTTAGGCAAATTGTTGTCACAGCTTCAGCTTGCTGCACAAGAGCCCTTGAAAGAATACAATTTCTTGAATATTATTGTTAATTTCTTTTCTGATTTTAGGAGTTCAATAATTCAAGGTCAGTATTCTGGCACCGAGCCTTTGTCCATGGACAAAGTCGGTGGTAAAAGGAAGAAATCTCTGCAATCTGTTGGTGGGTTTCCAGAAGCTTTTGAATTTGATGATATGAATGATACCTACTGGACGGACAGGGTCATCCAAAATGGTTCTGAGGAGCCACTACCTCGTAAAAACAGAAAAAAAGAGAATCAAATTGTCCTTGTCCAGCCAGAAAAACCGCTTCAAGAAAATCATCGTCGCTCATATTCGAGGAAGCGATATTCGAATGCAAATCAATCTTTGGTGGTAGAGAAGCCTGTCGAGTATATTGACAAGAATGCACCAGCGGAGCTTATAATGAACTTCTCTGAGGGAAGGTCTGCTCCATCAGAAACAAACTTGAATAAGATGTTCCGAAGATTTGGACCTATCAAGGAGATTGAAACAGAAGTTGATAGGGAAAGTGGTCGTGCAAGAGTTGTGTTCAAAAAAGCTTCTGATGCAGAAGTTGCTTTTTGCAGTGCTGGTAAATTCAATATCTTTGGACCAAAACTTGTAGTAAATTATGAGCTTAACTATTCTCCTACTGTCCCATTTAAAGCTTGTTCTGTTCCCACAATACATGACCAACATGAGATGCAACTTGACCTGTCAACTCACGACCATGAGATGCAACTTGATTTCTCCACCAATGGCCATGAGATGCAATTTGATCTCTGTGATCATGATATGCAACTGGATCTCTCTGCCGGTGATCATGAAATGCAACTTGATCTTTCCAACTTTGAGGTATGAAAGCTCTTAGGTACCATGTAAATTGTATTATCAATGGTGTGTTCAATTCTTCACTTCTGGAATTAGGCAACTAGAAGCTTCAGAAAAGGGTATTTTACATTCTTTAGCTTTTGAATGATGAACATTGAACTTTTTATTTATCTGTAATGTTTTGATTTTCACACTTATCATCAAAATAACATACTTATGGTCGGTAGTAACTAGTAATTATTTATGGCATGCCTATTAACATTCCTTCTCTATGGACTATGGAAGTCGCACTTGAGCTGTTGAGCATACTTATTTTTTCACATTAGTGCATTTAAACGTGTATTTAGCTGTCCGAATATAAATTTAAAAATTTGTTTTTGTTATGAAACATCACAACTTGTTGATGTAGAACTAATTCGGTTCCTCAATTCTAATTATCGTTTAGTAGTTATATAAATTAGTGTAAAAGAAGAAAGTGTAAAATGGATTTAAATCTATTTTTTATGCTGCACAGTAACTAGAAGTAAATAACTTATCATTTTTGTAATATGCATGCATTGAGAGGTCTAAGTGAGTTAATGTATAATATCAAGTGGAATTAGCATTTACATTTTAGAATTATTTGCTTTAATTTGTTGATATATTAGCAATAATAATAATAATAATAAAGTTTAATTACATACCGTAACTCTTTTGTACGTATAATTATATGTTTACTCTCTTCCTGTGGTGTACATGCGTTTTTTTTAGAACATAAAAAATGTCTTTTATGGTTTAAAAGTGATAGCATGCGAATAACTTGATAATACAAAATCGGAGGGTGATAATTATGTGTCCGGATGTTTTATGCCTCATTTGTTCCTTCAATCATAGAGGGACGTGTATATATATATATATATATAAATCTTCCATTAATTTGCAAGTTTACCGTTTTAATATTTATACACTGCAAATAACCCAAGAGGTTCCTGATCCCACCGTGTTATTGATCCTTGGAGCCATTGATGAATCGTACTTCAATATTTTCCATTTATCCAATTTAGATGTTTTGATTTCATGTCCCCTTATGTTGTAAACATGTATTTGTATTGTATTGGATACCAATTAGGCCTTTACATTTGTACTTGTTAAATTTGAATCTGTTGTTTCATTTCGTGCAGGCAACAGAAGTAACAGAGCAGGGTCTTTGATGAACAATATGGGGAGAATCATCTTTCGGATTTTGACACCAGCAAGGACACTGTTGAAGAAGAATCCTTTACAGGACAATTAAATCAAAACAGAGAAGTTTAGGAAACATCCTCCGCTGAATTGATTGATTCTAGTAAAACAGTTTTGAAGAATCATCTGCAAAATTGAGGTTTGGGACTAAACAGGGCAACGTGTTAGAAAATCAATCATTGTTGTCCTTGCAGTCATCGCTTCTACGAATAGACTACTCCAAATGTGTAAGTTCATTTAGTGTGGTCTGAATGAAGGTCAATGAAGTCATTTTCTTTTGAGTCACAAAATTAATAATAATGAAAGTGATCTTGTTACTTTTCCCTTTAGGTATCTGTGTAATTTTAGATTTGTTCATAATTTTGCTTGGCTTATGGAGAGCCTCGGATTCCAGAGCTGCATGGGAAATTCTACAAGGGCTTGTATTATGTCTCTTAACTCTGTCTGAAACCTGGGCCTTTAGGCTTGTAAATTGCATCCCTGTCTAGTCTAGGTACCAATGAAATTAGAAGGGTTAAATGCAAGTTAATTGAGATTTATTATAAAGATTAAAGAGTAAATAAATAACTTGGGACATCAAAATCATGCTGTCTTCTCTGAGATGAGACAAAAAAACATATTTTATTTATAAAACAATTGATAGAGATATTTTAATATTTTTTTATGGAACTTCATACGTGGTTTTTTTTGGCTGGTATATAGAACTTTATATTAACAAAAATTACTCCTATACTATAAAATTAACCAAAACTTAGCATGTTATCTTGTTGCAATTTCGTTTGTAAAAAATAAAAATACTAGTCACTTATTTTTATTTTAAAAAAATGAGTACTTTTTATTTTAAAAAAATGAGTACTTTTTATTTTTATATATAACAGAAAAGAAAGAAATTGAAAAGAATTCGCATTTTGCTAAGGAATTACGCGGTCATAGCATTCGGGTCAGTTATGCTCTCGGAGTCAGGAATCGTCGAAAAAACACCATTAACTACCATGCTTATAGCGAGTGTTTATTGGATAGAAATCTGCCTGGGTCACTAATAATTAATAAATATATGTATAATAAATTTATATTTTGTATAATAAGAATTTATATTTTTAATTATTTTTGTCAATATATTTATTGCATATTAATATTATATAAATTAATACATCAAAAATAATTCATGAGAATTGAGCTCTTATTTATTATTTTATCACACTCTCTTTTGTGCTAAGAACCAACACTCTCTTTTGTGCTAAGAACCAAACATGAAACATGTAAAAGCACGACAAGAGCTTAGAACACTGACCACAATGAGTGTTTTAAAAACATGTTACAATAACTTTAAAAATAAATAATTTAATTGTTTAAGAAAATTTTTCACATAACACCTAATAATAATAATAATAATTGTATTATCAAAATTATTATTTTTAATAATTTATTTTAATTACAATATTTATCGTTCATTTTATAATTCAATTTATTCAAATTTATAATGTCTATCTTATTGCTTTTAATGAAATAACTCATATAAATAAATAAAAAATCATATGGTACATAAACAATCAAATTATTCAATTGATTTTATTTTTAACTCATTCATTATAAAACATATGTTGATTTACATTATAAGGAACATGAACATATGTTTTTTTTTTTTTGAGAGAGAAATTAAAAATAAAACTTTTTATATAAATGAAATTATGTTATACAATTAAACATAAAAATACTCACATCTTTATCTTTACGCATCTTTTTGAATACATTTTGTTATAATTATATCCTTAAGAAAATTATCTCTTTTTTTTTTTTTGAAAAAAAAAAACTTATTAGATTTAAAGTCACGTAAAAAAAAAACATTTTAATTCCCTAAACCTTTTAATCCACTTATATCTCCGTTACTTTTCAATTATCTGTAAATAACACTTATAAGTTATAAAGCACTTATAGAAGAAAAAAGTAATTACAAGGTGTTGATTGTAACCATTAAAACTATGATTAATTGTATTTCCTTTAAATTCTATTTTGATTCAAAAAAATTATATTTAATTTAATTATAAATTCACCCCTTCTTTGTAAGTTATGTTTATGGATTTTAAAATATATATATATATATATATATAAACAAACTAAGAAACAAACATAGATTAAAACTTTATGGCATTAAATATTTTATCATTTAGTTAGATTATTTAAATTATAACAATAATTTAAATTTGGAAATGTACGATGCTAACGTGGGTAATGTAGGATTAGTGTTGTTTGGTGTGTGTGTGTGTGAGTCACGTTGATGATAGAGGATAGCCTCACCATAGTCCACCTGTCTCTGCCTCTCTGTTTTTCCATTTTAATTCTTTTAAAGTCGAACCCAACCCAACATGTATTATTATTCTCTTTTCTACTACATCAACGTCCCCTATTCTCTCTTTCTATTTATCTGTTTCTCTCTTTCTATTTATCTATTTCTCTCTTTCTAAAGCTTTAGTCTTTTCTTATCTTATGCCTTGTTGAGTATATATAGAAGCCTGATCAGCTTTCTTATAACCAAGAGAATTGAATAGTAATTTTGGATATTGTTTAGAGTAGAGTAATAAAAATTGAGATAAGATCATGATAATGAGCAACAATATCAACCTTGGGCAGTTTGGTGACACTACACTTACCAAAGTGTTTGTTGGAGGCTTGGCTTGGGAAACTCCGAACGAAGCCATGAGAGAGCACTTTGACCAGTTTGGTGAGATCTTAGAGGCTGTTGTCATTTCTGATAAACTCACTGGCAGATCCAAAGGCTATGGTTTTGTAAGTCTTTTGTACAAAATCAACATTCTATTTTTTTTAGGCCCTAGTTAATTGGATTAATTAACTTCTTATAGAATGCAAATTAGCATTTTTGTTTTTGATCTCATCATACATTGTGTCTGTGGATTGAGTATGATTCTTAGACACTCTATATTTAATTTGTAAAAAGTTAAATAAAATAAACATTGTCTAATATGCTCGAATATATGTATCTAAAAATTTAATTTAAGAAGACTTCTCAAGGGTATATATATGAATCGTAATATTGTAGGTGACATTCAAAGATGCTGAAGCTGCTAAGAAAGCTTGTGAGGATGCTAATCCAATCGTCAATGGCCGTAGAGCCAATTGTAACCTTGCTTCTCTTGGTGCTCGTCGTTCTAATAAATCTGTCTCCAACACACCACCTCCTAATCATTATAACCAACAAGGTATATATATACAATTTCATAATTTCTAAATCAATTTGGTTAATTCAATTTATTTTTCAATTGGGGTCTGTAGTCGATTGATTGTGATTTGTGAAGGAATATCCAATAACGTTGGTCAACCACCGAGGTTTATGTCACCTACAAGTCACGTGCAATGGTACTACCCATCAGCAGGAACTTCAGCTTCTCCATTTCATCATCAGTATCAGATTCATCAAGTCTTTCCTTCGTATGAGTATATAATTTTATTTTACTTTTTACTTAATTTTCAGGTACTTCCCTGCCTACATTGCACTTGACAACAGTTACAATCATGTGAGTAGATCTCTCTAGACTCTAGCTATACATACATATATATATAACTAGTGTGACTTTATCACTAACTTTTTACATTTTCTATTTATAAATATCGTTAATGCTATAAAGTAACCAATAAACTATTAGAGTTATATTTAACAGGGTCCCAACGAAATATATAGGACCATATATTTACAATTTCCCTGTTTGACACAATTTAAGAGGTAAAAAAGTTTAATCTGATTTGGCTTGGCTTCACCAACTTGTTCATTTCTTTTGTTTTCTTCTTCAGCCGTCCATTGCAGCGAGTCAGTGCTAATCACATGCTTCACTTTGTTCGGTTCGTTCATCATATGTAACAACTATATGAAACCATGGGCTGCTGGTTAATAATTTTTTTTTTCTCTCCAATAAATGATTTTTTTTTTCTTTTTTACAAATTATTAATTAACTAACTACCCTAACTGATGTGTTTATCCTATGTATGATATTTATTATAAAGTTAAATGTACATTTTTCATTAAAAATTATTAAACACAGAAAGAATATTAATGATTGATAACAAATACTTTAGCTTACTTAAGGAACAACCAATAATTACAAAATAGTTTGTAATTAGTTAAGAACTAATGCATCTATAAGTAGCTCAGTTAATTGACTTCAATTCTTTTAAAAGTAAATGAAAATTGATCGAATTCTACCTATCTCATCATTTTTCTCATCTTTAATTAAAACGGATGGATTGAATAAAAAAAAGTTAAAACATTTGGTGATTATTGTGTTATGTGTTGTGAAACATGTAAAGCACAAGCTAGGCTACAATGTAGGGACGTGTATGAGAGGGAATTACGCTCAAGTGTATGGAACAGGGCAAGCTATGATGGGAGTAAATAAGACATTGATGCCAATTTACCGACCTCTTTATCATTACCATCATCAATCACACATTATGGAACTACCTGCCCACATCTTCCTAGTTACAACAACAGGACCCACTACTACTGTCCCAATAATCATCTCTAAACCATCTTCAATTGCTCCTAATAACACAGGTACTTCTATCAAATAGTATAATATATAGAGATATTATACTCCTTTTATTTTTATTATACACTTAATTATCTCAATTGAATTGCATTTATGAATTTATATATGATCCCATGCTAACATGAGAATTATTAATCATTTTATTTCCTGGCCCTTGTAATGTTTTCTGGGTTCTTTGCCAACGTTCATAGTATCACTTAACAAGGTCTTATTATGTCTTTGAAGATTTCATGCAATTTTATGCAGATGACCTGTTTGACAAAATGCTTGAGACATAATAAGAGGTCTTTTATTGCAACATCCAAGGCTGATGCTTAATCTTACAGAAAGAAAAAAAAAAAAAAAGGAAAAACAGTTATCATCTTTCATGTGCTAGCTGTATATATTGTTAAGGAAAAAAGGGTAGAGCAAGGGGTACGAAAATATACTTTAGACTTCTATCTATTAGGTAGGGTAATAAAAGTTCGCTATTTATAAATGATAATAAAAAGTTGCAAAAGTCAACCTACCTTTTTTAATAAAGGTAATGGACTTGTACTACCTACAATAATTACGAATCTAAAGTATACTTTCGAACATCTTTGTTAATTAATTTATTATTGTATTAAAATGATAGATTTTAAATAAATAAATGAAATAGATAAATAACTGATATTACAAACAGTTTGTTTGGCTGTGTAGGTACAATTGGCACATTTGAGAGCTTTAAAAGGTTGGCTAAGTTGGCATAACAATGGGGGTAGAATAGAAGGTGTTGGCTGCACGTTATCTGGATCAACTGTGGCTCTTCTTTCCAAAAAAAAAAAATTTAATTTTAATCCATTCTTAGTATTACGTGTTTGATTAAATTCTTTCATTCTCTGATCTTCATTATCTCTCTAACATCCATCTCACCTGAGCTGTGAACCATTAAAAGAAATGTATTAGAAATTGTAGATCACTTCAATGAAATTTCTTGATTTCATAAAGCCTGCACTTCTCCTTAAAACTTTTGAATCTCTCTCTTACAATAAATAAATAGAAGCGATAAATTGTCTATGTTTTGTAAAAGGACCAATGAATTTTGCTATTCATCCCATTTAGTATTGTTCATGATTCACTCACACACGACTTCTAATCTTCCTTTTAATGAAGAGATAGAAACGAAAATTAAGATAATAATACAATGAAATAATAGATCGGTCTTTAGCCTGCCAAAGGTAATTAGAGTTTTTCATTTTGGTCATTTCTGTTAACGGTTTATAATGGAAATGATCAAAATAATAAATATTAATAAAGTTAAAGTTTACAACATTTTTGTAACAAATTAAATATTTAAGACATGTTTGCTATCAACTTAAAATATTAGACATTAAACATATTAAGTTTGTTTTTGCTTCTCAGTCATGTCTTAAATTGACATCTTATGATAGACAAATAAATTTAAATTAAAAGGATTTTTATTTATTTATAAAATGAATAAAAATGCTCATATAAAAAGCTCAATGAACATTTCATGTATGTTCCCCGTAATTGCACGGTTGTTTCTTTCAGGACAATTTTTAAGAAAAGGGCGTTTATGTATTAACAATATAAAATACTTAAAAATTGAAAACGTCATGGAGAAACATAACCTGAAAAAAAATTAATGGGTACATGCAGCGGCGGATTTAGGAATTATAGTAAGTAAGGGAATGGTATTAGTTATTTTTTTAGTTGCTATTTATTTTTATTTAAAAAAATATGTTTTATGTATATCATTTTAATAAAAATATATGTAAATTATTGAGTTTATAATGAGTTATTAAACATTAAAAGTTTAAATTTAAAATACATATGGGGCACAATATATATGTACGTATAATTTAACTACAATGTGAAATTTAAAATTTTATTTATTGAAAGTTGAAGTAAAGCATATGCTCCTCTCAATGTTATATACATCTACCCTGGTTGTATCAGATCACAAGTTATATAATTATTTTAAAAAAAATAGTTCTTAAAATTTATGAATCGAGCATTTTAAATCTTATAATTTATAAGAAAAGGCAGAACTAGTTCTATTTTTAAAATTTTGTTTAAAATCTAACAATAATATTTTTCTCAAATGATATTAAGAGATAAAAATATTTCTCACTCTTTGATTTTTACCAACAAATTTTTCTCATATTTGGTATAATTTGGGTCTAAAAATTGAAATAAATTTTGTTGTTTTCAAGGCAATTTGATTTTAAATTTTACATTTTTATTTGAGAACATGGTATATTATGAATATGTTATTGAAATTAAAACAATTTAATACAATTAAATGATCAAAAAAAGGGTAAAAAAATATAAACAAAGATGGACGATATGATTCACCATATATTTAATGAAATTCTGTCACAAAATAACTTTCTACCTAACAAAAATTGAGTTAAAGTTTACAACTCTAACAATTTGAGGGCAATATTACAATTTTAAAACTTGTAATAACTTAGTATTATATTTTTAAATCCTGTCACATGTTAAATGATAATGGAACTATCTAATTAAAACAATATTATTTTAAATTTTACTAATATTTAAAGTTAAATAGAAACATTTTTTATAGATTTTTTTGAACATTTTTATGACTTTTGCTTGTACTCGCAATATCTTTCAAGTTATGTAAAACTCTTTTAAAAAATGATTTGAAACAATTTTATAAAATCTTTTAAATTGTGTGAAACTCTTTTTTAAAAATAATTTGGAATGAATTTTTGGCTTGTTGTATATTAAGAAAATAATTATGGATTGAGAGTGAATAAGAAAGGAAAGATAAGAACAAAAGATAGGGGGATAATGGGTTTTTTTTTCTTTCCTTTATTTAATTTTTTAGTTAATTTGAGTAAAAAAAAAAAAACTAATATCATAATAAAAATATATAAATGTCTTTAGTTATATCATTTTTTAATAATTTTTATGAGAAAATTCTTGTTTTTAATAGAATAAACTAACGCGATTTATTTCTTAAGATTAATTTAATGGGACTTGTGATACTTAAGGAAATAATTTCAAGATTTAAGTGTATTTTTAAACACAATTTTAGAGCTAATAAGACATTTTTTTATAAATTAAATTGACAAAGTATAATTTTTTTTTTGTTAAAAAAAAAAAGAATCATTGGTTGTCATATTATTATAAATCATTAATAATTAATTGACACATTATACTGGTATTACAATGACTTATAAATGGTTTTCACTCGTAAGCAAGATAAAAAATGCTATTATTCAGCTATTCTTAAGACAAATTCCGGATCACTTTTAATAAAAAATTTTACGGAGAATAACAAAACTAACATCTCTCAAAACTTCTAATAACAAAACTAGCACCCTTTGTATTCAAATTTATATTTTCACAATTAAAAAAATGACTAATATGTCATTTTTCTTTGAATATCCATCCAATTAGAATTGGACGACGATAATTTAGACTCGTTTAATATTGAACGTTTAATATTTTACGTTCAAATTGAATATTGAACATTCAATATTATTAAGGATGTTAGTTTTATTACTATAAATTTTAAGGGTGCTTCTTAAACCATCTCTCTCCTAAATATTAGTAAAGTTGTAGAACCAACTAAACTAACCCATTGTGGGTAAATTCACAAGATTACTTGAGTCACACAGTATAACATCATGAAACAATCAGACTATTAAGAGAAAACACTATATATTATAAAATTTAACAATCGATTGTAATTGTGCCATTAGCTAACGGAATAATATGAGATTTACCCATCAATTATTATGAAAACTCTATTTTATTGTAAAAAAATATATATTTTGATCTCATAATTTTAAAATTTGTTTTAAAATTATGTAATTAAAGCATGTTAATATTAAAAACTTATATATTACTTACAAAAATTCCATGATCAAAATATTAAAGTTACATAATTTAAAAAGGTTGTGAACAAAACTAGTGCAGTTATAGCAAGTTTTAATCGTATTTTCTCTAGTTCGCCATCCTCTTAATCGTCATCTCCAATCATTTTCTTTCAGCAATTGGAGAGGATCGCAAGCTTCTATCAAGTTATTGGTAATTTCGTCCGAGAGGTGTTCACTCTCTGGGTTTGCCTTCCAGCCCTGTGCTGGTATTTCTTCTTATTCAACTCATCGTCTTTCTTTGATTTCTCTTCTAGAGAAGGAAATCGTTGGTTTATTTCTATTTTTCAAATCTGCTGAGCCATGGAAAATTTGATAATTAAAGTTATGCATCTCGACACCTTTGCAATTGGCGGCCTAATCGAGCGAGAACAATCAAGTTTAGAGGCTTGGCTTGAGGTTTCATGGTACATGAGTCTTCGCAATGAGAAACCTGACAACCTCGACAAATGTGCCTTCATCTCCTATGTTGAAGGACCTGAGGAACATAAACTGGTACTGTGGAGTTTCGGTAATTGCTTCTTTGCTAATTTGTGTTTTTGATGCCTCTCTGATTTGGATTAAGATTCAGAATCTATCAATGGATTGGTGTATTGACTTAGTTTTGATTAAATTACTGGAAAAATTAGTATTGTTAATGAGATTGATAATTTTACTATGCTCAATTTTATGATGAAGTTTGTACGAGTGTGTATGCTCTTTGATCTTGAAGAAAGGTTCTGCGAGTTAGCTATGGGAATATGCATTAAAACTGAGGGAAAATATGCTCCAGTTACTAATTGGAGTCTTGTTTTTGCAAGCTATAGGGAATATGAATTGGAATCTGACAGGATTAAATGATAATATTGTGGGTTTCTATATTGAAGAAGCTCATGTAGAGGTTATAACCGAAGTGGTCCTTGGTGATAATGACGTGGATCAAATGCAGTTACTAAAGACAACCAAAGGAGATCAAGTATAGTTAATAAATAGCAGAAGTTAAAGTCATTGTTGTAAATCTGTTACAGTTTGTTATTTTCCCGCCTTTATTAGTAGCTGAGTTAGCATGTGTACGTAAGCCCTCACTCTATAAATATCGTTGTAATATCCAAGTGAAGGCTAATGAGAAAAGCAGAAAAAAATTTCAATCATTGCTCATTGTCTTCAAGCTTTCATTAGAGTAATTCATCAGCAGTTTTTATTTTCTATTAAATTCTTTTTAGCATTTTTATAGATGGTATCAGAGCTCTTTGCTAACGCAAATCAAATCAAAGAGTGTTAAATCAAGAATTGAATAAAAGAAAACACAAATCAAAATGGCAGATCAAAGAACAACAGAAGTAGAAATCATTTTCTTTCACAATTAAGTATCCTCTGTGAAATTAAACAAAAAAAATTACATTGTCTGAAAAAAAACAAGTATTATGCATGCTTAGAAATTATGATTTAGAAGGATTTGTAGATGTATTTGTTAAATGCCCTGAAAAATTAAGTGTGAATGGTGTAATGACTGCTGAATATAAGTATTAAATTAGGTAAGATCACATGATTAGTTCCTAAATGGTAGGATCTATGACCGATGAGTTTATAAAGAAAGTTCAAGATTGTGACACAAGTTTTGTAGTATGGATCTGTCTTGAAGGATATTTTTTGTCTCATTCTCGAGCTAAGATCATGAACTATAAAATTGAAATGAACTCTATAAAGAAGGAAGGGATGAACGTAAGTGAATATGTGCAACGTGTACAATCTCTAGCATCACAATTATCATTTGCTGGGTGTGTAGTATCTAAAGAAGAGCAAATTATGATTATCTTGAATGGTCTTGACAGTGATTATGATTTAGTTGTAGCTAATGTTAAAAAAAAAACTGTGAAATTGCAAGAGATGTTACATAAGCTTTTTAGTCATGAACGCAGACTTGAAAGAAGACATATGCCCATCTCCCTATTACCCTTAGCCAATCTTAGACATTGGTAACACACCTACTATTACTACAAATACCTATACTCTTACAACTAATCCTACAAACACATACCTCAATCACAAAATATTCGGCCTATCTACAGACCTTATTATCCTAATCTTCAATCTATGTACTCACCTCTTCCAAATACATCACCTAACACATTTGATCAAAGGCATAATTAATATAATGGATCACATGGTTTTCATAATTCCCAAAATTTTAACAGAAGTAGAAGAATAAACTTCTACAACAACAATCGACCACAATGTCAAATATGTGGGAGAATGAGACATTATGCTAACAAGTGTTGGCACAAATTTAATAATCAGTTCTCATCCAATACTCAATCCAATCAAGCAAGTCTTCCATTTTACCAACCTTATTCATCAAGTCTTCATTCTAACTCATCTTATTCTATCATCTACCTATCCCATATATGCACCACAGTAATCCTTTCTATGCTAACTCGAGTGTTCCACAAGCTCAAGTAGCTGTATTCAATCCTTATATGCAACATTCATCAATTCCAATGTCACACTCTCTACCTGTTAATCCAATGCATGTACAACATCAACTTACCTATTACTCTCAGGTGGCTCAAATATCTGCTTCATTGGTCACTCAACCTGCAACTGCTCTATATGCTAATTCAAACTCTGTGTGTGATCCAACATGATTCTCAGATAGTGGTGCTACTCATCATGTTACTGCTAATCCACTAAATTTGGTTATTAAATCTAAGTTTGCAGAAGTAAGCAATAAATTTAGCTTGCAAATTACCAATGTTGGTATGTCTTATGTCTCTCCTGCTCATAACACAACAAAACAGTTTCTTTTATCTAATATGTTGCATGTGCTATCTATTACCAAGAATCTTCTTAGTGTGGCTCAGTTTTCTAAGAAGTGATTCATGGAATAAGGTGTTAAGAAGTGATTCATGGAACCTTTATTTGTGCGTACATATTGTAAAGAAAATTGAACCCGTTTTTGGATCTACCAAATTGTTTCTCTGTTATTATGCTACTGTGAATGACTTGTGGTCTATTAATTCATGCATGATAAATGCTTTACTTGCTCAACAATGTGTTATTTATAAGATCAAAGATACATAAGATCAAACAAACTTTCATGAATAGAGATTCGAAATTTAGTGGTAATATTTGTAGTATTCATATTACAAATTTATTATTTGTTATGAGATTATTGATGAATAGGTATCTTATTTTAATTCTTAATTCAAGTAAGTATATTAACAGGGTAGCTAACACTCCTATAGAGCAATAAAGCTCAATTTTTTTTTAAAAGGATTAAATTTTATCTTTTTTCTTTGTGATAGTTCAGAAAATAATTAAAAAATATAATAAATAATTTGAAAATTATATATATATGTTTTAATTATTTTTACTGATCTTATTAATATAATTATATATTTTAAATTTTAACCATTAAAATATCTTCATGACCAAAAAATAATAATATCAAAGTAACATAAATGAACTGCCTTTGAGAACTAGTCACCTTCCTAAAAAGCACCCATTCTTTTATCTCCCTAATAAAAGAGAGAAAACTAATACAGGAAAAAAAGTTCTTCCTTTCTCTCTCTAAGTTCTTCAGAGCTTTCGTTCTCCGGAGTCAGAAGATATATCCAGGTACGAACTCGATCTTAACTCACTTCCTCTTTTTAAAATTTTGAACTTGTTAATTTTAGGTTTCTCTCTCGCTTCCGTTGTTCAATTCACTGGATCTTTGGATAGATTTTTTCCAGGCTATGCAGTTAGGGTTTATCGAGTTATGATTTTCCTTCTTTTGATGTAAAGGAGCTAATACTAGTAGTTTTGGTTAACGCCCAGATTATAATTCCATGGATGAACTCAAGGATAAGGATGCTCCTGTTAGTTATACTCCAGAAGCTATAGTGACTGTGAGTGAGCATGGAACTGTTGAAACCTCAGTGGGTTCTGGGGCTTGTATGTCTTCGGATCAGGTTCAAGGATCTTCTGCTGAGGGAGCTCAATCTTGTAATGGAGAGGACATAATGGTGGAGGTCTTGGGTACTAGTGTTTATGTTGGTGGTTTTTGCACAAGTGAGGGCGGTGAGAGTTCCAACGGTGAGGGGGGTCAAGAGACTTCAGCCAATGTTAGTTCTGGCGAAGACAGAGCTGTGAACTCTACTGTTGAAACGGATGCATGTCCTGCCAATGAATCAATTCTACTGGATGCTGGTGCTTCCGGAGGGGAAGTGTCAAAGGGTAATGGAAGTGGGAATAAAGTTGAGGGATCTTTGGGAAGTTCAGAACCTGTGGAAGAAGAAAGATCTCGAGTTGCTCCAACTGATGTAGTTGCTGTTGTCAGGAAGGATAAGACAGTTACTGTGGAGGAGACAATTACTGTGGAGGAAGCAGTGGCAGTGGAGGATATAGGGAGGGTTGAGGATTCGGTTGAAGTTGGTGGTGAAGCTAAGGGTGTAGATATGGAGACTTGTGTAGATGGTTCTTTGGTTGTGAGTTCCTCAAGTGTAGAAACCATAGTCTTCCATGTTAGAGCAAGGGAAGAAGGACCTATTACTAGCAGTGAAAGAGAAAATCTTCCGGTGGAGGTGGGTGCCAACACTAGTCACGAAGGGGAGAAAGACATGGGTGCCAATGACCTTGAAGCAATGGTTTTGCCTTCTTCAGCAACTGTCGAAGATTTAAGTGGACAGGTACAAGTAGAAGTGGAGAGGACTGCAGTTGCCAGTAGGGACAAGTTGGGTGAGGACGAGAATGCACTGAACGTGGAGGGTCTAGGTGAAGCTGTGACTGGACCTGGAGATACGAATGAGGTGAGAGGCTCCTCAATTGGTGCTCCAGATGAAACTCTTGCTGTTGAATCAGGCAAAGGGTTGACAGTGGAGGTTTTGAAAGATACAAAAATGGCTGATGAGGTGGTTGAACCTTCTAATGACTTGAACACACTGAAAGATAACATAGTACAGAATCCTGACAACATAGTACAGAATCCTGACATTGAAGCAAAGGATTTAAGTGGACAGATGCAAGTACAAGTAGAGAAGACTGCAGTTACACCAACAGTTTTTGAAGAGGTTTTGAATGCAAAAACATCTTTAGACGAACAAAGTAATGTTTCTAGTGCTGGGGAAGTTGCGGTAATGGATAATATGGACCCTCTTAGTTCTGAAGTTTCAGCTACTGATGCAATTGGTGAACAAGATTCAAACCATCCAGGAAATGATCAACTGCTGAAGACAGAGGATTTAGGGGGTTGTACTGTAAATCTTGGTCATGTGCCTGCACAAATTGTTGGGGGTCCGGTTAGTTCTGAAGTTTCAGCTATGGAGACTGATGCAGTTGGTGAACAAGATACAAACCATTCAGGAGATGATCGATTGCTGAAGACGGGGGATGTAGGTGGTAGTACTGAAAATCTTGGTCATGTGCATACACAAACTGTTGGGGATCCTCTTAGTTCTAAAGTTCCATCTATGGAGACTGATGCAGGTGGTGAACAAGATACAAGCCATGCAGGAGATGATCTACTGCTGAAGACCGGGGAAATAGGTGGTAGTACTGAAAATCTTGGTCAAGTGCATACACAAACTGTTGGGGACCCTCTTAGTTCTGAAGTTTCAGCTATGGAAACTGATGCAGTTGGAGACGATCAACTGATGAATACTGGGGAAATAGGCAGTAGTACTGAAAATCTTGGTCATGTGCATACACATTCAATGCCTTCATTCTTACCAAACGAAGTGGTTGCTGAAGCTGATCTTACAGAAAAAAGGAGTCGGGTGGTAGTTTCAGTTCCTGAGGATAATAAGCTCCTTGAGCCTGAAGTGTTTACTGACAGCAATGTGGCTTCTGATATTGCCTGGCTTGAGTCAAGTACAGGGGAAGAAAAGGAAGAAGACAACCAAAGTAACGATCATCAACAGATTGGTTTGGATGGAGGGTATGACAAAGTTTTGGTCTGTGATACTGAAGTTCCAATTTCAGGTAAAAGAGACCAACCAGTAGAGTCTGAAGAGTGCTTGGAGAAGAGTGTGCAAGATGGTGTTCCTCCACTTAGTAGTGATATGATGCCTAACGAACAAGTGCAAGAATTTCATCAAGGGCAGGAAGTCTTAGTTGAAGAGCAACAGGAAAACGGGGAGAAAGTGGATGGAATCTCCAAAAATGAAAATCAAGAACATATGGATGATAAATCCTTA
Source organism: Elaeagnus macrophylla (assembly GCA_029378325.1). Taxonomy (NCBI): domain Eukaryota; kingdom Viridiplantae; phylum Streptophyta; class Magnoliopsida; order Rosales; family Elaeagnaceae; genus Elaeagnus; species Elaeagnus macrophylla. The sequence continues at coordinate 1,719,780 of CM055652.1, read as the reverse complement.
TTTCAGCCTACTCAAGTTGTTGAAGCTGAAGTTACGGAATCTGATGCTAGTGTTCTCTTGAAACCAAATGTCGATCTGGTCTCACAGACGGACACAGTTCAGGGGAGTACAGAAATAAACGCCCATAATATTGATAGTGGTCACGTTGATCCAATGGACTCTGAAGATGTTCCAAAACCTGCCACTGAATTGTTTGCAACTCCCGAAAATGATGAAAAGTTGAACTTTGAGGACTCTTCAGCCAAGGAGTTTGCAAATGACATTACTGCTCCGGAGAGAAATGCTGCTTATGAGACAGGATTGGAAGGAGTTACTGATGCTGACAAGGTTTATTTACATGGAGAACAGGACTATGAAGTGGCAACAGAAGCCCCTGAACAAATCATAGTGAATGAAGAGAAAAGTGCCAACTTGGAAACTTTGCTTCCCGGAACATCACCAATAGTTAAGTGTCCTAGTTATGAGCTGCCGCCGGAAAATGATGGTATGTTTTCTGTGTCTGATTTAGTCTGGGGTAAAGTGAAGAGCCACCCTTGGTGGCCTGGGCAAATATTTGGTTTTACAGATGCTTCTGAAAAGGCAATGAAATATCATAAGAATGATTGCTTTTTGGTAGCTTATTTTGGAGATCGAACATTTGCTTGGAATGAAGCTTCTAGTTTAAAGCCCTTTCGAACTTATTTCTCCCAGATGGAGAAACAATGCAGTTCAGAAAAGTTTCAGAATGCTATCAATTGTGCCTTGGAAGAAGTTTCAAGACGAGTACAATTAGAATTATCCCGCTCTTGCTTACCAGAAGAAGCCTATGAAAAGATTAAATTCCAGTTAGTTGAAAATGCTGGAATTCGTGAAGAATCTAGTATAAGAGATGGATCAGATGGGTGTGCTTATATTAGTTCATTAGAAGCTGATAAGTTGATTGAGTATGTTAAAGCATTAGCCAAATTCCCGTCTGCAGGCAGTGATAGATTAGAACTTGAACTAGCAAAGGCTCAGTTATTGGCTTTTAATCGTGTAATGGGTCATTGTAGCTTGCCTGAATTTCTATTTTGTGAAGGACTGATGGAAAATAATGCAGAAGCTTATTTACTTGAGAATAATAGTTGTTCCGGTGAGGTTATTGAGCATGGAACTTCGAATTGTGAGAATGCAGAATATGCTTCCTCTGGCCAGGAGATGTTAAAATCACAAAAGAGCTTGTCTCACAAACGTAAACATAATCTGAGGGATGGTGGCTATCCTAAACCTAAAGAAAGAACTATGTCAGAACTGGTTGGTGTTGAATCTCCAGATGATGATAATTTGATTGCCAAGAGATTGAGGGGTAATGATGCAAAAGTTTCCAGCTCCACCCATCCTGTTCCAAAGCCTTCGTTTAAGATTGGTGAGTGTATCCGCAGAGTTGCCAGCCAGCTCACTGGAACTCCAACCATGAAGTCTAACAATGAGAGAGGTGATATTTCCTTACAGTCAGAGGATGCCAATAGAGAAGTGGCTGTTGATCCAACAGAGTACTCGTCTTTAGAAGAATTGTTGTCACAGCTTCAGCTTACTGCACAAGAGCCCTTGAAAGAATACAATTTCTTGATTACTATTGTTAATTTCTTCTCTGATTTTAGGAGTTCAATAATCCAAGGTCAGTATTCTGGCACCGAGCCTTTGTCCATTGACAAAGTCGGTGGTAAAAGGAAGAAATCTCTGCAATCTGTTGGTGGGTTTCCAGAAGCTTTTGAATTTGATGATATGAATGACACCTATTGGACGGACAGGGTCATCCAAAATGGTTGTGAGGAGCCAGAACCTCGTAAAAACAGAAGAAAAGAGAATCAAATTGTCCTTGTCCAGCCAGAAAAACCGCTTCAAGAAAATCATCGGCGCTCATGTTCCAGGAAGCGATATTCTAATGCAAATCAACCTTTGGTGGTAGAGAAACCTGTTGAGTATATTGACAAGAATGCACCAGCAGAGCTTATAATGAACTTCTCCGAGGGAAGGTCTTTTCTATCAGAAACAAACTTGAATAAGATGTTTCGACGCTTTGGACATATCAAGGAGATTGAAACAGAAGTTGATAGGGAAAGTGGTCGTGCGAGAGTTGTGTTTAAAAAAGCTTCTGATGCTGAAGTTGCTTTTAGCAGTGCTGGTAAATTCAATATCTTTGGACCAAAACTTGTAGTAAATTATGAGCTTAACTATTCTCCAACTGCCCCATTTAAAGCTTGTTCTGTTCCCACAATCCATGATCACCATGAGATGCAACTTGATCTGTCAGCTCACGACCATGAGATGCAACTTGATTTCTCCACTAATGGCCATGAGATGCAATTAGATCTCTCCGGTCATGATATGCAACTTGATCTCTCTGCCGGTGATCATGAAATGCAACTTGATCTTTCTAACTTTGAGGTATGAAAGTTTTTAGGTACCATGTAAATTGTATTACCTATACTGTGTTCAATTCTTCACTTCTGGAATTAGGCACGTAGAAGCTTCAGAAAAAGGTATTGTGCATTCTTTAGCTTTTGAATGATGAACGGTCAACTTTTTCTTTACGTAATGTGTTGGAAGTCGCTCTTGAGCTTTTGAATGCATATTTGTTACTTTTTTGTTAGTCGTATTCTCTCATATTTTCGTATTATTGGCTGGTGGTTTACTATTTGGGTTTGATTCCCTGGGGGACTTTTTTTTTTATTTTTTTATGTTTTACTCTCTTTTTTATCAAGTTTTATCTATAAAAAACAGAATGAAATTTAACTTGTTAAATTTTATTTAAGTTAAAATATTATATTTTTTTGGCGTAACTCGTAAATGGACAACGTTAAATAATATATTTTTTTCACAATAGAAAAGTGGGAAAAATGAGATATTGTGCTTATCATTAATTATTGAGAAAAAAAAATATATTTTCCGAGGAAAACAAATTCATGAACAACTTTTGATCATAGAAAGAAAGCTTTCTATTGGGAAATGGAATTACACCTTTTTGTTAAGAAAGAAAAGGAAAAAAAAAAAAAAAAACTCTTTTTTTTTAAGAGGACAATAGTCAATAATACTAATGAGTAATCACTACTTCCTAGTAAGTCTCGTTCTGCTTCAAGACTTTAAACAGATTAATTTACAATAAGAAACTTGGAAAATGTTTATATATATTTTTAATTTGTCGGATAATTGTTCGACTGAAAACCCATTGAGAGAGCCAACAGGTGGAATAAATATTGCCATTATTACTTCCAAGTAAGTTGCAGAAGCCATGCTTAAAAACACTTTCGTATAAATCAACAGCAACTTTGGTTACAGTAATTTGTGCTAAACTCTGCTGTAATCGGATTGTTCTTGGGAGTAAATGACGAAGAAAAGAGGGAAATAAGAGAAACATAATGGGCCAAATAAGATGGGGAAAAAAATAAAAAAGTTGATTGATTATCAGCTTCCTCTCTGATCTCTATCTCTATCTCTATCATTTATAAAATTGTCACAAAATTGTTACAAACTCTTCTGGAAGTTCACTCTGTTTAACATTTCAATCTTTATACATTGATAGGCGATCACTGACTGGTATGACTAGTCAAAGAATGTCTATTACAAGTGAAAATTTAAAAAATGAAGCAAAATTTCCTTTTCAAAATCGTCCCAACAATTATCACGTGTTCATCAATTTGAAAGAGAAAAAAATAGAGCTTAGCTTACAAAGGCAAGTGCCAGATAATTATCTCCTTAATAGGAAATACACAATCATCAATCTTGTTGTTTAGCTTAACTTATTCTTGTAGGAATTAACTGGTCAACAAAAATTATGATGATCTTTAACTTCAAAACTCCACAGTACATGCCATAGAACCCAACTGTTGTTCTATCGATGCCAGCCAATTATCAAGACTGATAAACCTCGGGAAGTTGAAGGCCTACACTTGCAGCAGATTTTCCAAGTACTTTTTTCATTTCATCTGATCTATCCACAGCTATGTTGTAGGAGAACAATAAATCCTGCATGCCAATTATAGAGTCAGAGATCAGATCAGGATATGTTTCTCACTTTGTTTAATAAAAACTTGACATTATTATTAGCACGGATATATATATATATATATATATATATATATCACAAATTTATGACAAAATCTCACTCTGTAGGTCCTACCATAATATCTAATCGCACTACCACATCATTAAAAATACATACGAATTTGCGATGTTTAGAATTTAACTTACATTACTGAGCCAAAAACTACTTTTTCTTCAATCAAAGTTGATTTAAAAAATACTACTCAAACCACCACACTTTTTGTAACAAATAACAAATTGTATAGTGCAATCTCTTCACTACTTGTCTAAGGGTATTGTGCTTCTGATTCCAGTTCTAAAGAAACTTCACGTTTCACATAATTGTATGCAAACCAAATGATCCTGGTAAACCAGCCGCCTGTAAAGGCTTGTACTTTTCCAAGATTATGATGGTTCAAACTTTGACCTCACCCCAAATATCGTTCGCTAAAGAAAATAAATATCCTGATATGAGATATCTCAAGGCAAATCCTAACAGTCAGGTTGACAATGTAATAAATGGCTTATTTCTAGCTCAATTAAATTTTTAACATTAGCAACAACAACAAACCTGATCAAAAGGGCATTTAATCATACCAAAGCTATCAAGAAAAGACAAAAAAAGGAACATAAAATTTAATAAAGAACGAGACATGCCTTGTGATGATGCACGCTGTTAAGAAGAAATGTGTAATCACCAGCAAGCTTAACTTTTTGCTGAATCGAAGAGCCATCAGACAGTATAGAATTCTTTCTAAACTCTTCTGTTACATAATCTCTGAAATGCCTCTTGTAGTCTTCATTCCCTATATGTTTCTTAACAGCTTTTAGCAGGCTGCGATATACTCTAGCAACTTGCAATGCTTCAGAACTCATATTCAACTGTTTCTATGACTTTCCTTTTATTGTTCCTATCATCATTAAAAAAAAATACTGCACTTTGAATTGAGATTGGATATGGATATGATAATAGAAACAGAAATGTCAAAAACAGACGTGAAAGGAGCTGATTAAACAAGGGGAAAAAATCTAAACTGAATTGAAAACATAACAAAAGTTAATTTGATGAATCAAATATCATTTAACATGCAAGTTGTCAAAGTGGAGAAGCCTTTCTTGCCATTTGTAGGAACAAGGTCCAAACCCAGTAGGGACTGTTGCAAGTATTCCCTCCCATTGTGCTAGTTGATATTAAAAACAATATCATCAAGATTTCCATGGAAATAATTGAAGTCAAAATTAAGCACTTTTTTTTTTTTTTATTGAACCAGGTACCTTTGATTTAAACAAATCAATTTGTTTATGTTCCATAATAATAATTGAAGTGCACACAAAATTGTAGACACTGTTGTATTCAAGCCACTAAACACATCACTTAGAACTTGTCAATTTTTTAGGTAATTATGCAAAGTAGTATGCAATGATTAGTATTTTTTTTTTTTAGGGGGTCAGAAAAAGACAAGTGATTCAACGAGTACAACCAAACGGCAGCAACATAAGCCCCAATCACTAACACCAAAGAACCTAGCTCGTGCTAACAGAATACATTTATCTTGAGCCAAAATACCAGGCACTAAAAAACCAGAAAACCATAGACCAACAACTTCACAGAACAAGCTTGTGCAAATGCTCTGGAACTAAACAATAGTAAACAATACTAGCTGTCCAGGCTAGCACAACAGAGAACAAATATTAAGCAAATCAGCCATCATGAGACAATTCGTTTGATGAATGCAAGCAATATTCATATTTTGATTTCCATAAACAATTCGTTCAATGAGTGTGTAATCTAAAACACCCTCAGTTTCCTCAAACTCCTCTTCCAAGTCCACAACAAGATGTTCCAGCAGCTGGCTGATTTTAATAGAAATCTCATATAACGTAATTTCCTCAATTGAAATTCAGATTAGAAAGAACATGAATTCAAACAGAGTCAGAGGGTACTCAAGAGTTTGCGAGGCCCTAGGCCGCATTTAGAAATGAGGCCCTTGAAATGTATTGAAAAGTTGAGAATAACAACACATTTAAATGATTGAAAAGGTCATAAATCAACATATCAGATCACCAAACTAGCTAATATCACAGTATCATATATACAAGGTCGGCAATTCTAAGATAAAACTGAAACCAATAAATCAAGATAAGGCAGAGAGATTACCTATTACAAACTAATAGCCAACCAAGCAGAACACTTCACGGGATTCAGCCGGCGGCAAAGTTGGAGATACTTGACCGCCAACGTTGGCGTGGAAAAGCGAGAGAGTGAAATTAGGGTATGTGGAATCCAACATACGCCGGGGCTTTCCCGGTTTTGTTTTTCATATGATTTTTTTTCTTTCCTTTTTTCAGTTTCCCCCCAATATTTTCCTTTTTTCCTGTTTTTTCCTTCTTCTTCTTTTCAGTTGCTCACTTTTCCACAATATTTTCCTTTTTTCTACTTTTGCAACTTCTTTCTATTTCTTTTACACCTTTCTATTTATTTATTTTTATTTTACTAGTTCATTATCTTATATTTTTTATTTGTTATAATCTATTTATATATATTTTTAATAAAAATAAATAATTATCTAAATTTCTTTAAATTTAAAATTTTATCATTGAGTTGTTAGTGTTTGTAAGTGACGGTATTTATATAAAAAGGCATTGCTACCATTAAAGTGTTAAAAATAAAAAATGAGTATGGCTAAGGTTGTTAAGGGTGGGATGGGAAAGTTCTTCATCTCAAATTTTATATTTATCCTTTATCTTTGTTTAAAATCTTTACAAAAATATATCAAAATTTTATAATAAAAAATGAGAATTCTAAATAAGAAATGAAATGTAAAGTAAGAAATGAGATTCAAGTAATATTAAAATTATTATTTTTTAATTTATTAATAATTTTTTATTTTTATTATAAAAGAAATATTATAAAAAATTTATTTAATAATTAATATTTTATAATAAAAAAATTAAACTAATAAATAATATTATATGATAAGAAAAAGTATAAAAATATGTAATAATAAATATATTATATTTTTATACTAAATAAAATTAAATTGATAGAATTTTATTACAAATTAATTTAAAGTAATAAAAAAAATTAAAAAATAATTATATGATTTTAAATTTTTTTAATTTAAGTAAATATTTTATATAATTTTTATAAAATAATTATTAATGTTTTAAAAGAATAAAATATAATTTAAAATTAAAATATATAATATATAATATATGTTTAGAATTAGTTTGAGTTATATAACTAAATTTATTAAAAACACATATAAATAAATTTATATATTTATTAAAATATAATATATAATTTTGAAAAATAGGACGGCCAATAAATACTATAAAATACATATCCTCGTCAGGGGCAACTTATGTTATGACCTAAGGCAAAATATGAAAGTGAGGAATATTTTTTATAAATTAAATTTTTATAATGTATAAATTAATGATATTAATATATTTTTTATATTGAATATAAATTATAAATTATAAAAATTAAATTAATAAATATGTAAAAGTTAGTTTTTTTATATTTATTTTACGAGGAATTAAATTTATTTTGATTATGATATTGATAATAGAATTGAGAGTTTTAAAATTTTAAAATTAAAAAAAAAAAAGAATTTAAATTATCTATAAAATTAAATATTTTATGTCTGAAATTTGATTAAAATAAATATATAAATAATATAAATTTTGAATTTTAAGAATAATAAGAGATATATAAAAAAGAGAAGACATGCCTATAAAAAAGTTAAAAAAAGAAAGAAGAATACTATAATTTTACAATATTTATTTGTTATTGTTTTACATAATCTCAATTAATTAAACCAATATAATTTGTTATTTATTTGTGCTAACGTTTCAGGTACTGTAGTGACGTGTTCGGTATTTCGTGTGACTCGAAATTACCGAAGTTGACGGGTTCGATTGATCTTGTGGGACTCAAGTAGATCGAAATGTTGGTCCGGATCCAGACACCTAGCTTGTGGAGGCTATGAAAGGAGCGGCGGCTCGTAAGTAAATTACAAAAAGGGGGATCTATCTGTGAAGGGTAGTTCTAGGACCTATAGTTGTAATTGAACATTGATTTTCATAGTGAATAGTTAGGTGGTTCGGTGGACCGGTGGTTTTCCTCTTAGGCCATTGGAGTGGCCTAGGTTGTTTCCACCTAAAAATATCGTGTGTTATTTTTTATTCTGTATTTTATCTTTATACGCGATTGCATGTCTGGCCGTTGTGATTAGGTTACATAATTAATATTTGTTAAAATTAAAAATAACCTATTCACCCCCTCTAGTTATATTTAATCCGTAACTAAAAACTTTCAAGAATAAATAATTACTCATATTTTTTATTATTAATTAAAAATTTATATATTATATATTTATAATAAATTTATCTAAGAATAATATTATCAAAAAATAATAATTTATAAATTTAAAATAAATAACTCATGCATTGTTTTAAAATAATAAAAAATTATGTACGAATATATACATCATAATAATATTAAATTAAATACAATATATTTAAAAAAAATTAATGATTATTTTTTAAAATTTGTAGAGATAATTTAAGATAAAATTATTTATATTTAAAAATATAATAAACAGCACAAAAAATTAAAACATTTATCTAATTAGACATAAGACAACTGCTTCATTTGGTTAAGAGATGTGCCATCTTTGATCCTCATTTTCTATTTCTTATTTTATTATTCTTATTTCTCTTCAAATTGAATAATAAAAATTATTCCATTAAAAAAAATTTAATAATTGATACAAAATTTAAGGATAGTGGTCTATAAAAACAAGTTGTTAATTTTTTTTTTAAATTATAAAAAATAAAACTTCTAAGAATGCGTAATATTAAACATTCAATATTAAACGTGTTTAAATTATCGTTGTTTAATTCAAATTAAATGAATATTCAAAAAAAAACTATATATTAATTATTTATTTACCTATAAAACTTATAAATTTGGATATAAAAAAATACTATTTCTATTATTATAAATTTTAATAGGTGTTATTTTTAGTATTTTTTTTTTCCAATTAGTCAGGTAAATTAAAATCACCCAATAGCATGATAAAATCCCCCGAAAAAAAAAAACAAAAATAAAGAAAAAGAAAAAGAAAAAAAGTATCGCTCCAAACGGCAAGAACAAACGAAGTAGATTCCGATCAAGACCAGCTCTCTGGCTCTCACAAGCTGTCAAGAATATCAAGCTGTGCATTCACATACTAATCATGTCTTTGAAGATTCACAAGCCCCTAGCCTTGCTATCCATGATCATGTCGTCTCTTTTTGGATCCCGCCACCATCTACATGCATCGCCATCAATTGTGATGGTGCATGGAGTGTAGGATCAAAGCAAAAAAGTGTCGAGATTGTAGCATGGGATCAAAATGGTAATATTGTATTTAGTGCACACTCTATAGTACTTAGCAACTCTGCCTTGAAGACTGAATGTTTGGCTGGTCTCTATGCTCTCAATTTAGCAAGGATTCATGGGTGTACCAACTTTCAATTGAGGAGTGATTTCAAACTACTCATTGACTACCTAACAAGCGATGCTTCAACTGTCCCATGGGAACTATCTGACTTAATCATTAGCTTAAGGAGAGGTCTGCGGGATATCCCGAATGTACAAGTACAACATGTAAGGCGTGGTGCCAATATGGTCGCAGATTGGGTTGCTCGCAACTTCAATAGAGGTATAACCTTACTATTCATACTATTCCTATTCACTATTCACTATTCACTATTCACACGAGACACTATTCACATTTGTCTCATGTGCTATCAGATATCAAGAGTCGCAGAAGCGTGGTGGAATTACCAATAATAATATCTGCACAAGAAGACAAGATGCAATAAAGATGGAGAACTGCAGAAGATAACAAGTGGATCTACTATGTGTCGTAGTTATCTATAACAGTGTCTGTAATTATCTGTAATAGTGTCTGTGTCATAGTTATCTGTAATAGTGTCTGTCGTGTCATATATATATCTGTATGTGTAATACGTGTGTGGCTATAGTAATGCCCGCATGTAATATTAGGACTGTACTATGCAGAAGGTGACACATGTCCCATTAGGAACATGTGCACCTACGTAGACTATGGAAATGATAAGATAAGGATGTAATAAAGCACATGAGACAAATGTAAATAGTGTCTCGTGTGAATAGTGAATAGTGAATAGGAATAGTATGAATAGTAAGGTTATACCTCATCTATAAATAGAGGTAGCCTCAGTAATGGTATCAGAGCCTTACTCTGAAATAGCAACTCTGAAATAGCCTATCTACTTACTTTGAGCTTACTTACTCTAATATAGCCTTACCTTTTATACTTACCTTATCCTAGTTACTATTCACCTTATCCTCTATAAAAGCTACGAAGTCTCTTATCCTAAAGTTACATATCCTATCCTACATCCTTTGTTCCATATGCTATGTAAAGTCCTATTACTTACTTACTTAACTTTTCCTACTAAGTCTTGAGTCCATCCACTAGTCTAACTCTACATAATCAATCTTTTGCCATCCTATTCTTGAAACCTAAACACATAACCCACTATCCCTATAATCCATAACTAATTATCAAAGTATGCTCTGTGGCTGCAGCTAGAAGCTGATCTCCCACATCAGAAAAGATAAGTAGTTTCGGACTATAACCTCTAGAATCTACCCAACCCTTTATTCTCCGCACCTATATGATTTGGTGAGTGGTTGTAGAAAGAAAAGGAGTTTTGGGCAACAGCCGTTGAGTTGAGGCGCCGTAAGACCCTAGGTGAACTCTCAAAAATTCTACACAGTATACTCTGCTCTATTGTAAAAACCTCGAGAGGTATTTAGAGATCATGAAAGGAGAACTCATACAAGGTAGCAATTCTGAACCCATGGTCCAAGAAACTCATCCAGCTGATGAAGATATCAACTTCAGTACTGGAGAAAGAGCCTACCCAAATAATCAGTTATTGATTCAATATGGTAGCAGTTCGAGCAATCCAAATCCAAGAGATTGGAGAATTCTTCCAGAAACAATTGATCCACCACCAGGCAGTCTATGGGAACTAGGAACTAATAATAAAGTCCTGAAGACTTTTATCCAGAAATTCCCAGAAGAAATCCAGAATTTAATACTTGAAAAAGTTCTTGAAGAACCTGTGATTGACGCCGGTACAGAACAACTGATAGAGAATCTCAACAAAATCAGAAAGAAGAAAAAGGTGCTCACAAGATTCTTCGAGAGAGACCCAGACTCATACAACGTCAGATATGCATTATTTGCGCCAGCAAGATACTGGACAGTTGAAGAAATATTGACAACCGAACATCCCTTTTTCGAAGAAGTCAATGACCCTGTTACATATTATGTAACATGGTTGTGCATGAATCTATATCCTATGGCTATCATGATCGAACCACAATTTTTCCCGGACCTTTGGCATGAAGGAAAAGTCTTGCACTTAAAAAGACTACTCAGTCCACTTTTTCAGGACATTGATCAGTTGATACTCATCAATGGTCATAAGATAGAAAAAGAAACAATTGTCATTGTCCAACTATCAGATATGTGGGACAGACGGATTCCTCCAAAGGTTATTCCGATAGAACATTATCATGATAATCCGTGGGAAGAAAATGAATTCGAATGGTGTTCGTGTGCCACTATGAGGAAGAGATTAGCCAAGTTTTACTGGAATCAAATTTATATCCCGATTCCGATGCTGTTTTCTTTTGAAGACCACATATTAATCAGGGATGCTGATGATGGAATTAATACTCCAGAATTAGCTATGATTGAAAGTATTCCAGGCGACGTTCCTACTCCAACTGGATCAGATAATGAAGAAGTTTGGCCTTTTGATGAATACTGGCCTAATGATGGATGGGATTAATTTGAATCACGGAAGCATGGTGGAATTATCAATTGGTGAAACTGCGGAAGCGTAGTGGATATATCAGATATCAAGAGTCGCGGAAGCGTGGTGGAATTACCAATAATAATATCTGCACAAGAAGACAAGATGCAATAAAGATGGAGAACTGCAGAAGATAACAAGTGGATCTACTATGTGTCGTAGTTATCTATAATAGTGTCGTAGTTATCTATAACAGTGTCTGTAATTATCTGTAATAGTGTCTGTGTCATAGTTATCTGTAATAGTGTCTGTCGTGTCATATATATATCTGTATGTGTAATACGTGTGTGGCTATAGTAATGCCCGCATGTAATATTAGGACTGTACTATGCAGAAGGTGACACATGTCCCATTAGGAACATGTGCACCTACGTAGACTATGGAAAGGATAAGATAAGGATGTAATAAAGCACATGAGATAAATGTGAATAGTGTCTCGTGTGAATAGTGAATAGTGAATAGTGAATAGGAATAGTATGAATAGTAAGGTTATACCTCATCTATAAATAGAGGTAGCCTCAGTAGTAGAAGGTCAGACTTGGCTTCTCACTAGAGCCTTCCACTCTCTCTCTAGTTTGTGCGAGTCTCACTGTACATAAATAAAGAGTTGTCCGTTTGTATATATATGTGTGTCGGTACAACTCCATCTATCCTGTGTATGAGTGTGGAGCAGAGCTATATATGTATGTTATAGGTCGCTGCCACTTGATTGGGTTTCTAACCCGCCTGCTCAACTTTTGCCCCTCTTGTTACAAGATAGGGCTTAATATAATTTTATTTATATTTGCTTTGTATTCAGACCTCTCCTTGTCCTGAATCACTTCTGTATTGAGAAAAAAAAAAAAAAAAACGAAGTAGATTGAAAGCAGCTGAAAGTTTTTGGATTCAAGCCGATCATCGTCGAGAAGAAATCAGATTTCTGGCCATTGAAATTGAAATACGCAATCTAATCTAAGAAGAGAGGCCATGTCTCGGGAAAGATCCAAAAGACACAATCTGCCTTCGGCTGAAGAGGTACGCTTACCTTTCCTATTTCTAATACGAGCTTCCTTGCCTATAATTTGGATAGAAAACTCGCCATATACATACACATACGATTTGGAGGAAAGAAACTTCAATTTGTTGCTCATTTTATCGAAAATGACTGAACTGTACGAGTCAAATAACAACTCGTAGAGTTTTTTTTTTTTTCACAACGTTATATATTAGACGAAAACTGCTAGATTGAATTTGATCCAGTTCCTTCTGTCCCTTTAGTTAGTATTATTATACTGAAGTTGATCAGTGTTTTTCATGACTTTTTCATATTGAAATTCGATAAACTGCAATTTGTTTATGCTAAAATCGAATGAACTGGAGACGAATTATTCTTATTTATTGTTTTTTAGTACCAAGGTCAAAGATTTTTAAGCTCGACTTATTTGGTTTTTTACTTTAGTGTCATGTATTCTTATTGCCGTTGGGTTATTAGTGTCATGCCAAATGGTTCTCCTATTAGATATTGTTGGTTGGATGGATGAGGAATGGTGATTTGCAATTATGTTACTTATTTTTTCGGTTTTTCCTTCTATTTGCAGACTATCCAGAAACTAAAGAAAGTCATAGAAGAGGGTAACCCCTATGGAGCTCAACAAATGTACAAATCTATTAGTACAAGGTATAAACAGTTTCAATCGTAGTTTTTCTTGTGTTAAAGTGAACCCTATCTTTTCAAGCAAAACAAGAATAGGGGAAGACAACCAAATCATCTATGAAATAAATAAGTTGTTCTAAGCACACACCCATATTATCTTTCGTTGCATGCTTTATTAGTCACTTGGTTGTATATATTTGCTAATTACTATTTAGTATCCAGTAGATGCGGTGGACTTCAGATGCATTTTTTTAATTAAATTTTTTCTTCACTGGTCATTTTTCTTTTAGCAAGAAACAAATTGTCCTTATTAGTTTATTCTAGTATAAATGCTGACAAAATATGCATGCTATGTTGCAGATATGTATCTGCTCAGAGGTATTCTGAAGCCTTGGATATCCTTCATTCAGGTGCTTGCATCCAATTGGAACATGGACAGGTCATACTCTTACAGGATGTTTATATTATACCTACAAGCATATATGTGCAGAAAATCTTCCCTTTAATTGAGATATACTTTTATATAGTATTCACAGATGACCTAGAATCGGGCTTTGAAATATATTGTTTTTGATGACTGAGTTGTGAGCTAAATCTATTTTGTAATCCCAGATCTGTGGGAGATAGTATGTGCATTATTGCCCATCTACACATGATTACTATTCTTATTTTGTAATGCTTTCAATTCTGAAGTTTAATGCAGAACTGTTATCACCATATCTTGTCTTCATGAGTTATACAGAGACGATATCCTGAAGTATTATGATATTTGTATACTTTTAACATGTAATTTGTTTCCATAAATACATTTGAAACATAGTTTGCATAGATGACTAGAAATGAAAAAAAAAAAAACTTTCAGGTTACTTGTGGAGCAGAGCTGGCTGCACTGTTTGTGGACACACTTATCAAAGGGAAAGTTCCTTGCAACGATGAAAGTGTTGGTTAGTTTTTATATAGTGATGTGATGTTAAACGTTTCTCAGTAGTCAGTTGGTAGATTTATGGCTATTCCTGGGATTCTAAGTTATTTATTTTCTATATTTTTCCCTTTGATCTCCTATATGTCGTACTAGTAAATGTATTCTTACTGTGAGTAGTTGAAGTTGCTTACTGGTTCCTTTTTCATTTTATTGTACTTTTTTTTTTTGTCGTGTCATCTCTTTAGCATATCTATTGATGCTTTTCTTTGAACCTTCGTGGTTATGATAAATATATTTTTTAGGTCGTATCAGGGAAATTTACAAGAAGTTTCCTCAGATTCCAGTCCCACAACGTTTAGATGATGATGATGATGATGATATGCAAAAACTTTCTGAAGCACTTGGAGCGGCAAGAACTCGTGTAGAAGGCTGCTCATCATTTTTAAAAGCTGCTATTAAGTGAGAGTTTTACTAAAATCAAATATTAGCGTCTAGTAATCTAGATGGATGTCTAACTATTCTTTTCATTTCTTCAGGTGGTCTGCAGAGTTTGGAGCACCCAAGCATGGTTCTCCAGCATTTCATGTTATGCTGGCTGACTATATATATTCCGAATCTCCAGAAGTGGTAGGTTTGGGAACAAATTTTTAGCATAAAGTATGGTTGTGGTTTCTTCTATTCAACTGATAGTGTAATACTTGCTTTTCCAGATTCAATGCTTTGATGAGTGTTAGTTGACAAAATTTATAAAGCTGATTGTAGTGTATTCAAATTATTTTATGTAGTGTATTCACAAAATTTATAAACCTTATGTTGATACAACCAATATCAGTTGAGATTTTTCCTGATAAATTTGTTTAATTAAATACCTTCTTTTGAAGGTTTCACATCATTGGAATATCAAATGCCCAAGAATTGCATCTTTTCTTAATAACATGTACGGACATAAGTTTTAGACAAATTATCCATTATCGTTTTAATTAATTTTGTTTGGAAATTGATGTATTTTGCAGTCTTGTTCCATTGAGAGTCTGCCTTTCTGAAATTACTGCTGGATGATTGACTGGGAATAAACCAGTTGGTTTTTTGGCTCTTTTGGTCCAAGCAGATTCTAATATACTTCTTTATATCATTTTCTAAGTAATATGATTTTCCCAGCATATTTTTGTGCATTAATATTTTTGAGATTTGCTGGATTTGTTTTAATTAAATAAATCTTGCTCATTTTTTAAACTATTCTATCACTATTCTTTGTTATGCACTTTATGCCTGTGTAAGTGCATAATTCTAATGTTGGATTTCTTTCTTTAAAGTATTGAGGGAACACTGCTTGCTTTCTTGACATTTCTGCAGGACATGGCCAGAGTTTCATACCATTTTGTAAGAGGAAATGACACACAAAAGTTTGTTTCTGTTGTAGTTAATTTTATGGGGAAGGTTAGCATTGTGCCAGCCTTTTCTTCCGCATTTATATTGCTCATTTTCTTGAATTCAATAGTTGTCATGATGCATGCAATTTGTACAATTATTTCTGGTTAAAGCTATGTGCGATGACTTCTTGTAGCTCGATTGCTGTAGATGCTTTTTCAATTGAATATAATCATTTTTTAAAATTTTCTTCCCTGGAGGTTTTCCTATGTTCCTACAGTTTGATGGTATGTCTAGAAATCTTTGTTGTATTTGCTAATTTTAAATTATATATACCTTGTAACTTTTTTCTTTTTCTAAGCAATAAGCATAGTACAGAAGAGTTTTGCATAATGCAATCAAACGGAAATTCTATGCCATTATAATTGTCCTTTTGATTCAGTTCTTGCATTTGGTTGCTTGCAACAGTCTTTACACACTTATTTGTGGGTGGCTTCTCATATACCATATATGATCATTTACTGAATAGTTTGTAAGATTTTCATACTTGATCATGCAGTGTTATCCAGGAGAAGATGATTTGGCCATTGCGCGGGCAATCTTAATGTAAGATCACATACAAACTAGATGCTTATGAGGTTAATTTTGGGACCATGAAACTTTTGTTTATATCTCATACAAACTAGCTATTATTGCAAAGCCTATAGTCAATTGGATGTTACATTTTCATAAAATATCTATTGTAAGTAAATATTTATGAGCTCATTTATGGTCTAGAATTTTTTTTTTTGAACCATCAATAATTTTGTTCAAATAAACTTCAAGACGTACAAAGTTTCATGTCCAAATCTACTATATGATTAAGAAAATCTGAACAAAAGATAACAAAATGATCAATAAAAAGAAATTTAGCGCATGAGCGGCCGAATTAGCACTAAGTAAGCAAAAAGAGAGAAGAATGTCGTACCATACTTAAGTAATGCTTGATATCTTTCACAATCAATCCACATAGAAAAAGGTCACTTTGTGTATGTTGAACCTTGTTGACTTCTAGAAGTGAATCACTTTCTAATATTACATTAGAAAAACTCAATTCAAAGGCATACTTGATGCCTTCTTTCAAAGCTATATGCTCAGTAACAAGAGGGCTTTCAATAGTATCAAATTTGATGGTTCGCGCAAATAGTACAATTCTCCTATGATCTGTCAACACCACACCCAATCTTGATTATTAGAGCAATCATCCCAAGTGGCATCTGTGTTAATTTTTGGACTAGAAATTTTGAATTCTAATAATTGTGTTGCTATCTACATTTTATGTCAAGTGGTTCGTTAAGAGACATACATGTGTTTAACATTTAACCTTTTCTTTTTATTTTGAGAACTTATAGCGTTGAAATCCTTCTTGTAGTATTATTGTAACATGTAGCAATAACAATTTTATTTTTTGATGTAGGTATTTATCTGTAGGTAATCTGAGAGATGCTAATCAATTCATGGATGAAATTAGCAAGCAAGTTGAGCATGAGAAGCTTGAATTTCCCAAAACAGATTTGATGCAGTTCATCATTTATCTTCTACCCACGTAAGTTTCAGATTACATTTTTGTTAGTAATTTTATTTCCCATCCATTGATCGCAAATGTCAAATCCAAATGATCATTTCGACATGAACATTTGGATCATGCATTATGAGAACCAAATACACTATAATGAGCTTAGGTGGTAGTTGTTAGATGCTTTAGCATGACATTTTTTTTCGTCATTATTCCCTGGGAGAGCTGAAATTTTATGTACTCAGTATGAAACTTCCACATATATCATTCATTGCAGGATGCAGAGAGATTCTCTGCCTCTTTTTAACATGTTGAGAGCAAATTACAAAGCAGCTTTAGACAGAGAACCTATATTCCATGAGGTGGGCACTTTTCTTGTCAGAATGTTTACATACCTTTTCTTGACTTTATTCCCCCTCTTTTTAATTGTTGGGTTTTACGAATTATATGCATTTTATTCTGAAAAGATGATCATATTGTAGTTGCTAGAAGAAATTGCGGAAAAGTTCTATAACGTTCGACGGAGAAATCCTATGCAAGGAATGTTCGGAGATATCTTTAAGGTCATTATGCATTAACTTGTACCATCTCTACTTTGCTACAACATATGAATTTGGGTTTGGAAATTCTGAATGATGAAGAAGACTAAATAGACTATGAAGGATATAAATTAGATGTTTTCTTGATACCTGGCTTCACACATCTCCAAGCCTATATAGTATTGTCATTTGTTGCTATATTTGTTCCTTTAATTTGTAAAGAACTCTTTTGACGCGGCCTTTCTCCTCTGTTATAACCATTGAAATGGTTCTTATTTTGCAGATGGCGGGGTGAAATGCTTCAAAATTGTACTGTTTTCCTGCAGTGATAAATCTGGTAATGTTGCTATTATTATGCTTTTTGGAGGACAGACAAGCTGTTTCGAATATTTTATAGGTGTTTTCTGATAGTTGCAATATTCCGTCAGCATCTCGGCGAAAGCCTTCCATTGAAAACAATTCCATCCCTTGTATGTTTTTTCCCCTTCCTTTTATTATTTGAAAATTTGAAGTATCTTTCCATTGTAGTTGTGAGAGTGCATTCTGATGATAACTTGATAATAAGCTAGCTTATTGAAGAATTAGAGTCCTCTTTTTCTCCTTTATTAATATCAAATTCCTCGTCCTACGGAGAGCTCGGACCAGTAACGACAATTAAATTCAACTCACTATATTAAAGGAACTTAAAAAGGGCATATTGATTCATAGAATTAGAATTACTCATCATTTAAGAATATATTCATGGAATAAAAAACTAAGAATTCGACTAATTAGGAATATATTCATGGAATAGTTTTATTAGTAATTAAAAGGCTTTTTGGTGAAAACATAATAGAATCATGATATTTTGGGAAGATTAATTGTTGTTCGTATCTAGTGAATAATTCACAATCGTTCCCAAAAAGAAATTGACCATCTTTTAATATTGCAATTTCTAACATTAAAAGTTATAAAGGATCAAAGAAAAATAAATAGTTATTTCAATCATTTGTCTAAAAGGCAACACTGCCTTGGCTGAAGATGTGCTAAAACATATTCCACGGGACTCTGTCCTTTTGTCTACATACAACTTTCATTAGTAAATATTAGTAAATAAAAATTGCATAGTACTGCATCTGAATATATTTTTTAAATCTTGTGCATAGACTAGTAATGATCTGGCGGCTTGTTTAATATGAATAAATTAAGTATAACTGTATTAAATTGAATTATATTAAATTATATTATAATTATTTTGTACGATTTTTTAGAACAAGCTACATAATATACTCAAATTATATTAAATTAACTATACATATTTTATTAAAATTATTTTTTATTATAAAATTTATTTAAATTAATATTTAATTTATTTTTATATTTTTATTACATTTTTAAAAATAAAAGAAATATTATTTTTAATTTAAGATAAAAGAAAAGTTAAAGACATATAATTTTATAATTGAAAATTAATTATCTAGTACGATTTAAATTCACGTTTTCTAATTGTACAATTTTTTTTTACATAATTGTATTATTTTTATACCATATAATATTATAATTTAGTTTGATTTTATAGTTAAATGCATGATTATAAAAAAATTATATAGTTAAATATTTGATACGATGTAACAACGAACAAACTACTAGAATACAAATAGAGCGTATAGCTCACTTTCATATCTTTAAGTGGACAAGAATCAAAAACAGGGAAAAAGAAGAAGGTAACCCCGGAGTGCATTACATTTATAATAAGGGAGACGTTCCGGTAACCAATATATTTGATAAAAGATTATAGCAAATAATCTCAATGCTTGTTTTTTTATTTAACAGTTGAGATTTTTCCACGCTTAAATTTTTTCCTTTTCTTTCTCTTTTGTGACTCTCCTCTTCCTCCTCTTTTAAAGCTTAATCACATAATCATTTTATCTTTCTCCTACCAAAACTGTTTTACTCTTCTTCTTCTTTCATTTCTAAGCCGATTCCTTCATGGTTTTGGTTGTCCTGAAAGTCTAACATCAACATTAATAAGCAATATGAAATAAATTTGAAATTTAAAACCTACCATGTGCTAATTTATGAAGGGTGCAGATAAGAAAATTTTCCATAGTTTATATGTTTGGGCTTTGCACATTCAGATTAATATTTGTCATTTGAATTAAAGAAATTGAGATTCAATAGTTATTCAAGATTATCAATAACAATCAATTCCGACAACCAACGCATTTGACAAAAGACAGATATAAAAAGAGCAAGTGATTAGGCTTTAAAAGAGGAGAGTGACTCGAGTCAAGAGATAGAGAAAAAAAATTAAACTTCAAATGAAAAAATCTTAACTGTTAATTGAATCAAACATAAGGGTTGAGATTATTTGTTATAATCCTTTGTCAAATTCGTTGGTCAGCGGAAGGACTCCCTTAAAATAAAACAATATAATGCAATATATTAGTCTTCAATTAAGAAAAACACTCCGTTTTGCTTGATGAAATCGTGAGACGTGTGATCAACGACCTACAGAAAAGGGAAAACAAGTCGTTATGTATCACTCTCTTATACAGTTATACCTTACGAGTGGTAGATGCATTCATAAATGTACAAAAATACGCATTATTGCTCTGAATATAGCATAGATCCATTTGTTAGATACTTAACCTAGCAAAACTTTTAAATTGAGCAGAGGATGGCCAAAGTACCTAAGAAGCTTGAGAAGAAAACTGAAAACTGGCTTATGGAACCATGTGGCCGTTGTTGAAGAAAGAAGAATTGAATTCGTAATTCGGAATAAATATACCAAGAAAAGGGCACATAAGTATTATACAAGCATGGCATATAAGTAGCTTATAATCAGGAAATATAAGCACTTAGAAGTTTTAAACAAAAACAGAAGACTGAAAATATGAGTATTGGATGGTATGGGACTCAAAACAGTGTTAACGATCATACAGCTAAAAAATACATTCTTAAACCAAATGTGGATAGTTAAGATCAACTAACTTGGGAGAAAACATGCTATAACAAAGATCTTGTAACTGTTCTAACCTTCGTTAAAACAAATGCTACTTTCTGAGAGACAACAAGTTAGAATCATAAACCAAGCAATCTGTAACATAAACTACAAATTTGGTAAATGTAGACATAAAATAAAAGTCAGTTATTGGTAGGATAGCAAATGCCCTCAGAAAACATGAGCATTATTTCAACTCAGTCATGAAGGAAAGAAACAGAGAGAGCAACAAACTTACATTGGTATTGCTTAACTCCAAGTTGTAAAAATCCATTGCATCGACCTTGAATATAGGGCCAGCATGCCATGTTCCACGGTTAAGCTTGAGAAATTTAGGACCTGTAACTTTGAAAACATGGATATCCTCAACACGAGGAGGAACATAGAAGTGATCACAGGGAGACCTAACAATGTTGTTGCTGTTAACTGTACTATCCTTAATTTCACGTGCATCCAAAATGGATGGCTTGGCCTACTCCAAGATACCAAACGTGCCCACCAACTGAGCCAAGACATTGGGTCACACTAGCATGGTGTGTAATCTTCCAAAACTTTAGAGGCCTATCCTCAATATGCATAATGTAGAACCTGGTTTACATCCATTATGCAACTAACCATTAGTGAAAGCTGAAAACTACCAAATAAATTGTAAACAACTTAGTGCACGTTTTGGATGCATACAACAAAAGTGTTTTTATAGACTAAAGCTTTTTTTTAAGCATTTGAAGTAAAAATTGAAGTGATTGTAACTGTTGAACCATTCTTCAAATACTTTAAGTGCTTTTGTTGAAGTAAGTCCCCTTCTCAAAAAAAAAAAAAAAAACACTTCTCTAAAATATATGGTGGTACGTAATTAATTTTTTCAAAAAATTCCAACATTTATCCTTTAAATATGCTATTTTATATATATATATATATATATATATATATCAAAGCTTATCTATCTACATGTTTTTTACCAAAAGCTTAACTACTACTATTGCAACTGCTTTTAAGCTAAAAACTCATAGAACTACTAAAACTTCTAGTACTATAATGGGAAAAAAAAAAATCACTTGTAGTAATGCATCCAAACAGCTCTTTAGCCTCATAATTTACATATAGGGAACCGGCATTTGTCATTCACTCAGAATTTACATTTCCATCACAACTCAATGCCTTCTGCAGAGATTAATCACCGGAACTTGGTGTCACAAATATTCACTATTCATTTGGCAAAAGCAAAGTAAAGAAGTAAACTTATTTCATATGTGTTCTGGAAAATTATTTACGATCACTTGAACTATTCAATGAAATTATCTAAAGCTAGAGTTTTCAGGAAATTGTCTAAAAGCAAGAAAGTTAATTCCAAATCATCCACACGAGTAACCGATACAGTTACAATTCTTCAACAAACTCTAACCAATAAAAAAACAATTTCTCGGGTCAGTCTCTGATTTATAGTAATTGTCAAACCTCGGAATTCCTCGGCCAAGGTCAAGTTGAGCATCCCGAGGACCAAATTCATCGCCGTCTGGAGAGGCTTCAACGACTTGACCGTAAGCTTCAAAGCTCGCCGGCGTCGCTTCTATCGGCTTCAGCTTCAGTGGCTTCGTCTCGCAGTGGGTTTCCATTTCTGCAACTCGTTTGGCCCTGGTTCGTTCCCGCTAATGTACCAGTGACACAGATAAGGACTTGTATGGTAGAACTAGTACCTGTTGCACAAGATATTGAATGATATTTTAAAAATACTCAAATTTTAAAAAATATATATATATTTATTTGGTCCAAAAGAAAAATTATACACACAAATTAAGTTCAATTTAATATTTTTTAAAATTTATTTTTTCTATTTTTCATTTTCGTTTTCTCTTCCATCCTCTCTTTCACACTTTCACACATCTCCATTTGCATAAAATCCTTCAACTTTTTTCTTCTACAAACTTTTTCATTTCTTTCCTCTTTTTGAAAAGAAAATATATTTTTAAAATTTTCTTATCAACATTGAATCCTCAAAAACATTGGACACTATCGATCTCTACCCACAGCATAAATAGATGGTTAGCAAAAACAAGTGAAAATAAATATATATATTTTTGAAAATTTGCATATAGTCACATTTTTTATATTGATCTCAAACGTTATCTACATAGAACATAAGCCTATAAAATATACGAAAAAATATTTAAATACTATAAATTTTAAGACCTCCTTGCCTTTCCTTTAAAAAAAACATGAATTATTATAAATTTAATTTTGAAAAAAATTATAATTTTAATACAATATAACTAGTACGCTTATACACTAATAGTTTTTTTTAGAGCGTAAAAAAAATTATTAAAATAAGTAACAATCTGTAATATTTTAAGTTATAAAAATTTCAATATAGTTATCTATTGACCTGTAATGGTGATCCATCATTGTTTTAACTCGAATAGTAGTATAAAAGTCGTACCAAATAGTTGCTGAAGCAACATTGGCACCTTGTCCAACACTCAAAATTGTGTCATCATACATGATAATCAAGCTATGATACAAACTCTATTGATTCATAGGTAGGTATATACCAATAGTTTAAACTCAAACTTTTAAGCCTTTTTGAGGCTTGACTAAATAGATACAACTTTAAAATATGGGTTTAGTATTTTAATGATACTTAAGAATAAATATTTTATATGTAATTTTGAATATTTATGAGTATTCAATTCGATGGGTCAATTAATACACGAATTACTTTCAAGAAGGGGAACGAATTTTGGAGATTTTTTTGTAGTAAATTATTGTGTTTTGAGGCGGGAACAATTATACTTAAAATCGTACACACTCGTACTCAAAATTATTAATATATTTTAATTTAATTTAATTTTAATATATATTAAAAATACTTATTATTAATATATTTAATACCAAAATTATTAATATATTTAATTTAATTTTAATATATATTATTAAATCGAGTTTTAAGTGGTTATTTTTTTTATATCTGTTCACACCTGATCTTTGACCAATTATACCCGTCCTCAAACTAGAACAATTTTCAAATAATTTTGGGTATACAATTATATGTTTGATTTCAAGAACGGATATAGCAAATAGGTTCCTATATCCATTCCTAGTGATACCTTTATTAAACAAAAAGTATACATTTTGATTCATATTATCAAACTAATATATCAATAGTCTCTTCATTTAACAAAAAAAATATTATATATTTATTAAAGAATAATTTTATTTTTATAAAAATATTTATTATTTTATTATATTATTTCATTTGTTTTTATTCATTTTAATGCGAAAAGATCTTATATCGCCTTAATAATTATTGTTAATATTTATTATTTTTTTCATTCTATCTTTAATATCATTTTATTTATTTATTGGCTAAGCTAGTATTATTATTTATTATAAAAATATTATTTTTACTAAATTTGTAATTAAGATATCAAAAACACATTTAGTAATTATCTCTGTCCGTTATTGTCACTATCATTATCTCTGTCTCTTTTCCTCTGACTTTATTGTCTTCTTTTTTATTTTAACAACTTTATATTTATTCAAATTTAAAATAAAAGTAATATTTGATCAAACGTAAGATAGTAAAAAATAAATAAAGGATTAAAAAGTTTAGAGAAATTAGCTGATAGTAGTTGCAATTATTATATAAAATATGTTTTAATAAATGGATAATTGTTTAATTTAATTTTAATAAATAAAAAAAAATTATTTGAATTGTTCCTCAAGAAATAATGAAAGATGTAAGTGGACGAAAGAATGAAATTGTAAGGAGAAAGATGATAATAAATGTAAAAATAGTTGCAGGAATAAATTATATTATTTAATATATATATATATATAATATAAATATTTTTATAAATATAAAATTACTCTAGATTAATTTTTTTTATTTTTTTAAAAATAAAATTACTGTATTAATTTAATAAAAATATCACTAAATTACCTGTCAAATATTTATTATGAGTAATTCGGCCCTTGTTCTCATTGTTTTTTTTTTTTTTTTTTCCGACGACCTTTGTTCTCTCAGTTTGAAACGAATTGTTCTAGACCTATTTTTTTTTTCCTACCCTTTTTCAGCCGGCCTAATTGTTTTATGTGAATTCTTCTTCTTCTTCAACTCTGTCAAAATTTAACAAATTACAGGAGGAATATGAGAAACTCCACAGCTTCAACCGCTCAACCAACAGAAGATCAAATCATTGAGACTATCACAACGATGTTAACCTCTGAAAATACTCCACCTTCACATCATCTCAATCCCTATATTGCCAAATTGACCCAACCTCTCTTCCTTTCAATCATATCCGCTAAAACCCTAGCTCCTCGTACTAACACTCTTATCTTCTTCTACAAATTGTGCCAGTCTCACGCCCCATCACTCACACAAACTCCACAGCCTCTTCTAACTCTGGTTCGTCGTCTCCTCTCTATGAACAAGTTTGCTGATGCCAAGTCTTTCCTTGTCTCTTTCATTACCAATGATCGTCAAAATTATCTTCACAAGCTCCTCCTTGACCCTGACAGAACCATTCCGAGACCCTCCAGAGCTGTTCTGGACACTTCTATCGGTGCCTATCTCGAAGCTGGTAAACCCCTACTCGCTGCTGAGGTTTTTTACAAAATGAAGCGAATGAATTACGCTCCTAATTTGCTCACCTGCAATACTCTTATCAGTGCTCTAATTAATTACCCTTGTACACATTCAATTTCAATGTCAAAAGGTATATTTAAGGATTTGATTAAATTAGGAGTTTCCCCAAATACGAATACCTTCAATATTTTGATATATGGTTATTGTATTGAGCATAAATATAAGGAAGCTTTTGAGGTTTTGAGTATGATGAGTGAGTTTGGGTGTTTTCCTGATAATGTAAGTTATAATACGATATTGAATGGGTTTTGTAAGAAGGGTCTGTTGACAGAGGCTCGAAATTTGTTGTCGGATATGAAGAACAGGGGACTGTTACCAAATAGGAACACTTATAATATTTTGATTTCTGGGTATTGTAAGTTGGGGTGGTTGCAGGAAGCTGATAAAGTGATTGAATTGATGACGCAGAATAATGTGTTGCCTGATGTATGGACTTACAACATGTTGATTAGTGCATTGTGTAAAGAAGGTAAGATTGAAGATGCTTTTAGACTTCGAGTTAAGATGGAGAATCTTAAGTTGTTGCCGGATGTGGTCACTTATAATACATTGATTAATGGGTGTTTTCAGTGGAGCAGGAGTAAGGAGGCATTCGGGTTGTTTGACAACATGAGTGATAAGGGAGTGAAACCAAATGCAGTTACTCACAACATAATAATCAAGTGGTTTTGTAAGGAAGGGAAGATGGACCAAGCTATTTATGCTGCAAGAAAAATGGAAGAAAATGGGTTCTCTCCTGATTGTGTTACTTATAATACTTTGATCAGTGAGTACTGTAAAGTGGAACAAATGGAAGAAGCATTTAAGATGATGAACGAAATGTGTAGGAAAGGTTTGAAGATGGATACTTTTACACTTAATACCATCCTCCATGCTCTTTGTGGGGAAAATAAGCTTGATGAGGCGTATAAGCTGCTTAGTAGTGCCCATAAGCAAGGTTATATTCTTGATAAGGTAAGCTTTGGAATTTTAATGATGGCATACTTTAAGAACAAAAAGTCAGAGAAAGCTTTAAAGCTTTGGGACGAGATGAAGGAAAAACAAGTTATTCCTGATACTATTGCATATAACACTATAATTAGAGGGTTATGTCATCATGGAAGAATTGATCAAGCAATAGACAAGTTGAATGAACTTTTGGAGAGTGGACTGTTCCCTGATGAAACTACTTACAATACAATTATTCATGGCTATTGCGAGGAGGGGAATGTTGAGAAAGCATTTAATTTCCACAACAAGATGGTTGAGAAATCTTTTAAACCAAATCTTTTTACTTATAATATTCTTCTTCATGGGTTATGTAAAGAGGGTATGCTTGAAAGGGCTCTTAAGCTTTTCAATACGTGGATTTCGAAAGGGAAAGAGTTGAATGCTGTCACCTACAACATTTTGATGTCTAGTTTATGCAAACATGGGAAGTTAGAAGATGCATATGATCTTCTGCAAGAGATGGAAGATAAAAAACTGAGGCCTGACCAGTATACCTATAATGCAATTCTTAGTGGGCTTTTTGCTGCTGGTAGGATAAAGGAAGCTGAAGAGCTTATGTCAAAAATGATCGAAATGGGAAAATTACCCGAGCCAACTTTTGAAAAGGGGCAAGATGTGGTGACTCATGAAACACTGCCGGAAGCTGATTCAAGTTCTATTGTGTATACAGAAAAGATCTGTGAGCTGTGTTCTAAAGGGAAATACGAAGATGCTATGCACATTTTTGAAGAATTGATAAAACAAGGCGTTCTTGTAAACAAATCTGTCTATATTAGTCTCATGGATGGGCTGATTAAGAGGCGTAAAAGCATATCACATGACGCTTTATGATGGTGAGACTATTGTTGTTCTAAAAAAAATGTCTTTTGTGGAGAGCGAGCCTTATCAGGATTTTCTCCATGACTTTTATAGCAATGGCATCTACGGTAAATGAGGTACATTTTTTTTCCTTTTATGGCAAACTTGGCAGCAGATGATTCTAATCTGGGAAACTTTTATATATCATTTCCCCCATTTATTTATTCTCACAAATTTCAAGTGAAGAGTGATGGCCAAAAAGAATGCTTTTAAAGTGCTCAGAAATCTGCATTTATGATGATTTTTATACGGGGCAAACCAGGCACATCCTAAAGGCTGAATGAAAAGATGCTACATTCTTTAAAGTTTCTATTTTATCCATTACTAAGAAATTGAATTGGTCCTCATGATTCACCTGCTTATTGAATTTTGATCCCAGAACTAGTAGTGAACTGTAATGTAACTCCACATAGTTTGAAATTGCTGTCAAGTTTAATCCAATGGCTAACATATGTTAACAAGTTAATGGTCAAGAATAGTTAACGGCAACGCTTAAAAAACCTAATGTGCCAAGCACGCGAACCACTCTTTGAGGGCAATTAGTAAACTTGAACCAGCAGGCAACTCAAATTTAGTGCCGAGTCTAACACAAGTTCCCCATGAACCAAGCTCTAATCCTCAATATGAAGCTCTCCACACTAAAATAGCACTGTAACAACAGGTGATTAAGTCAAATCCAAGGACTTTTCTTCTTAGGTTCAGACACAAGGTGAAGACTTCAATGCACGCACAAGATCAAGGAACTTCCCAGCCACCAGTGTAGACATAGTTAGATGCAAAGTTAGTAATGAACGTTTCCATACATCTCAGAAATTTTATTCCAATTGTAAAGTTTGCCTTTTAACATACTGCAGGTGAGAGAATGTTCTAAAAAAACCAGGACACAAGAAAGAAAGTCACTTTTTTTTTCCGCAAAAAATCTTCAGCAGGAGGGGTGGTCAACGCCAATGTCCCCTCTGGATCATCAGAAATAATAGCCCTGTCTCAGGTAGGAATACAAGCTAGTGGCTAGCGGGCTCATTGGCTTGACGGTTTGCACTGAAAGGCTAGCAACTCGACAATGAGAGTTGTGAACTCATTAGGAATCAAACCGCTAACCTTTCGTCCAGACAGTTACTCATACACCTTGCGTGTAGTGAGAATGGTTTCCTAGCTTGACTATCCCAAAGTTGGTAAAATGAAAGAAGTCCCGCATGAATTATGAATGATGAGAAAGTTGACTCAACAAGCCTTCATCCAGCAGAAAATGGGAATCAGAAAGTATATGAATTGGATATTGAGGGCAACCCAGTCAGATTTTATTCTACGTAGAATGTCGATTTCCAGACTTTAAGATTTAATGTCTGACACTATTTCGGTAATTCATACTACCCTTTGTTTTGACTGTTGAAATTTAACATATATGAAGGTGAAGACCTACCTGTTCATGAAAAAGTTTTACGTGTCAATATATTTTGAGTGTGTTATATAAATTACAAAAGTTGGGTTAATGGAAAACATGTACATGGTTGCATATTATGAAATTGAGATATCTTGTTTTGAGTAAAGTTAATCAATTGCATTGGCTTGAGATTTCTAATGACAGTACATCAATAAATATGGGTGTGTGTGTGTTAATCTAGTTTTCAGGCGATTTGCCAATCTGAAATTCTGAAGTTACTGAAATGGTCTAAATATAAGTCAAATGTAATGCACCTTGGTTAAGTCAAACCAATGCCTCAAGCTCCAGTACGAGGGTTTTTATCAAGCATTTTTAAATACTAGTGTTCAGATTCTACTCTTGGTTCCCAACTTTAGCATATCTTTTTAATAGCAAGTTCAGGGTAACAAATATAGGTTAAACTAATGAATTTCAAAATTATTATTATTTGAAAGCCATAATTGATTTAAGATGGTTAATACCATTCCAATATAAAAAAAGTAATTAAACCAGAAATACAAATCTAATAACAGATTACGAAAAACGATGTATATAGTGACTTGTCCAAATTACTTTGCTCTTAAATCAAAACAGAGCATGGTTAACTCAGCACACCTCAAGTTCTAATCTTCTGTTTTTTTTTTTTTCGGTAACTACATTTTTTATAAGACAATTGACACATGTTAACAAACCTCAAAAGCACAATTTTCTTTTGCTTTAAGTGAAACACGTCCACATCTACCTTTGCAATGGATTGCATTTTCACGGGTGGGAAATCCATTTTTATGGGATGATATTTTTGGTTGACCAAGGATTACATCTAAAAAGCTCATATACCTATTAAAAATAAGGTGTGTGATCGAACAAGTTTTACAGTTACTGTAAAACAGGTGCTGTAATTTGGTTATAATTAATTACCCACAGTATTATTATTATTATTATTTATTTATTTTCAAATTAAACCATGTTTAGTCGTTGCAGACTTGCAACTATGTTGAAACCTCGAAATTTTAGAATTATTTAAATTCAAAAATTAATTTAGATTAAGATATATTTTTGTTATTATCTGTAAATATCAATTAAGATTTTATTCTTGATTTTATTTTATTCTTGATCTTGTAAAACTCTATTTAAGTTGTGTTTTGTACGTATCATTTACAACTCAGAAAACAATAAAACAAATTGTTTTATTCCACAAGTTATCCAATCGTTGGCACGCAATAAAGAACCTGCAGCATATAATAATATATACAATGACAAGTATTTCTTTTCTCACGATGATAGCTATTTGATAATCCAGATCACCCTTCACTGACAACCATATTATCCTATATACTGGCATACACTTGTATGCTTCCTCAAAAAATCATGTCAAAATGCAGATCCACTACCCTTTGTCTTCCCAAGCATCACATCTTTAGCTTCATTGATTTTCGATGCAAGGTAATGGCTGCCACCTGCATCAGGATGATTAGCAATCATAACCTTTCTATGTGCTTCTTTAACCTTGTCTGCAGTTACATTCTCCCTGTTAAATTATATACGATATTATTTACCAACTATAGTAGGATATTACACTCTTTTTTATACGAATTTATCAAAACACAACATGCCCATAAAATGTTCCAATGTCACTATAAAAAAAAATAAAAAAAATAAAATTCCAAGAACCTATTTTATGAAATTTTTATAGCCATATAATGTTTTTATTTCTATTTTTTATTTAATAAACACATCAAACTTGTGCCATGAAAGAAAATCTCCCATTCTTTTCATTTCATTTCCATTGAAGTTTTATTTTAATATATTTGTTAAAGTACTATGTTTAAAATACAATACTAACCTTATACCAAGAATAAGAGCCGCTTCCCTTTTAGTCATTGTAGGCTGGAAGCCACCTTCATAGAATTTGCGTATTCTAGGTTTTGGAGGTCGGGCCTTAAATGCATGCCACGCCTGGATTCCATATCTACCAGCAAGAGCAACAGCAGCTACAGCAAGACCAGCAAGCAAAGGTGCAGCCTGACAAACATCTAGAAATTCATTAACGACAGATAATTACAGAATAAAATACCATGTCAGAACTAACAAAATGACATGCATATTAGACTAAAACATCAATCATTCCTTCCAAGAACCAGTAGATTTGGTGGTAGATCTAAATTCTAATGTATAGAAGCTCTAATTTCAAAAATGGCCATGCTTCTCTTTTTAACAAAGGGACATGTGATTGTACTCAAAGCATGACATTAAAATGCAAAATACACCAGCCTTTACCAATTATGGAATACAAAGAATGGTCACTTCAATAAAAGTGACAAAATCAAACGTGTTTTACTCACTGAAAACTAGAGTTCTCATCATTCTAACATTATTAGTACTGTAAAGGCAGTTTGACAATGAGTAGTCCTGTGACACAAAGCACTTTTTTCAACCCGCCCAATTTATGTTGCATCTACCCTTCTGGCTTCACTTATATTGGTTTCTCCCTGACTCTCAAGCATAAGAAACTAAATAGTTAGTTGAATGTTCCAAAAGGCAATACGTGACAAGACCATCGACCTAGCAGCTCAAAAGTTGCTCCTTCAATATATTGCACTAAATAGCCAACATAGAAGGGCATTTTCTGTTACAATGTAATTAGCAAAATAACCTTAAGAGTTGATGCTTAAACCAGTTCTAAAACTTGAAAAACTTAACAATATATCAGTATTACAAGAGACTCTCTAGAAAAGTGCAAGAAGCATTGATGACAACGTTTACTGCCTATTAATTCATCTTCAAGGAGACAAATACAAGATGAAGGCATGCTTTTTATATGCCAATTTTACTTGAACTCTTGAACAAAGAAAGATAAAATATCATACCTGCAAAACTCAGAATTACCAAAATTTTTTATGATTGAAGCCACAAGTTGCAGCATTTAACAAGATGAAAGCTGCATTAATATGCAAATTTTCTAAAATTTATTGAATCTTATGTTAGTGTGTGAGTAATAAATGTTAGGTGTTAGTTAGTTAGTATTAATAAATAAAATGTAATCTATATATACTCTTAATTTCTTTGAATGAATTCAATGTAAATACTTTTATTTCATTATATTCAAGTTCTTACTCTACCAAAAATTTGGGAAAAATGCCCTGTCACACTAAAAACCAATCACCCATTGTTACTAGCCAAATCCTGAATCTAATCCAAAGATCCACATTGTAGTACTTAGCATTAACACAGTTAATCAGAAAGTGACCGGTCAAAAGTCTATACCATCCAGTCACGATCAAATAGCCGAACTTGATACCCAAAAAAACTGAAGCTTCGTGAATAAATTCAATCAAAAAATTGACAATCACAGTAACCAATTTCATATATCTTCTTAAACAATTTTCCACCTAATAATAAACATTTCAATGCAACTTGGTCACATATCTTATAATTCAATACTAACACCTTATTGGCTTATTTGTTAGTTTACTGGATGAATCACGACAACAAGAATATCACCGTAAAGAAGACAACCCTCAGTTTGACTGCACCTAAATTATCTACAATTTTCGTTAACTTCTTGGAATAAAAATCTAGCTCCATGAATAACAGCTATATTTTCTGGAATGATCTACAAATTTTCAGTTCAAAAGTTTAAGCTATTATCGCAAAAAATAAGCAAAGTGGTGGGTACAACTTCTCAAATAACTTAGTACAGCAACATTAAATATAAACAAGAATCAAAAAGTTGTGAACAAACAAGCACATTGGAGGCACAAAACGATTGGAACTGAAAGCGCTAAAGAATGCCAGTGGCCAAATCTTAGATTAAAATTACATCAAATTCTTAAAATTGTCATATGTTGAAAAAAAAAAACAGTAAATCAATTGATGTTTGGCTCACCATTTCCGAAAAAACTTCAGCTCAAGATCAAGGATTGGTGTTTTCGTTAACAATTTCTAGAAGGTTCTTACTTCTTCGACGAGAAAGATTGGGTGCTGTATTCCGTGCCCAGAAATATGCTATTAGCCATTTATATTGAGTCACCCCGGACGATTAGTGTTATGGGCCTAAGGCCCAATTTTAACCAGTATCTTTCTTCCACGGGTCTTCGGCCGTTATAAACTAATAAAATGAGAAATATAAAATTATAAATTTAACCTTACTGATATTTATAAAAATTAATTTTAACAAGATGTATTTAGACCTTGAATTTTGTTATTTTAAATTATTAACTCTCTCTCTTAAAATTACTCTTTTATTATGGGCTGCTATAAATAAATTGAAAAAAAAATATATTTCTCATTATTTAAAATAAACAATTGCTCAACTACAAGCTCATCGTGCAAAAAGGATAACAGTGGAGAAATTAGTCAGCAACAATAAATGAAATCGAAACCTTTAATTTGGACCATAATCAACATCACAAATAGAATTCAATTAGCAATAACTTAGAAGAATAGACGTTAATATTGATGATTAGAAGATGACAATAACTACAATGATAAGTTTAGAAGAAAGACGATGAAAACAAAGATGAATAACCCAAACCCATTTTTTGCTTTTATTATTCAATCATCTTCACTTGAACACCATTAATCTAAGTTCACTCTTCTTATCCAGTCATTTTTCATTTTCAACTTTCTCCTTTGTGTTCGTTCACTTTAGTGTGATTCTCCTTTGTGTTCACTTTAGTGTGATTAATAGAGCTGATATCAATTTTAGGAGGCTCAGAATGTCTCCTAGGAACAGGCTTAGAAGCAGAAAAAGAAAGCCCCTTCTTTGTAGATCTAACTGATCTCTTCTTCTCAGATGTTGTCCCATTCTTCTCTATGCCCTGACCCTGAGGGCTTGGCAATCCAGACCTAGCCTTAGCTGACTTGGCGGATGGCTTATAACTTGGAACAGTAGAAGAGCTTGCAAGGCTCTCATCATCTCGTACTAAAGATACTGCAATGCTATGCCTCCGATAGTGTTTTGGCTTGACACTTGTAATGCTCTTTGAGTCCTCATCAACACATAACGACCTGCAATTCCCTTTTGTGGTTTTTCTAGTTAGCGAAGACGACAACGGTACCTTTGCAATGGGGCTTGAAGGGGAGTGATTGTGATTAGCAGGACGAGTAGACTTTTTAGCAGTTGGAGAAGTCTTAACATTCCGGTTAAGATCACGTTGGGAGTAGAATTTGGCTATTTCTCCTGCTGACATGGTGTGAGTGGCTGCATTACCCTTAATAGAGGCATTGTCATTGTAGTCTAAAGTGCTTTGGTTCTCCCATGGCCTTGTTGCCATCCATCTTTCTAACCAACTCCAGCCCCAGTGAGGATTTTTGGGATCCATGAAGGTAGAATTTGTAGATTTTGATGAGTTCTTCCAAGTTTGCTGTAAGAAAAATCATCATCAAGATGTTAAAACTTGAAAACTAATGACCGTCATTGCGTAAGATCCACAGACAGATCCGTATAAGGTAAATGACAAAAACATTGAAATACTCAACGAGATGCGAGTAATATAAATGTAAATCCCGATCATTTCTAAAACTCCTAAAGAATTCTTACTACAAAGTGCAAGGACATGTCTTATTCAAATTTATCCCCATATTATAATTTCTAATTAGCTACACCTCAAGCAGACAAATATGAGAGACAACACAATGTAGTCTGAGCAGAGAGTAACATAATTAGATGATAACCACACGACACA
The DNA here is from genome assembly GCA_029378325.1 of Elaeagnus macrophylla. Lineage (NCBI taxonomy): Eukaryota > Viridiplantae > Streptophyta > Magnoliopsida > Rosales > Elaeagnaceae > Elaeagnus > Elaeagnus macrophylla. The sequence goes on along the minus strand of CM055652.1, from coordinate 1,685,210 downwards.
GTATAGAATAAAAAATTCACATACCTGATGAGAGACTGCATAAGCCAACGCCCTTTCTCTTCTCATGGCAGCCACTTGTCTGTTTTGTAGTTTTGCCTCAATTTGTTCCTTGGACTTTGAGCTAAGATCCCATTCTCCTCCCATCTGTTGCAAAAATGTTCAATGTTTTCAGCGATGAACAAAAGTGTTTCCATGGAAATTAAAGAAAAGCAGTAATTAAGTTGAAGATAAATACAAATCAACATAAGAAAAATAAAGTGCATAAAACTACTGCCTAAGAAGATGGGGGCAAAAAAAAAAAAAAGAGTTCTCCTTATAAAAACAAGGATAAGGGACCACCTATACTTATACAATTTTTTTTTTTTTTTAATAAAGGAAACTTACTTTCAACTTCTCAAAATCTCTCTCTTGTTTCATTTGGAGCTGCCGCTGAAGTGCCTGATTTTCTTCAGACATTCGAATTCTTCGAGCTCGAATTTGAGACTGTACACGAGAAAGAGTCTGCATGCATCTTAATGTGGTATTAGATTGCCTAGTGATAGACTGACCATGAATCAATGATCTCAATCTCACCAACCCTCTTTGTGCCCGCAATGTTCTTCTTGCCTGAAAGCGGCAAACGTTTAATTACATACCATTTCTTAATAACAAATAGTTACTAAATACTGACACTCCCAAAAAGAGAGAATGTTAAAACATATAAGCTATGAAGAATGTTAAGATCCAAAATCAAGTAATAGCACTAATAAAAAAAGTATATAATCTAAAAATTATTTGATAATCAAAAGTAACAATAATTGCATGGTTAAACAAAACCACTCCATTATCAAAAATAATGGATCGTTTTCAAATTCAGACCTTTAATCTTTTCGATCCTACTTCAATCTAGGATGTTTAAATTGTATTGCAAAAATAAGCATCTTACATTTAGAAAGATACAACTAGTAAACATACCAAGTATCCACGATAAGTTGTTTGAATCTTTATAGCTGCTACCTCCTCCTGTGATGGACAAACAACCTCTTCAGCGACAACAGTTGCAAGAGACTCAGAGTATGCATGATTGCTTTGTTCATTCTCCACCTCAGTCAGCTTCACATTTTTTACTTGATGAGGGGGAGGGAGAGGAGGTGGAGGCGGAGGTTGAGACCGAGGAGGAGGACGACGATATGTCAGAGGAGGCTGAGACCATGGAGGAGGAGGTGGTGGTGGAGGAGGAGGAGGGGCAGCAATTATTGTACATTCACCAAAAAAGGCCACATTCTTGCTATTATGCTTCCCAAACAATCCTTTCTTTGACTTATGGTCTTTCTGAGATTAAAATAACAAAATTGAATTATTGATTTGTAGAATTATAATAGGAGTTATGCAAAATAAGGAAAATATGTCAAACCCTGTCTTTGTTTTCCTTTGAGTCGGAGCTGAGAACTTTTTTCACAGCAGCAAACCAGCCCCCTTTCTTCCCCATCTTCTAATTGTTCACCATCTTCCTAAAACCAACAAAATTTATGAAATTCGTACTCAAATAAGATCCAAGTGTAAAAAATTGCATTACGTTTTGTGAAAATACAAATAAACAAATCCAATTGAAATGTAATGTCAATTATTCATGAAAGAAACATAAAATTTAAAACTTGGTAACTCAGTTGTCTAACCACCATATAACCAATAAATAAACCTTTAAAAAGAAAAATCAACTCTACTTTAGAAAATTCTTGTTCAGAATATTGACCTAAGGTAAAGAAAGCCAATAAACACAATATAATAACTTTGTAAACTAAAAGCGAAAAAGAAAATGGAAAACTTTCCACTCCATCATTGAGCAAAGGAAAAAAAATTGTGAAACACCCAGATGAAAAAATTGCAGTATCTCCACACATTATTATTATTATTATTATTATTATTATGAAAATCTCCACATATTATCAAATAAAGCAATTTTACAAGCAAACGAGTCATAGAAACAACAAAACAAGGACTAAAATGGGTCAAATGTCCCATTAAATCAAAAGAAAATACATTACAATACCTCTGCAACAGAATCCTGGATCTCAGTTAGCCTAAAAATTCTCTCAATATATATATTCCCAAACCCCAAGGTAAAACAAAAATGAGAAATGTCACCTTTATGAGTATGCTGATTCTTGGAAAAGAGAATCAAATCTTGAGCACAAAGAACTTCAATGATAGGAAATTGAACAAGTTCCAACAGAGGAGGGAAATGGCTATTTTGGGTTTAAGGAAGAATAAAAAAAGGTGGGGTCCCAAGTGAAACGTGATTTCCATTTTAGCGACAAGAGAGAAACAAAAAACAATTAACTGTTCTAACAACCTTTGTTGTTATCTCCTGACCTTCCGTTTTCACTTTCTTAAAAGGTATTGTTATCGGCAATGATTGTTTTTAATAGTTATTTAGTTGTTATGCGAACAATAAAATTATGAAAATGTTAAAAATATAAAATTTGTACATATTTTTTATCCACTATTAATTATATTATACGCAAAATTATTTTAAAAAATTAAAAAATATTTAAACTTTCTAGATAATTTTATTATTTATTATAATATAATTAATATAAATATAAATTTATTAAATAAGGAAATCCTCTTAAAATTATATTAAACGATAAAAAGAAACTCTTTGAGAAACTTACTCTCGGCCAGCCTGTAGCTGTGCATGCTGATAAAAAAATATTGTAAAATGAGTTAAATATGTCATATATTCTTACATATTTAAATACACTACATGCTTTGAGACACAACTTATTGAAATATATTAATGTTTTGGGCCTTTTAAGATCCCTTTCTATATACCTTTTATTTTTCTTAACAATTAATGAAAATTTTGTTTCATTAATTAATCCGTCTAATTTTTATACGACTTAAACTATTTAATTTGGTTATTTTTAACATTTAAAAAAATTATCACATTGTTGGATAATATCGATAAAATATCGTTTATGATTAATTTTATTTTTTTTTAAGATAATTTATCATTAAATTATTTATTTAATTATATTTTGGTAGATCATTTTTTGAACTAGAACAATCTTTTTTTTTTTTTCAAAATTTTTATTATACTATGAAATTGAATATTACAAAAAAAAAAAATTAGTTTAAATAATTAATTATCTTGACATTTTTGAATTTTTTTAAAAAATTAATTTTTTTGTCTATAAATTTTCACAACTTTTTCGAAGTTTCATTCGATAAAAATAATATCATATGCTTTAATCTGCTGGAAAAAAGAATGTCTCGAACGCTAGGCATCATCTGGAATCTTAATGGGCCCCAAAAATACATATATTTGGCTGAAAGTTGGTTTCACTTGCCGTCGAACCTTAAACCCATTGGAGTTGATGACTTAAATAGGGTGAATTATGGCGAAATACATTTTGCAAAAAATTGTTTGTGTAATAATAATAATTTAGCTTAACTACAGTACATAATTTATTTATATATAAAATTTTATGTTTAATATTTATTAATAACATAAAATATATTTTTTATCAATAAAATTTAAAAATAAAATTAATTTAATAATTAAATTATTTATGCAGGATAATAATTTTGTACATTCACTTTTAATTATAAATAAAATTATATTTTTTTGATAATAATTCTTTTTATTTGTCATTTTATTATTTTTATATATTATTATATTATATTTATTGTATACGTTTGAGAGAGCAACTTAAACTTTGAAATATTATTCATTGCTTCTTAAGGTATACATTTTATCAATCATATTATTTTTTCTCTTTATTATTTATTAAAAAAAATTATTGATTATTAATTTTAAATTTTATTAACCTAGATTACCACAATATAAATTACCTAGGTGAGATAATTTCTCCTCAAACTTTAGAGTTTGAACCTCTTTCATCCTTCCATCATTATGACATGAAATCCGTTAAAAATTTCTCAAAGGGATTCACATTTATTTCAAGTTCCCTTTTCCCCTTTCTCTTTACTTCATATTTAGTTAACTTTGTTTTCCTCATGAAATCACAATCTTTACTTCTCTCTCTTTCTCATCCCTAAGCTTTCAGTTATTGACTCGCCAAGGAAGTAATGCATAAACTGAGCGAAAGTGAAGCATCGCCAGCAAATTTCATAGTCTAATTTATGCTTATATTAAAAAGCACAAAAAATAATTTATAATTTGATTTTGTTTAGTTCGTAGGCAATTTTTCTAATGTGTCCTCCAATAATTGTAATACTAAAAAAAAAAAGACTTCATTTTGGTATAAACTAGACCTGCGATATATCTTATGTTTCCTTTGGAAAAAAACACAGAACATGGAATTAATTATTATCAAGCTCTTTTCAAAATCTCCTCTTGACTGCTAAAACATATCAGAAGATGAGATTCATAGAGCCTAAAAACTACTAAGCATCAAATACTCTCAGATATTGTCTCAAAGCTAATATATATATATAAAAAAACAAAAACAAAAAAAACGTAAAAACTGCCCGGTCAAACTTGGCAGCTTGCTCAAAAATCAAAATGCATTTGCTACATCATTTACATTCTGGTTTCTACACCCTAAAGCTCTCAGTAACCTCCATAAACCTTTCCCTGATCTACTTTTCTGCCCACTTCCTTTTATATTCATTTCACTATCAAAAGATGAAGAAAACATTGGTGATGGGAATTTCTTGCTCTGCCTCAACTTTATGTCCCTCCACTCCATCTCTGTTGGAAACCTTGGTAGTACCCCAAACATAAACAAATACCACCTTGATTTTGTTGATGAGGCTAATACTGATACCTTATTTCCAATTGAAACACATTTTTCTGTTTTATAACTACTCTCATTCTTGGACATTGGTAATGTCAAAGCCTTTGCATCTTTCAATTTTTGTGGCTGGGAGGTCTTTTTGGAATTGGGTTTTACTAATTTATTGAAAGAGAGAGACTTCCATTGAAATCTGTTTCTTTTTTTGGTGGGATTTTGCTTTTGACTGATTTCAAAGTTCTGGGTCTTTTCTGAAGCTGGAAATTCTTTATAAGTAATCAATTTTCCACAAAAGATGATGTCTTGTTTTCCTGGGTATGTGGAGGCTGTGAAATCTTCACTGACGAATTCAAATAAATTATCCTCTTCTTCTGACGAACAAGTTCGATCAAATTTACCTGAGGAATCATCATCCCATTTGAATGAATCACCATGAATTGGAAGATCACAAAGAGATAGAGCTTCTTCTGCTTCAAATGGGTCTTGTAAGTCTGTTAAGTACTCTTCAGTTGATGAATGTAAGAGGAATGATTCTTCAGCTACCATTTTGGAGTACAAGGGACTTGATTAAGCTCTGAATTGAGAATAATTGTATATTGGGTATGTGTGGTTTGTTTTTGTTGAGATAGGAAAAAAGAAAAAACATGTTATAGTGTGTATATAAGGAACCAATGGCAGAGAGTGGGGTTCATAAAGATGGGCTTCTAGATGAAAATGAACGAAGAAAATAAAAATTGATTAAAAAAAAAAGAAAGAGTAGCCAAGAAAAAGAGGGTAGCTGAGAAGGTCCACAACTTGGTGATTTTGCTATAGCTTTTCTAGAAGTGCAGGCTGAGCGGTGGTCTTAAAGTCATTAGAATGGACAACAAATGGGTTAGTCTTCTAAATGTGTGGTTTGGTTCTCTTCTATATAAATTTGTATCTCTTTGTTTTTTTGTTTTTTTGTTTTTATGCTTTTATGTGCTTTGTTGTGAGGAGGGTAAAAAAGGTTTTTCCCCACGTGGTTCATTTGTTTTGGGTCAACTTAGAGATCTCAAGGAGGCTTATTAACCAAAATAAGCTTAAAAATTAAAAATGAAGAAAAATGTATTAAAAAACACACACACACACCAAAAACGAAAAAAAAACTGCAGAGATCTACGTAGGGCCTATAGTTTTCCACGTTGGACTTTTGTTGTGGTTTTTTTATGTATTACTTTGAACATTGATAAAAGTTATCTCTTCTAGAATTAGTCAGATTTTTGTGTTTTGAATACAATTATGTTTGGGTATTGACAATGATTAATGACTAAAATTATTGACCCATTTTGAATAATATTTTACTTCAAACATTGAAAATTTATTTTTATTTTCTTTCATGAAATTAGGGTTTTCAAAACTTCCGCAGTTTTGAAAGGCCTTCAAGAACTCTACTAGAGCATTGCCCCTTTTCTTATTTTTCATCATCTTCAACAAATTTTGCTCATTTTTATTAAATTTTTATCGATTAATTCCATTTTTACTTCAGTTTCCATCAAATCTTCTTCCATTTTCATCTCCTTAAATAAGGATTGGGGATTATAGTGTGAGTTTGTTTCTCTGAGATTTTCTCTGGTGCCTCTTTGGTTAGTATTTTTTGGATTTGTGTTGTCTTGAACTTTAGTTTTAGAGGTTGTTTGTTGTTACTTGTTCGTTTGTAAGATTAATGGTCCTGTACTTTCATACTTTTTAAAGAATCATTGTTGTTTTGATTGATACGTCAAGTATCAGGATGAGATGCAATATAAAGCCATTATGAAAAGCTCGAAATATTCTCTGAATTATGGAGCCTTGCATATTACTAATTTTAATTTATCAATTGAATATGTGATATATTTAAAAGACTGGATATTGATTATGCTTGTATTTTTTGTGTTTATTCGATGAAACTCATTATTTTTATTAAAAAATTGAAAATTTGTTTGAAAATAAATATCAAAACGTTTCAAATTTGACATGTTCAATGTTCCCATTTATTATGAACTGATATTTTAAGTACAGGTTATGTACTCATCCACTTGTAAACCAAATTGATCTACCTCGAGGTGACTTGAATGGATCAGGTACGATGGACACTAACCGTTGGGGTGAAATTACCCACCTTAATTATTTAGTCATAATCAACAAATTTTTAACTACCCTCCCTAATTATTAGTCATAATCAACAATTTTTTAACCCTCATTTTTTTGTATTAAAAAATTATAATTATAACTGTTTTGGTCATTCTTGAATGGGTTATGCTCAAATCATTCTTTCTAGTGTGGAAGATGTTCTCTCACTGACATTGTGAAGGAAAAAGACGTCTTGCAATAATTGAGTTTTATAAAATCGTTTATAATTTTTTAGGCGAATTTGAGAGTACAATCCTTACGATTCACATATGCAAAATAATTTGAGAACTATAATAAATTTGGTCTAAGATTTAACACTAAAATTAGCATTTAACTCCTAAGAAAAATATCAATTTTTTTATAGTAAGAACTTACCTTAATATATGAATATTAAGCATCACAAAATAAGATGAGAAAAAACACCACAAAGATTTGTAAATTCTTTGATGAGTTTGTTGAAAAAAAAAAACCATGAGCTTTCAAGCTTTCAATAATTAATTTTGAGTTAATTTTGTATTTATATCCAAATATTTTTTTTTACAGCTAAGACTTAATGGGAGTATTTATAGGAAACAAACAAAAATCTTAAAACAAAAAGATCGTTAAATTCAATGGTTAGAATTTAAGAAAATAGGTTCATATAACCCCCTTTTGTTATTTTTAATTTAGAATGGACACCAACTTTCATATTTTAAATTTACCTCCCCAACAAAAAAAAAAAATTTGCTATATTGGAAGTGTTAACATATGTTAATGGCTTAAAAATCAGTAACTATGTTACAATTCATGATTACAATATAAGAAACTCAAATTTCACCTTATCGTCGAAATCGGCAAGATCCTCTATGTGACTACGTTTTTTTTCTTCTTCATTTAAATGCTTCAGTAACATATGTTTATTTTTATTTTATTTTTGCATTTAATTTGCAAAAACTTCCACTGGTATGGAAGATGACAATGTTTCAAAAGGTGAACCTGAAAACCAAAGCCTTGATAATTTATCTATATTATAATTTTATTATCTGATTTATTTATAAATTTTGTGTTTGGTTGTTGATTTTTTTTATTTTCTTTTCTTTCTTCTCTTTATTTTCTCCGAATTTCTCTTTTTTTTTTTTGGGCAAACTAAAAAGGACTAACTCCTTGATCAAAATGCGATTGGTTGGACAGCCGTCCAATTTTGGGCAATCTAATTGGACAATGTGTCTAACTCTGCTCTGACAAGTGGGTTTGTCGGTAGATCAAAATTTGGTCAGTTTGGATAGTTATCCAATTCTGAACAGTCTAATTAGACATGTGTTCAACTTGGCTCCAACGAATGGGGTTGACGACTGGTCAAAATTCAATCCATTAGACAGCTGTCCAATTCATCCAACTTATCTCAACAATCTCAGCCAGTCCAAAAGACCTAATCTGTCCAGTGAATCCAACCTACCTCAACAACCACAACCCATCCAAGAGACTAAGTTCGTCCATAAAGCGTAGTCCAGGTGATTGAAAGTTTACCTCGCTTAATTCTATTTTCAAAGTACAAGTGTAATTGCATAAGCTTTTTAAATGTATAGTCGTTTGCATTACTCTCATACAAGGGTTTCACACGCATCCACTTTGCTTTATAAAGTGTCCAATAAGTTAATGACACGTGTGTAAACTCACTAATATATATATATACATATGTGAATAATTGAATCTTGGAGGGGATATTAGAACCTCCGGTTGTTGTAACCCTCTGATTAAGGTTCTATTCGACAATAAGAATTCAAGAATATTGGTTAAACATAGTTATATATGTACTATAGCTAGGATTGTCACATATAGTGTACGTGTTATAGATTATGCCAATGAGCCTCTATGGAAATATCCATGTGTTTTCGTTTTTTCTTTGGTTACAAGTCCTCTTCTAGTTTTGAACCTAACTTTTCAGCATCGGTCTTTGAATACTATTATGTCGTGTCCTTCACTTTCAGAATAAACAAAGTGTCCTAATCTATACGACTGAAATATTCCCATGCAGTCAAATTTTGTGAAGGGAAGCTTGCCTTGTATAACATTATTGACGCGATCCCTGATAAATTTTAGTGTGTGGACTATTACCAGATCCTTTCATTTTTATTATAAAAAAAAAAGTTTCAGAAACATTTCTTTTTACACCATGCTAATACTCTACCACCTCAGCTGTTTAAGATCTTAGTCAATCCACTTATTCTTAGCTTATCATCTAATAATTCACTTACTCAAAAATATGAACACATGATATCTCACTCTAATACCATAATATGATATTAGAGCGTTGATCAAAGCTTGAACGGTTGAGAAATTTATATCATCTAATGACCTCTCTGCCTCTGTCATGCTACGCTACCCTTTAGAGAAAAACAAAAAAGAAAAGAAATAGATAGCATCAACACAAATATGAAAATACGTATCAACAGTGAAACTCAAATCATTTCCTGTTCTTCAAAAATACTAAATTTCGATGTCTTGAAGACAGTAAGAGGAAAAGTAGAAGATACCAGTAAAGGCTGATATCACAAAAGTATTACAAAACGCAGTTTTAACAATATTCAGCCGTTATCATAAACCTGAGTTGTAATCAACCTCACCAAAAAGTCACAAATTTTTAAATGCAGAGTCATGATTTGCTTTCTGAGGGGTAAGTCTTGCTAATAGTGCCTTGTTATGACAGTGCTCTGCGTCAACAAAGTAGAAATTCCCATTGGCCTTGAATGTCACAAAGGGCCTATTGGTCTCTGGAGGACGAATATCAGCAAACCTGATCGTCTTTGGAGTGAATGTTGCTAACCATGACATCATTTCTACTTCGAAACTGTCTGAACCAGGCTTCCACCTCAACTTGTGAATGTAAGGGCTTACAAACCAGTGAAGAACTGCAGTGGTGGAGGCACTAAAGAATATCACTGTAGATGCCACCGCACCTTTCAATATCACATTTGAATCAGTCGATGTCATGAAAGTTATCACAGGGCCTAAGGATACGGAAAGACAGCAGGTTGAGAGCGAAAGAAGCTTAACTTTCTTTATGGTTGATGAGATAGGACCGTAGTAAACAATCCCTGAGTCCTTTTTATCTTCCTCGTCATCTCTCCATTTCTGTGGCCCGATACTGATCTTGCTGTCATCTTCTCCTGTTGTGCCATGGGAAGCCCATCTTTTCTGTGAAACATTCATGGGCATGGCTGAACAGATATTGAGGTGGGTATTTAGGCTCTTTGCCCATGTCACAGATTGGCAGGATTTATGCCCTGATGCAGAAGGATATTATAAATAAAAAGGTAGAAGCAAATGATATATGCATACAAAGTAATAGAGGAGCATCTAATTGAATCAGAAATTAAAAGTTTATTCTACAAAATAATATAGAGAAACATGTAATAATAATACGGATGATGTTATATGATTTTTTTTGGGAATTTGCCACTCAGTCCGCGAAAAAAGGTCTCAGAGAGCAAGTGATTTATGTATCTTGGCCTTTGACACTGGACATGAAATCATGAAATTTCTAAGTCCAACAAAGGATGCACAATGCAATCTTCCTTTCTCTTACAGTTTTGTCTTTTCTACACTCTTAACAATACTTAAGCTTATGAGAATGAAGAAAGAGAAATTATGAATCATATGTATGGCATAAAAGTATCAGAAAATGCTTCACATACATGACACATAAAAAAATAGATAAATATTTTGAATGAAATGGAAAACTTTTTTAACACTTATTTGTGACCGGACCGCTTAGCAGTTTGTGAACTCTGAGGTTTTGAGTACTAGTGTTTGTAAGCAACTTAAAAATAAGAAGAAACAAAGAAAGCAGAATACGGAACAAAGTTTGAAGATAATATTCCAATTATGAAGGTTTTACAGTTACCACTTGATATTCGATTTGAAATTGAGAGGTAAAATAAAATAACTATACTATCACCAAAATGAGTCTTTTTATTTCTTAAAGATGGATGAAACTTGTAACAACCTGTTTGTATAATTGGATTTCAAATTGAAAGATAACGTAAAAACTGAGATCAAATTGAATACACAATATTGAATCAGTCTGTTCGGTGTATCTGCAACAGGAGCATATATACCTTGGGGATTGGAACCATCCAAAAACAATGTTTTTAACTAGCCGGAAATGATTCATGTATAGTGTAAAACAAGAGAGAGTTCACATAAACCAAAAGAGTATTGAAAATTGAGACATGTCAGTAAAGTTCTGATGTTCAAGTGTTGTAAATTCAATGCAATGAAGCAAAATTGTAAATTTTGTATGGAAGTGACGACAAAACTTGAGAAAACCAATATGAAAAAATAAATCAGCATAAACAAAACCAATTTCACAACAAAATCTTTAACCCCATTGATTAAAAGTGGAACAAAACAAAAATGAAGCAAAACGTTCCAAAGCCTACAAGTAAAATTGAACACCGCCATCGTCATCTTTCGATTTGCTATAAAATTATAAGAAATTGAAAATTAAGCAAATTGGAGATAAAGATTGAAGAACAAGAGCTTGTGCAGAAAATACAGCAAAAGTAAGCAAAAATCGTCCCTCTTTTAATTTTCAACAAATTGAAAATGAGAAAGATCCGGTACCCGATGTATATTGACACATAAATTTCAGAGTGCAAATTGGAAACGAATTAGAAAGAAGAATATAGAGAAGAAACACACCTGGGACTGAGAAGGCGGAAAACTGATTGACCTGCGATCGAACCAGATGAAGCATAGCTGCTCTCGCCATTTTTGCTTTGATAAATTTCTGTTACTCGCTGGCAAAGGGTTTAAAGGGTTTTGAAATTGTGTTCGCTTAATATTAAAAAATTTAAGATAAAAATATGGAACATCGAAACAACAGAAGGGCATTTGGTCTAGTGGTATGATTCTCGCTTAGGGTGCGAGAGGTCCCGAGTTCAATTCTCGGAATGCCCCTTTAGTTCGATTTTATTCTTTTCATTAACTTCCTTTTTTTACTCTGCGAACTAATCTTTACTTTGACTACCAGAGAGAGAATATTCTTAACAAGACCAACAGTCAACTATCTGATACTATAATATGAGATATATACTATCTGATACTATAATATGAGATATATACTCAAAGGTAAGCAAATGTTTTGGATTGTTGGCTAGATAGTTGAGTCTCAACGGTCATAAACGTGTAGCCCAATCCTAGTATTTGTTTTGTATATTTCGTAGATCAACTCAATTATATTGACTATTTCCACTTGTTTGAACTTTGAAGTCTGAATCTAAAGATCACATTACAGACATCTTTAAGTAATCAATTGGTTGTTTAATTATGCAATAATTAATTAATAGCCACTAACCACTCTTTATTTTATAAATTTGATACCTTCCTGTTCCAGAAGCCTTAACTTCAAAGCTATACTTTACATACTTTCTTTAAGGGCCAAAAATCAAACAAGTATATCGCTTCCTTATTTCAGTTATGGATGACAACACGAACAACAATTTACAAAAAGTCGAAGAATATTCAGAAGACACTCTTTCTTTATGTGATCTTTATATAGAAAAAGAAGAAAAACAAACAGAGCTCTATGCCTGCCCAGAAAATCCAATCCAAGATCAATACTTTTTTGAGTTCTTAGTCAATCCAAACGATTTAGAAACCGATCTATCAAATGAAAACGTCGTGTTCTGTGGAAAAACTAGGTTTCCAGTAACAGCCCAGGAGTTTCAAAGACACCCAAAACGGTCTTTACACTCGAAGAGATTCTTTTAAGCGATGTCAAAGTTTTCGATCTGAGTCTTCTTCTGCCAAACAACCTTTGATTATAACGACATCTGAGTATTACCATTGGACCTCGTTCAGGTCTGGTGGCCCCGTTCCTTCACCGGCAACCGATAAATGCCCGTACAAGAGCAGTGGTTTTAGGAAGCATAAAGTTTTGATTGGGTTAGCGAAGGTACAGCCAAAGATAGAGCTAAGTGATATAAAGAAGAGGCAAAGTTGGAGAGCTCCGTCACCGATGTTCTTGATAGCTGATGGAGCAGAACAGGCTATTGCAGGTGATGACAAAGTGGTTGCGGAAAAAGTCATTGTGGCTTCCTTGGACATTGAGATGTAGATTCCACTTCGTTATCGCTTTGACTATGGCCTCGTTTGTTGCATGCATCATAATGTTTGAAAAATTGAGATCCAGCCCGGTGCTGCTGGATTGGTACGACTTGTACTCATCGCAAGATTTTTTATTTTTATTTTTTATAAAAAAATAGATCTGTATACTACTGAATTTAAAATTGTTACAAATATTCACCAATTTTTCTTATTATATTAATACTAATTTTACGTTTATTACACATTTATTATTGTTGTAAAAAACATAACAAGATTAACGGTAAGTAACATGTGCATCCCACGTGTAGCTTTAATATACCTAATATTTCACTAAAATATCTTCCCACGTAACTCCTCTGGTGTTAAACCACTGAGCTCTAACGGTGATGAATTTCATCACTCTAATGCAAGACTTAATTGAATATCCTTAATGTTTTGAAACCCAGGAGGAGACAATGACAGTGGAGGAGCATTTAGTTGCTTGGTTGAAAAGATCAGCTATAGCATTCAAAATTCAATTATTGGATTGTTTTCAAAACCACCACCAAAGCTCAACGCTCTAGAGATGCATTGGCGTAAGGGTGATTTGATTGGATGTGGAGCCTTTGGTCGGGTGTATATGGGAATGAATCTCGAATGTGGAGAGCTTATAACAGTGAAATAAGTCTATAAGATATGATTTTCGTACCCATTTTAGTAATTTATTTTGGTTCCTATATGGGTTTTTAAGTTTTTAGTTTTTCAATTTGTCTTTGCAGGTTTTAATCACTGCAAACATCTCTAAGGAGAAAACATAAGTATGAATACTATGTAAATCTGGCATTTGGTGTTTTTGTTTTGGAGAAAGATGGCAAGTGGGAAATCATTACAAGTTTTTTTGGGCTAAATTTATTTGTGCAAAACTTCCACTACCAATTTATCTTCCACGAAACCGACCCATTAAAGCGAGACTAAGCGTTTATTGTTCTCTCTCTGTTTTTGTTTCGTGAGAAAAAACAAAGAATGTTAAAAGCACATAATAGAACACACAAATAAAAAAAAATTTGATGCATACAATCGTATTTTTAGAAATCAAATTAACGGTAGATAGACTCCGACAACTGGTGATTGATAAAATACCTGGCGGTGGGTTTGATGTTAGAAGACTTCATGGTGGTGGATTTGCTGTAAAAAAAAATTCTAGTGGGATATTAGGTATATTAGAGTCAACTTGTATCATCAACTCCGTTATGTTTTTTACAACGATGACAATTTTATAATAAACTTAAAGTTTGATGGTATTTATATAACAAAAATTTGTTGGTCGTATATTTATAACAAGCCTTAAAGTTAGGTGGTATAAAAATTTATTTATTATTTTTTTATGCATAAAGATTGTAGATAAAGTAGGAGATGAATAAAAATAAATAAATAAATTGACGTAAGAGAGAAAAATATTGAGCCCTTAAAAATAAAATGTTAGAGATATTAAGTCTATTTCTCTCTTAAAATATACTCACTTTTAAAACATCATATTAAGTCTATTTCTCTCTTAAAAAAATTCCCTCATCACACTCCGCTACATATGTCCAAAAGAAAATAAGTTTAAAAAATAATAAAATTAGTATTATTTAAAATTTATAATAACAAAAATAATACTTATTGTGTTTAAATCATATATTTTATAATTAAAAAAATGATTGTTACATTATTTTTTTGAAACCTCAGTCTAATTAGATATTGTTTAAATTTAATTGTAACAATTTAGACCCATTTAATGTTAAATGTGCATTTAATGTTAAATGTGGTCAAATTAAACATCGTTCAATGTTATTAAGGTGCTATTTTTATTAATATAAATTTTAAGAGTATTATTTGATAATTTTCTAAATAAGGTAGATTCATAAGACTTGATATGTTCTTTGAACAATCATCTAATTGGATGTCGTTTAAATTTAACTATAGCAATTTAAATTTGTTAAATGTTGAACGTTATCAAATTAAATATTGTTTAATGTTATTAGAGTGCTATTTTTATTAATATAAATTTTAAGGGTATTATTTTTATTTTTTATTTTTTCAAATAAGTTTTTATTTTTTCTTTTTATGTGTTATTTTTTGGGTCATGTAATACAAATTAAAAATGTGTTTGGCTGTTTAGTATTTATTTTCATACATCTTCTTTTATTTTATTATTATTAATAAATAAAAAGGCTCAAATTCGAAAAATTTTGTATGCATCTTTTATTTATTTATAATCACTGTCATTTCTTATTTTGTATAATATATTTTTTAAATAAAGTAGATTTATTTCGGATAAGTGATTAAATTCTTTAATTAAAAACTATTTTTAAATAATTATGTTTTTTTTTTTTAATATATTCAAGTTATGTGACCTGAATTTGGAGAATTTTTTTTAAACAAAATAAATTTATTTCGATATCTTTGATATTTTCTCAGTTTTTAAACACGAGATTCTCTATATAAAATCATGCTTTTGAAACATGTCAAATTTAATTTTTTTTAAGAACAGAAATGAATTTTATTAATATCAAACTAAAAATATAAATTATTAAATATTTATGCAGGTTAACATGAAAAGAAATAAAAATTGTATAGAAATTTGATCCAATACACTTAATTTATTAACTTATTTTACTTTTAAGCCACTCAAAAAGTAATACTAAGTACCGATACCATTATTTAAATAAATAATTTCATGTATCATCATTAATATGTAAAATTATCATGACTAAAATATGAATCAAGAAATAAATATGTCATAAAATACAATAACATATATTGAATTAATTTTATCAAGTGATAAATCATTATTTTATTTGATAATAATAAATATTATTTTTTAAAAAAATGCATGCATAAAACATATTATTTTTTTGCTTTGTAAAAAAATTATGTGTACGATAAAGATAAATAAAAATAAAACTTTATTCGTAAAAAATAATTATCCTTATTCCTCTAAAAACAAAAATGACAGAAATATCCTATCTAACATTTAGTAGAAATGATAATTTGTATTGTAGTATGATTGTCTAAGAATACGAATTGAAAAACACGAACTATATATAAACAAATTAAATTTGAATCTAATTTGAGCCAAATAATATTAAAAAATTATGGTTAGCTTAGGACTAGCCTAATAATATAAAAAAAATAATTATAATTATAATTATATATTATTGCTATTATTTTTTTCAATAAGGTGAATCTTATAATTTATATCATAGAAAATTTTTTTGTATTTTTCTTACTAATATACGTGCAAATATATTATATTATCACTAATTATAATTACACGAATTTTAAATCTAAAATATTTATTTATTTTAATTTTAAGTAATGGTTCTTTGAGTTATTTTATAATATAATTATGACTTTAAAATTTTTACTCTTTAATTTTATAAAAAATTGTAACAAAATTTTTATTTGTATGTTTAATATTTTATTATTTTAATCAAATTAAAAGTTATAAGAATATTTATAATATTTTCAATTAACATTGAGTTAAATAAAGTAAAAATGATTAATTAATATATATGTTATAATTTGGATGTCAAATTTTAAAAAATTTAAAAGACTTGTGATTTTATATATGTGAAATTACCTTTGCTATAATATACCACAAAATTTTTGTAGTATAATGCTAAATCACAAATTCTTGAATTTTTTTATTTTTCATAATTAAACTTAAAATTTATTTTCATTCAAATAAGTTATTTTGTAGAATAATATATGCTTTGTAAACTAGTATTTAAATGTAGTATTTTATCAAAGTAAATATATTTGACCTACAATTATAAAATTGTAAACATATGAAGTCAACTGATAACAAAGTAGGCTCACTTGCCATGAGTTGTTACATTACTTCAACATTTAAAAATTGTTATAGTGATGTTAAAATGTGTCAAATAAAAAAGAAATCTCATGTTGAATGATTGTCATTATCAGGGGGAGCACATCTATATACGCATTGTACTCTTTTTCCTTTCCACGATTTTGTCATATTAGATTTTCTTGTAAATGTTTTCATGTAGCAATTTAAGCGTATTACATGAAAATAATGTACTCTTTTTTTCTTTGCTACATTAGATTTTTCTATAAATGTTTTTAACGAAGCATATTCT
Source organism: Elaeagnus macrophylla (assembly GCA_029378325.1). Taxonomy (NCBI): domain Eukaryota; kingdom Viridiplantae; phylum Streptophyta; class Magnoliopsida; order Rosales; family Elaeagnaceae; genus Elaeagnus; species Elaeagnus macrophylla. Next base: position 1,668,124 of record CM055652.1, on the reverse strand, counting down.
CAATACATTTGATATCCAAGAAGAGTATTATAATTTATATGTCAAATCTTAAATATGATAAATCTATCTTATGGTTAAATTGTTTCAAATGAAGATTTATCTTTATTATATCATAAATTTGTATTTAATTAGATATTTAATATTTATCATATTTTAGAATTAAAATTCATATTGTATATTGTAAATTTTATAAATAAGATCTTTAGCAGTGTATTATAAATATAATAATTAATGAGAATTATTTCTTTTATTTATTTAATCTCTATTTTTTTTTTTATTTTTTTTTAGTTTTATAATAATGTAAATAAAAATTTAGGTTAATTTAAATAAATTTAAATTTTATTAATTTAAGTTAGAGTTAATAGTTGATGATATAAATTAAATTAAATTTAAATTTAAATTAGATTAATTTAAATTAAATTAATTTAAATTTTATCTAGCTTCTACGGGTCTCCCAAAAAATAGTAAGTTGGAAATAATATAAAGACCACGTGGTGACCAAGCAAGCTGACCAAAGCTATGAATTTTTGCACCAGTATCTTGGCCATTAGCATATCATAAACATAACTTATTCCAACGTTTAAACCCGAGAGACACATCTAACAGGTATATGTTTTAGCATTTATTTTTCTTGAAGTAATAAAATGAAAGTTGAAGTATAGATAAATATATTAGTAAATGATAAAAGTGTCAAGATTTTAAATTTTGTAAAAATATTAAAAATATTTATGAAAGAAATTATGAAATTTATTGTAATTTTTTTAAAAAAATATTTTAATAAATATTAAAATAAATAATAATATATTAGTATAATTATTTTTTTCATTAATATAATATATTTATGACTATATAACACCTATAATAGTAACGAAACATAAGTTTAACATTTATTTAACAAATATAAAAATAAGGTATATAATATAATTTTAAATGTATTAAGCTACATGCAATACAAATATATATAAATATTTAATTAAAATAATTTTGTTTAGTTATCTCAAATTCTGAAGCTGTAGAAGCATCAACATCAATAGAGACACAATAATCATACAATGATATTAAATAATAATGATTTTACTTATAATTATTATCGTACTATGTATAAATTTGTTGATATCTTATACAATGTCTTCATATAAAAAAAAATTATGGATTAATATAATTCCTATAATACTAAAAATATTTATTTCAAAATAAATTTTGATATTATTCATGTGAAAAGTCAACATAATTAAATTATTCTCACAAATTTTAATTACAAACAAATAAAATAGGAAAATAGGCTCATATGACCCCCTATTATTATTTGTATTCTACATTAGACCTCCAACTTACAATTTTAATAATATTCCCACTTTACCCTTAATTCACCAGAAAAAGTTGAAGATGAGCTCTGCAAGGTCTTCCACACCATTTTCTCGCACCCGAACTGAAGGCTCTCGAAGCATCATTCGGCAGTTGGAATATGAATAATTCGAATAATATGAATAATCTTGATTTGGGTTCGAGAGATGATGTTTCTCAACCTGGGTCGTTTACAAATTGCAAGGGGGGACATGATGTTCATTCTGTGCCCGATTCACCGATGCTTGATACAACGTCGTCGTTTGGTTCTACGTCATCATCACCTTCCCTAGCGAACTTGCCGCCAATTCGTGTCCATGTGGAAGATGGTGGTGGCGGTGTGAGAGCTCAAGATCAGAGGGTTGTCGGGATTGAGGAGCAATTAGCGCAGATGGGTATTGATCAAAATGGGCAAAAGCAAGAGGAGAGTGTCGGGATTGAGGAGCAATTAGCGCAGATGGGTATTGCTCAAAGTGGGCAAAAGCAAGAGGAGAGTGGTTTTGTTCTTATTTCTTCGCCGCCGCCGATGCCCAATACGATTGTAGCTTCAGCCGTACCAGTGAGTACCATTTTTGCGCCTGTTGATTACACGAATCGGGTTGTCTCTGATGATGAGCGATCCGATCAAGGAGTATCTATTGGGTATCTGTAGTTTTTAGTTGGACATGCGTCCAACTGAGCTCCGGCGAGTGGGGTCATCGGCCAATCAAAATTCGATCAGTTGGACATGTGTCCAACTAAGCTCCGGCGAGTGGGGTCGTCGGCCAATCAAAATTCTGCTAGTTGGACAGTCGTCCAATTCTGAGCAGTCTAGTTGGACATGTGTCAAACTCGGCTCCGACGAGTGGGGTCGCCGGCCGGTCAAAATTTCATCAGTTGGACGACTAGCTCCGGCGAGTGGACATATGTGTCCTCTAAAATATACTCTTCTGGTTTTCAGTTGGACACATGTCCAACTCTGTTGAGGTGAGTTGGACAGTCGTCCAACTGAGGGGTTATTAAGGGCATTTTTGTCATAATATGTAAAAAAATCAAGTGGAGGGGGTCATATCAGATTTTTAATAAATAGGGAGTCATGACAGCATATAACCCAATAAAATATTATTTTAAAATGGTAAGTTACTTCAATTTTTTTACATTATCACTTATATTTATAGAAATTTTTGATGATATTTTAAAAAATAATAAAGTAAAAATATTAAAATCGATATTCCAATAATTTTACAGATATTTTTCTATATTTTAGACGAAATTGGTTTTTTCCTTATATTAATAATCATATTTTGATTTTATACATTTTTTTAACCAAAATATTGAAATATTTTCGATTGTTTTTCTTCCATGGCTATACATAGGTCAACATATTAGTCGGGTGACATCACACTCGGACTGAAAAAGCTTTTAGAGAAAATAAGACAACAAAAAATATCACATTTATATATATTTTTTTCAACTCTCTAAATTTTTAAGACCAATAATTAACATTTGTCCTGGACAATGTATAATTTTATAACGAAAGCAGCCCTCTACTGACACTACTATCCATACAGGGCAAGAAAATTCCAAATTGGACTGCTGCATTCTTTCCAAAAATCAAAGTAAAGATTTGACCCACAAAAAAAAAAAAAAAAAAAATCAATGTTGGCGTGTGCATAACACGGCATCGTTTCAGTAGTATATTTCTCTTGAAAACTTTAGACAAAGAAAGAAACCAATCTTTCTTCTTCTCAGTTCTCGCCTTTCGATTTCACCTAACACTCACCAAATCACTTTCCTCTCTGTTTGCTTGTCGGCCTTTTGTTCTACGTTTATTGCTCGAGCTATATCGTCTTTCGAGGTACGACGTTATGTTTTTTAATTTATTTTCATATTTGAATTAAGATCGTCTAATTGCAGATTGGGGAGGATCGATTCATATAACTGAATCCTATTGTGTCGATTTATTTTATTCGTTTCCTTGGTGGGTGTTCTTCTATTTCATTTATTGATTGTGATAAACAACAAAACATTTAAGCTGCTGCTTGTTTTTTTGCTTCCAATTTTCTTGTTGATATTCAACTTGGCTGTTTTAGTTTTTTTGGTTGTGCATTAACTTTGCGTATCTTTTGTTTGGTAAGTGGAATTGATATTGTTGCTTTATTAGAATTAGGAATGTTTGTGTTCAAGTTTAAGGAAACGTGTTTTGTGGGTTTCGCATTTGGTTAATTATGTCAACGTTTTAGAATTTTTAGTTCGATTTCGGTAAGCTTCTGCTATTATTTTACGAGCTGTTGATGGAAAATTTGTGAGTCTGCTTGTGTTTGTTGTAATTTGTATTGCACATTCTGTATCTGCATGTTCTTAGATTAATGTGCATCTTAGGAACTTTTTTGTAGAGGATATTATATGTTTCCTATCCTAGTAGCAAAATCTATATATGTGTTAGTAGCTCATTTGAATTGTATCAATTAATCTCATTGTAATCTTAAATGTTGTTGTATTATTTTTATGTCTCTATCAAGCATCTATCGGGCAACGGTCTCTTCATATTTGCCTGAATTTGAAAACGTTGAGGAGAGTTGTTTTACTGCCGTATTGGTAATCCAATTTTTTTTATTGCTTCTTTAACTTGGATCCTTGATCTTTTAATGATAATTTTGGTTTCAACATGGTTTCTGTAAAAATTATGTTACTGTTTGAACCTTTTAAGATCCACTCTTAAGTTTTGTCTCATGATGCATTGTCTGTGTTACTCTTGGATTTAGATTTAGTTTACATGTTTGGATGTTGATTGATGTTTAAAAGCTTTGTATTCTTGTTCATAGCAGTGATCGTTTTTGTTTACAGCTTTTATTTTTTTACCCTATGCAGGTAAACTTTGATCATAAAGGAATGGATACCTTTTTCAGAGACCTAAATGAGGAGTCCATGCCTTCTCAGCTCGACATACTTCAATGTCCATTTCTAAGGAACATCAATGAACCTACCAATTTTTCCTTATCATCATCCATGTCTTTTTCAATGCCAGTAAGCTGTGCATATTTGCTCCTGCATTTGCAGCATATTTTCTTTCAGCTATCTTATTCCATCTCATCTACTTTTGTATTTAGCAAGAGGGTCTTGCCTCTTATGTATCAAGACAAATTCCATCCTAAATAGAATCCCAATCATGAAATAATGCTAGTTTCTTATTTAGGGCATGAATCCTGAAGTTATCTATCACCAGGTTGACCTCTTTGAATTTTTTATTTTTTATTTCTTAGGAGTATAACCTCTTTGATTTCTTTTTTTGTTGCTAAGAAGTATAACTTCTTTGGTTTGAATTAAAAAATATGTTTCAGAGCAAAAAATTCAGAAATATACTGTTGTTTAAGCACTATCAAAATATTAAACCTCTTTGAAACTGAATGACTTTTCTAATATTTATATAATGTCTAGGTGCGGGGAGCTAAAGGTCCAATTTTTGAAGATGGTCCTAATTTTGATTTGGCATTTAAGCTCTTCCATGGTCATGATGGGGTAGTTCCTCTATCTGGAAGATCATATGCTCCTGCGGACAAAATTGATCTTCAACGAGCCCCAACTCAATTTAATCCATTGGCTGCAAGAGCAGCGACTATAAGTCTTTCGTCTTTTGGATTTGGAGGACCATTTGGCTTTGATTCTTTCTCAGAGAGGTGGAAGAACCAGAAAAAGAAATCCGACTCATCTAAAAAAGAGTCTCCAAAGGTATGTAATTGCGTTGCATCTAATTATAATATTTTTTAGTGTTTGTGAATTAGAAGTAAAAGGCCTTGTTTACATTCTCTTGATACATTTATCAAATGACCCTCCTTTTTTTATTTTTTCAGGGTGGAGATTCAGGACACGAGGCATTGAGTAACGATTGGCTGAAAACTGGGAAATGTCCAATTGCCAAGTCATATCAGGCCGTAAGTAAGGTCCTTCCACTTGTTGCAAAGGTTTTTCAGCCTCCTCCAGGCATAAAATACAAGTGCCCACCATCAATAGTAGCAGCTCGAGCAGCTCTGGCAAGGACTGCCTTTGCCAAGAACCTTCGACCACAACCTTTACCTGAAAAGATACTTGTGATTGGATTGATTGGCATGGCTGCCAATGTTCCCTTAGGGATATGGAGAGAGCATACTAAGAAATTCTCTTTGTCTTGGTTTGCAGCTGTTCATGCAGCTATACCATTCATAGCCATGCTGAGGAAGTCAGTTTTGATGCCTAAGACAGCAATGGCATTTACAATTGCGGCATCAATACTAGGACAGGTTATTGGTTCCAGAGCAGAAAGATATCGGCTAAAGGCAGTTACTGTTAGGAAATTTGCTCTCGAAACTTATGTTGGAGATTCAAACCAGTTACCTGTGGTTAAATCAAATGCCTATCATTGTGGTGACATTGTCGAGCAGAGTTCAGTTATCCTAAAGGGGGCAAGGTCTTCTTCATCCACAGATGTGGTCTGTTGATTGTATTGTTTTTATTTTAAACTTTTAAGCTCATCTGGTTATCCCAACAGGGTATCATCCTCTGTTCAATTTATCCTCTTCCTCTTCATTTGTGTCTTTAGGGTTGTTTGCCCGTTCATGGATTTACGGGAATAAAATATGTAAAATGAGAATGTTTTAAGTTTGCATAAGTGGATAAAATGAAACCACTATTATCTTATAGCTAATGGTTTTTGTTTTCCTAGGTTCAATTATTCTAGTTTTCTGAACTTGATTATGCATTGCTAAAGCCTTTCACAGTAGGTTATAAATAAGTTCAATAACAAGTTTGTTAATTTTTAAAGTTTGAAACTAAATAACAAGATTCAAAAGTTTGGAATGTATGAAGATTATCAAAGTTTGAATATCAATAACATAGTTAAGCCTTTTTGTTGTCCAATTTCTGACAATTTCGTCTTTATGATTTTTTTGGTTCAACCCTCTTTCGTCAATTTCATCAACTTTAGACACTTAACCTCAATTTTCATCTATAGAATGCCTTATAAAAAATCTAAATGGGTAATAGCCAGGTATTGAACACATGCCTAAAGAAACTAATTGAGTAATAATTAAACATTTGTTTTTTATACATTCAAACATTTTACTATATTATTTATAAAGTTTTAGACAAAATTATCAGTTTTTTTTTTTTTTTTGTATAATGATGTTTATATTTATTTATTAATTGTCTATTATATTAATACAATTAATTATAATGTATTTTTACATAATATTGTGATTAGTAAAGAATAATTATAATAACAACAATTTAAATTATGAATAACCGCACTCATTTTTAATTGAAAAAACATTATGTATTTATATGCTTGATTTTTTTAAAATGAAAAATTAAAGGAAAAATAGGATGAATTATATCATTTACTTTTAAACTTCAAATTAATTCTATACTCTTCAAATTTTTAAAACATATAAATTGATTTTAAAATTTTAAAACTTCACATGTAAATTTTTAAACTTTTAAGTAATAAAATTTAGACTCAAATTTTTTAACATTTTACATACATATTCTAAAATTTTGTTTTATAAATATATATTTTAATTGTCAAATTATGACTTATATATATTTTTAAAAAAATTTAAATTAAATTATATAATTTAAAAATATATGATTTATGTATAAAATTTAAAAAAATTAGGATTAAAAAATTTAAAAATTTATGTATAAATTTACGGGATTAATATTTTCAGTTAAGCTTTAAAAAAAAAAATAACAAAATAGATCAGCCGCCAAGATCCAAACTTGGCGCACAGGTAAAAATGTCCAAACCTCCAATCACTAGTCAGCCACCCACTTTCGGAACTCCTTGGCCCGAATTCAATGATGGTTTGTTCTACAACGACATCGTCCGTGCCTCTGATTCCGGTACTGCTCCTTATTTTTTAAGAGAAACACTTTTTTTCATTTGCTTCGTTTCGTTGTTTGGTTCCCGGGAACAAGAGGGAAAATCGATCTCTCTTACTTCTTTATTTATCTTTTTCCCCTTGAGAATGAAACATATATCGAAGTTATTGACTGATTTGCAGGATTGACACTGATCCAGTTCTACTCTAACAAACACAAAAACTCGGCGCCAGTGCAAGGGTAAGTCTTATCAACATATACTCAATATTAATACATGTGGGCTTGAAAGATTTTATAATTGCTTTCATTTCCTAGCTACACAATGCACATAATTACAAGTTTTACTTGTATCTTCCATAACTAAGTAACTTTTTTAATTTTTTTTTTTTTAAAAACGTTTACGTTGAACACTCGAATCTTGTGGCTTTAAGTGGCAATAGCATTGTAATTTTTAGCAATTTGGCAACCTTTTTTTTTTTTTTTCCTTTTACTTTGTTTAGGAACCCGTTTCTGCAAATTCCTATCTTGGCATCAAATGAATAATTATTTTAACAAATACATTTTTATGTTTCTCTATGATGTTAACTTAAGTATGTTTCATGTTCTTTTCTCTTTGACCTATTACTTAGCAGTTGGTTGCAGCGAATTCAGAACAGACAGGTTCGATTACTGGAAATCAAGAATTTGTTTAGACATGAAAATGATTAAGTTGGTTTCACCTTCCTTGGTTGGTTAATTTGTATACAGATAACAGTGGATGACAGTGTTGTAACAGATCCCAATGCAAAACTCAGGTAATTCACTAGTGAAAATTATCTGCATTATTTGTCACGTGGTGGTATGCCTTCTAAAGATTCTAATATTGTTCTTTGGTTTGGTTTTATTTCTTAGAGTTGGTTCAAAACTTGTCTATCATCGACTTCCATGGACAGAGCCAGATGCGCCATACTTGTTGGAGATTCTGTATGAAGATGATGATATGGTAAATGTCTAAATGTGACAGACTGCTGAAATTTGGAACTTTTACTTGGATATAGTTTATTTTATTTGATCAGGATGTGCTATATAAACACATGGGGTTTGTACATTTATGTTTGTCCCTAGTTCCTTTAGATTTCTAATAGGGAACCATCAACCTTATTTAGCTTCACAATCACCTGCTATTCGTATGCATCATTATATCAATTGGTGTTAATTTTGGTCCAGTATGTCAATTTCTTTTCTTGATATGAAATTGTTATGTGATTCCAGGTTGCTCTGAATAAGCCTTCTGGGCTGCAAGTCTTACCCGGGGGTCTTTTTCAGCAACGGACAGTTCTAACACAGCTTATGTTGTGGGCAACCAAGCAGAAATGTACTTTAGCATCCCGAGAACCACATCCTGTTCCTGTTCATCGCCTAGGAAGGGGCACATCAGGTTATCCCATGGATTTAATGCTTTGCAATATTCTGAGATTTACTTTTGGTAACTCTTGCTGCTCGGTTTGGGATCTTAATATGTGATCCCAGAAGCTAATAATTAGGAGAATATAGCTTATCCATATGTATTTAGCGATTACTGGTCTATAAATGGAATTTTGGCAATACAATATGTGATAATTTGTTCATCTTTATCCTTTGAAAATGTTGTTCTATTTGAAACAAGTTACAACTAGTTTAATAAATTTTGCTTAACTGCTTATATATATGTGATCTTTTCTTCTAAATTATTTAGACAACAAAATAATGGAATTTATCTTCTAAATTTTGACTCATGGTTTTACTTTTTTGATTTGGTTCTAGGAATATTGCTCTGTGCAAAGACAAGGCTTGCCAAAACTTGCCTTGCGGCATATTTTGCAGATGGGACATCTCATGTTGGAGCGAGCAGGTTAGAGGAAATAACCTACCAAATTAATTAGATCTGATGATCATAAGACATGATAAGATTTTTATTGTTAGGAAATTATGTATATTTCCCTAGAGTAAATAATTACTCCACCTGTTTGCTGAGCATTTCTCTCCGATGTGCTTACTTAAGATGACTTCTTTTCAGTCATAAAATAATGGGTGAACTACACTAATTGTCCCTATATTTTTATATATTCTACAGTATGGTTCCCTTATATTTTATAATTTGGTCAATTTACTTTTTAATTGTCACACATTTCGTCCAAGTTTTGAGATAAACTTGAAATTAAACTTCAAAAGTCTAAAAAGTAAGGGTATTAAAGTATAAAAAATTTAAAAATAAAGGGACTAAATTGTAAGAAAAAAGTAAGGGGATTAAAGTATAAAAATTTAAAAAAATAAAGGGACTAAATTGTTAAAAAAAAGTAAGGGAACTAAAGTATAAAAATTAAAAAGTAAAGGGACTAAAGTATAGAATATATAAAAATGTAGGGACTATTTGTGTAGTTCATCCTAAAATAATTATTGTTCTATTACCACGAAATAACAGTAAAATCAGTGTGGAGCTTGATGGAACGAGGAAAGTTATAAAGATTTACCGGGCACTTGTAACTGGGATAATCAATGAGGATAAGGTAATATGATATCTTGCATGGCACTACTTTCTCTGATCCCCTTTTATTAAGCATGTTCCTTCTACTCTTTGAAACTTCTCATACATAAGTCCTCACAAAAAGTTTGGATTGATTTAGAAAGTTTCTTTAGGTGATTGTCAAGGAGCCAATTGGAATCATGAAGTACCCTGGTGTAGCTAAAGGGCTATATGTTGCGTCTCCATCAGGTTTTTTTACTTGTTTTTATCTCATACTTTATTTTAGGCCTCCTGATGATACCTGGGTTTTCATCATGTTTATCTTTATTTATTTATTTATTTTCCAACCAGGGAAACCAGCTCTCAGCAAAGTTGAAGTTCTTGAGAGAGACACGCTTAAAAACTGTACGTTGGTACAGGTAACCTGAATTATTCAAGATTTTACTTTATTAGATATGCTTTCTCGTAGCAGAGGTACTTTATTTCTAATTATTGTAAACTATTTTTGGTTTTCCTTTTCATAATGATGTTGCAGAAATTTGAAGGTTTTCCTTCTTAGGATATGTATAAGCTCAGTCATTTTTCAGTTTCTTTTTAAAATAGGGAGGGTCTTAAAGATGAAATCAGGACTTTTATAAACCTAAATTTATTGCTAACAAGAAGTTTTTCTTCAACAGAGAAAAGCAAGTGAATTTTGAAGAGAAAGTATTATGTGTTAGGATGCAGGTGAAACATGTGATGAATTGGACGTTGATGGCCTGCTAGAAATTCATGTTATTAATTTTCTTTATTGGGTGTTTGAGACTAATTTTCCTAGCATGTTAATATGTCCAACAGGTTGAAATTCAGTCTGGACGACCTCACCAAATTCGCATCCACCTGTCTTTTATTGGGAATCCCCTAGTTGGTAGACTTCTTTAGACATTGATTATTGTTCCGTTTGTTACCATTCTATTGAATTGTAGTTTTTGGAGAAAGATGCTCATCCTAAACCATATATGTACCCAAGAGCATATGTTTGCTTTTGATTGAATGTTTAGAGTCCACAGTGGGTTACGTTTGTCGGAAGGTAAAGTTCTGTTGAATATTTTTATGCTCTCAAGGCTAGTTAATTCCTTCTATTTGTGAAAGGCTAATAATATATTTAGTTGAAGTTTCTAAACCTTATAGATTCTTGGTAATATTTAAATACTACTCAGGTGGGGGGGGGGGGGAGAGAGAGAGTATCTGTGTGCAAATATTAGCTTGAATAGACATTCGTGCGTCCTAAAGTGTTTCGTTGCTACTTGCTAGCAACAGCATTAGCTAAACTTATGTACTTAGATAATGCTTGACCTTTTTTTGCTAATCTTCATGTTTTTATTCTCTGTTCTCAATTCAAAAGTTGATTCTTACCATTTTGACAGGTGATCCTCTTTATGATGTTGGTGGGAGACCAAAATGCTTTGGTTCTGATTTCCTGGATGATAGTGTTGAACCTGATGGGTATGAATTTCTTTGCATTTACTAAGTTCCATTATAATTTTCTGTATGTTATATGTTCGCCTTGCTTTTTTGAATTTTCGGTTATTTGCTTCCAAACTAGAGTAAATACTAACAAAAAATGCACCATATATGCAAATGTTTTACATGTCACTTTGAGTTGTGTTCCATTTAAACATATCAATAACCTTTTTGCTTCAATCACCTGTTGTGCTTTTCATTCAACCCTATTTCAAGTTCATAGGAGTTGATGTCTATATAGATGCTGTAATGTACTTGGAAAAAGGACTGGATTACTAAAATGACACACTTTAACGTTCAAGTACGCTGATTTGCATGTAGTGGATTTCCAAAGCCCGCAAAGCCTGTTCCTGGAGACTGTGGTTATAACCTGCATGCACATCAAGTGGTACTCTCTCATCCAACAACTAATGAGGTAAGTACTAAAACGAGGGCTTAGAAATAGAGGGCATGATACTTAAATGTCTGAGATTGAAATTGAGATATTGCAGAATTTCATGCTGAATCTAGTTTCAGAAGACAGTAGGGCATACCAAGGGAAACTTAGGTAGATGTACATTTTGTATTGAAATTGAATATTGCTTTTTAGATGAATGTTTATCAAATTATAGAGTGAAAAGTTATTTTACAATGGGGGAATCATTATCTGGTCCCCGCATCTCCTGTGTTATTTTGACTTTTAAAATACAGTATATTTTTTCATCAAAAGCGAGTAAATCTTTATGGCAAGAGTAAGGAAGAGGTATTTATGGCTACTAGGGTTTTGGGAAACTTATCGCTTTCCCGAATTTCTTTCTGCCGTGTTGTTCATATCTTCCCACCTATTTACAGTCATCTTAATCCTTGATTGCAGATAATTAAAGTCACAGCACCTCTACCTCTAATACTTAGAACTGAGCAAGAAAATGGTATAAATTTAATGTAGTTCACTTCCATCCGGTCTGGCCCTTTATTCAACAATAGCAAGTTTTGTTTTAATTTAGTTCTCTGGCCTTTGAATATGTCATAATGGTGTGCATTATGCAAGTGGCGTCTTGTTTGTCCTATTGCTAAGCTTTTATCAGGTATTCCGTTGCTTGTGATATTGAAAACCAAGACATTTTATTGTGTACTAGTAAAGTATACATCAAGTTGAAGCTTTGCAACTAAATCGCTTGAATACTCTATGCTAATTGCATGATATTATTGTACATTTAGCATTTCTTGTTCCGAAATTCATTTAAGAAGATAGTGCATAATCTGAGACAGGAATGAATCTGAGGGATATGTGAGTCAAAGTGAAAGAAAAAGTCTTGATAATGTCAAATTCACAAGAATTGTTTTTAGAAGTATTAGCAATATAGCATTCATCCAAAGAACTGGCTCTTGAGGAAATCGTGGAAACCTAATGATCTTCATCAGTTAGATGGCCAAGGTCAAAAGTGAGTGAAAAACGGACCAAATTTCTCGATCTGCATAAATTATTTCTGCATTTGCATCAAATACAACAAATATAAAGCAGCTAGGTTGTTGTAACTGAAAATATTTAACCTAAAAGGCCTTGAGAAACATCTGATCTAATGACCTAACCTATCCATTGTTCTATACAAAACTATAATTCAGGATGCAGCAACGTAATAAAATTGCTGCTAAGGGCAGGACCTCACTCAAGAGGCCCGCGCTCATATTAGATATACTACGTGTCCACATCTCCATTGCCTCACCAATACTCTTCTTTGATGATACTCCTATCATGGTTCCCAAACTGACTGCTCGCATAGTGCATTTTAATTGCTGCCACAGGACTGATATGCCTGTGCATGAACCACCCCCAACAACAATACCTGCCGCCCTCCCCACAACATTCATTCCAGCCATACCAGTTCCATGCTGCTGTAAAACAGGAAGAGTTTCATACCCATTCCGTCTTTGCATCTCTGAAAGTACATTATGCTGCTGCCTCACATTTAACGTAAATGGAGTTACTTTAGCACCATTTGAGTTCATATACATCCGATAATCAATCACTCCACTGCTGCCACTGATTTCCAGAGATGGAAAGACCGACACACCATTCATATTCTGTTCATTACTCTTGCCAATTCCTTGCAGTGGCGGCTGCTCCATTTTGGTAGACGGTGCAGAGTAATTGCCTGGTGCACTAGGATACTTTGCCAACAAAATTGTAAAATCAGGCAAAGAAGAATAATTCCTTGTTGGAACATTTTCAAAGCCCAGAGAGTTATTATGATCAAACTTAAAGAGGCTAGAATTCCCACCTGAATTGGGAAAAGTGGCAAACTTCAGGTTGGACGTTTTCTTATTCAACTTGTGTTGATGTGTTCCGTTCTTGTTCTCATGGATGCTGGAATTTTCCTTTGGTAGACATTGCTGAGTATCTGACCAAACAATTTGACATCAACATTCCTGCTTAATTTCTCGGAATCAAACTTTGTGATTGGGATTTTGGAGGATCAATTGCATGTTTCCATCTTTTGAGACATAAGTGGAATATTAACAAGTGAAGGCTGAGGCTTAGAATAGTTACATTTTTGGAGATAGCAGTTTTGCGTAGCAAACTGATCGTAGACATTCATCTGAGACTTTGGAAGGCTTTGAACATCAGATAGGCTTCTGCAGTTGATATCTCCTGGGAACCTGAACAGATTCACTTTCTTAATTAGCATCTGTGATGGATAGTCTTTGAGAACCTGAACAGATTCATGTAATGGAAGACCAGCAAGCGGCTCATGAGTCTCATCTCTACGAAAAGGATTGTAACACTTATCTCTGTGCTCCTGGAAGTCTAGTGTTGATTATAATTTATCTTCCTTCCGATCCCATGGCAGTGGTTCAGGCAGCATTTAAACCAACAAAATCGCATGGGCAGCCACAACCACCTCCTCAGAGCCCTAATGTACGACTGAACATACTTTCTTACAATCTAACACTGCTACCCAGATCTCCCTAAACCCTCTGCACAGCCCACAACAAATCCTCCACCTCATGGCAGCGAAATCTAGGACTTGCTAATCCACAAACCGAACGGAACAGAGCTCCAAAACGCCAATACGTAATAAGCAGGCACCGCAAATAATCTAGGGCTTCCCAGAAGCCAAAACAGAAATGCAAGTGTTGCCTGGCCAAAAAAAAAGGTACCGTTAAAACCCGAGAATAGAACAGGATAAATGAGATCGAGGCCTATTTAGACGAAGAGTCGTACATTATTGCGATTCAAGGGTTTGCCCTTTTATCACCTTCGTTGCTATGGCAGGATCTCTCTCTGCTAGGAAAAAAAGGTTCTCTGTATATCGCTCCCTTTCTAGGCTGGTCAGAAAACGCCTATAAGCGGCGAGAAAGTGAGACGTGAGCCAATAAATGAGAAAAAAAAAAAGTCTCGGGGAAAAATAGAAAGGAAATATGGGTATTCAGATCTCAACTATTCTCCTGAACCATAATTGAATGAGTATATGACATATAGTCGGGGGAAGAAAAAAAAAAAGTACTATTAAAGAATAAAATTTATGCTTTACATTTTTCTCTGTTTCTATTTAGTTTAGTCATATGAGTTATAAATTACTACTACTTTATTTTACATTTATTTATAATAAATTTTTTTTTTTTTTCATTTATTCTCTTCTTTATGGCTATTTACTATCAAATTGTTTCCCACTTCTCATCATTACAAGCAATTTATTAAAACATTAAAAATTAATTAGTTAAATTTTATGTTGATTAAAACTATAGTATCATTTTTTTAAAGTAGAAATTATAATATTTGGAAATTATTTGTGATTCAAGTGATAAGATTTTTAATTCTCTTGCTAAGAATCTAAATTCAAATCACAACCGAATGTGCGGGTATTTTATCTTATTAATAAAAAAAAGGACTTTAGAGCCTTAAAAAAAAATAGTAACTATAATGTTGTTATTAATTTATGCATATAACTAATATTTTAAATAGTCTTTAAAATAATTGATAAAGTTGAAAATTTGGAGCAAAATCCATGTGATGGAAACAGGGAATTAATTTATGAAGTCACCACGTCGAGTAAATAATAAGGAATACCTCAAAATGTGATTCGAACCAGAACCAAAGTCATGGGACACTTTTGCCAGTAAACTATTACGCGATGAGCAGAACTACAAAGTTCTTGAAAGCACACGAAATCAACATATTTTGTACATGGTCCACAGAAAATTGTAAAACAACCCAATCATCCAGGAAAAAGGCTCTTCCAGATACTGTAGTCCTCTGAAACTGTCATTGGTAATATTCACAAGCATCTGCTGGCTGTAGGCTTAAATTTGCAGTGTGATGAATCAAACATTTTCTGCAGCATCTCTACCAGACTCTTCTGAACTCCTTCCTGCAGCTAATCTCTCAGCTGCCAATCTCTCTTCCAGAGCACGAGCACCTCTTTCCCTGCAAAAAGCAGTTTGGTTAAATGTGACTATGTTACCATAACAATCATCATTGCTATGCTAATACTCGATTGAAAACCTGGCACCACATACGGTCATAACATATGCCATCAGAAATATATGAATGATTTTAAAGAGGCAAGAGTATATACCTCCTCCTAATTGCTTCAATGGGGTCAGAACCGGGCAATGGAGTTTCTCCAAGGGTGTAACCCTGAGCATCATTGGAAGCTTTAGTTCTTCCACAAAGCAGCCGATGGAACATAGATGCTGTGGGATCAATTACTGGTCTGGTATCAATACCAAACATTGTCACGGAGTGAGAGAGATGGGGTCATGATGCAAAATTTTAACCGATGCTATATTAAAGAACAGTAATCACCTTAGAAATTCAGGGAAGAAAGTTGAAAATGCAAAATCATCACTAGGGTCACCCTTAAGTCTTGTTTCTGGTTTCCTCTGCCAGTATCTAAGGTAAATCCAGCCTATATATGTGCCAAAGATTAAGGTAGGAAGATATGTTGTTGACTCATTTGTCAAGAAGCTTATGGCAATGGACAATA
The DNA here is from genome assembly GCA_029378325.1 of Elaeagnus macrophylla. Lineage (NCBI taxonomy): Eukaryota > Viridiplantae > Streptophyta > Magnoliopsida > Rosales > Elaeagnaceae > Elaeagnus > Elaeagnus macrophylla. The sequence goes on along the minus strand of CM055652.1, from coordinate 1,651,993 downwards.
ATACTGAGAGAGATGGCAACCACTGCATTCGGATCGAAAGATTATAAAAAGAGCCTTAATGAAAATCCTACACCTTCCAGCATTTCACCTAACAAGTATATACAGTGGGATTGAGTGCTTGATACCTTCGCTTTGATTTTCAGTAAAGGCAACTCTTGGTCAGGTACAATTTGCTTAATGCCAACTAAGAATCCTGAAAGGACCCCATGAAAGCCAGAAAGAGGCATATAACTAGCAGAGAAAGAGACGGAGATATTCTAAGATTAATAACCATGATATGTTAATTAACCCATCATATGAACAAACAAAAAACAACGCATGCTATAATATTTGCAAATTTTTCAACACGAGCATCAAGGAAGTAGGAAACTAATTGGACATTCAATATATATATAGATAGCTGAGAAATATAATTTGTCAAGACAACGAAACTTCTTTTTTTACCTTTTTTCTTTCCTAATGTCAAGACAACTACAATTCAAGATTAAAAAAACACACCATTCAAATTTTATTATCAAAGTCTGAGTATCAAAAGAATCATCAAAACAAATTTGAATTTTACTTTCACTTTGAGCAACAACATTGAGGAGCGAGGAAAACTCTGGGATTAAGCAGGTAAAGAAGTTACAAGACAGGGGAAAAGAAAAAGGTAGGGAATAAGCTCATCTCCAGCTAAATAAGATACATCATGCATACATAGAAGTCCACAAGTAGGGACAAGCAAATAAGGTTGGAGCATGAGCCACAGGAATAATGCAATGAATTAATGTGTGAAAACAGAAGGACAATGTATGCACCTTCTTTTACTCCTGTGTCCTGCCAGTTTAAAATTGGATAAAAAAATCAAATCCAACCAATAGAATGGACTTCTAATGCAAAGAGGGAGAAAACAAATCAAATTGACAAATGTAATAGGACAGAAATGAAAAATATGCGCAAAAATAAAGAGCATTTGCAATTAGTAATACTCACAGGTAAGATTCCAGCCTTGTAATATAGTACAATGCAATAGCAATAATAAAAACCAACACAAAAGTTAGAACGTTGACAACAAATATGAACTTCAAGAATTCCTTAGAACCCCATATGGGCTCAAGCAGCTTCCCAATGAAAAGAAGACAAATAGTGCTTACAATCACCTACATAACAGGCACAATATTAGTATTACTCTCAGAAGCAGACCAGAAATATCAGGCGACACATTTCATGAAATTTAACTTTAAAAAATAAAAGAAAGTTGCACTTTAAAGCAGTCCGAAAGATGGAATTTTACCCCATAAATTGATTGTTCAATGTAACCAGCAGTGATTAAGTTCCAGGCAAAAGGTATTGTCCTACAAAATAGAAGTTAGTGGAGAAAAGGCTCCAGACAAATAGAGGAAAACTTCAGATGAACATAAAGGAGTTCTTTAAGTGAATTTTGTTAAAATTGAATCATGAACTTTCTTATCTATAAGAAGACATGAAAATTCTTATTAAGTTGGTGTTGCTATAACACCTTCAAGCACAATATCCATGTAAAATCACAAGTAAAGAAAAAATATCATAGCTAAGGTCGTAGTAAACAAAATAAAGCGATTATAATCATAAAGTTGAAAAGAATATGGGCTTCGCAATCATAATGGTACTGCATTTTACATTTTGCGTTATAGGGACAGCCATAACCTCGACAAGAGCTTTTCAAACTTTGTGATACTCGTATAAAAAGACTCCGAGAGAAAGAAACAAATTGAACAAAAAGGATTATCAAAGCACATGCAACTTAAAATATTATAAATATCAAACAATAAATGTTAAAAGAACGTTCTTAATCCTTCTTTAGAAACACAATGCACAAACGAAAATTTGAAACTAACAGAAAGCTCAGATACTAAGAAATTTGGTCCAACAATGCATTCCAGTAAGACTTGCTAAGGACGCATAATCAATAATCATGGGAAAGTCATGCACAAAGTCTATTAATATGCTGGATCCAAGTGAAGGTTTAGCCAGCATGATATTGCCAAGTGAACATTCATAGTTTCACATTACATTTTCCGATAGAACTGGTTAATGGAACTCCAAACCACCTGAATGAATGAAATACTAAATCCATGTTGAAACTTTGAATTGGTTATTTTGGAAGCATCCCTTCCAATCCCATCCATGTTGTCCTTCCACCTTCAAACTTAAGGCCAATAAGAGTTCCACATAATCCAGCACGAGTAAACAAAGACTACAGAAAGGGTATCCCAGAGACTTAACTAAAAAATGACTAGTCAACAGCTAAAAAAACCAACCATTTATAAGCTTCTACTCCCTGCTCGCAAAAGTATCAGACACCCAAAAAAGACTTCCCTATTTATACAAAAGATTAAATCACCGCCAAAAAATCAACTAGAGTGGTGGAATCCAAATCCCCATGCCCAAATGTCCTTTGATGAAAAAATCCATTGATTAAAAAATTGAAGACTAACCCAGAAAAATTAAAAATATGAAAAATGCTAATCCAATTTCAGTTTCAAGAAGTTCAACAACACAAACATAAACACAGATGATCCAAATCTCCAACCTACACACAACAAGAGATTGAGGCAACCAAATACCTGGCGGGAATAAGAGCAAGGTAATCAACTGACTGAGGGAAAAGCTGAACCACTATGTGACCGCCAATAAGCACCACCGCCAAGCCCTTGCATAGGCGAGTGAAGCCAGAGAAAGCACCAACCTACCGAAAAGAACGGAAACACTAGATGAAACAGTCTACGATGCAAATTTAAATCCTAAGATCGAAATCAGCTTTGTGTCTTAAGATCCGAGATGAACCCAGAAAATGGCTTACCCCAGAGATTGCTGGAGAGCTCATTGCGAGGGAAATTCCACACTGGCCCTTGGATTTCGGGATAAGAACGGCGTTGCTCTGAGATTTGGAGTCTTGGGGTCTTTCGCTCAAAGAGCTTGATCGAAGATCAAGGCTTTTTTGGGAATGGTGGGTTCTTACGAACTGTGGGACGTTGACACGAAAACAAAGAAAGAGCAACGTCTTTAAGGCGCGAGGTTGGTTAAGTTTACAGTGACCGGCTGACGATCTCTAGGAGTGGCTATAGCCTATAGACATTGTGATATAAGACTAGCTCCAGTTGTCAATTGATCTGAGTTAGGTATATTTGAATTGGTCTAAAATTAATCTAGTGCATTTTTCTACCAGCCAACTGGACTATTTGGGATATTTTTCTAAATAATTATTTGAATAATAGTTTTTCTAAATATTTTTCATAAATTACATTGTGATGTAACGCAAATCGTTAATGTTGAAAAATAAATCAGGAACAAAGTTACTAAATTTTAGTCCTTGAGTTGAGTCGTAAATTATGTCACTTTTTTTAATACGTTATACAGTTTTGTTCAAGTTATACAAACTATCAAGCTTGTCATCTTTATAATAAATAGCCCATAATTTTAATATGTCTTGAACATTCACTACACGGTTAAAGTCTATAATGTTACACCTGAAAAGTTAAAGTTGCTCGAAATACAAAAAAAAAATATAAGAAAAACGTTTTTTGTGTTTTTATGTCGAGAAAAAGAAAAAAAAAATTTATAAGAGAGAGAGAATGGGAGAGCTCAATAGATTTTTTTTTTTTTTTTTAATTATGAAAAATTAAGAGCAATGAAGCTCACAACTAACGATTACATAAAAATGACAGGATAAAAATAATATGAGTGTTTAGCTATGAATAGTGGAAGTCGTGAAGGAGGATTAACTCGAGATTAAGACTCAATTTGGATAAAATTAGCTGAATTTTATATATTATTAAAAAATACATAATTTTTATTTAAAAAATAAAGTGGCACTCATCATGCACTCACTTGGGCTGGCCGAACATCGACACATCGCGCATGTGGCAAATGGATCCATAATTATCATCTTTTCTTCCGTCCATAAAAGTAAGTACCTTTTGTGACCTAATTTCTTATATACATTTTTAAAGATATTTAAAAAATTAATATGAGATAAAATAAGATGAAAAATACTTTTTTCCTTTTTTTTTTTCTTCTTCAAATTTATTATTTATTTTCAACACTAATCTATTGGAAAAAGAAAATCTGAAAACCAAGGTGAAAATAAAGAACAAAAATTCTAAATATAAGTTATAGGTTTATAGCACAAATATTTATTTGATAGTTACAAAGAGTTGAATGGATTTGATGTGGCCTCTCTTTTAGCACTCATCTCTACCATACGTTGAAGATTTTAGAGGCAAATCATATGCAAGGTAAGCATTTGGATCGATAGAATCCACGTGGCCCAATGAGGAAACATCTAAGCCAGCATTAGCCAATGAAAATCCACATTTAGATTTCTGTATATCCTTCTTACACTTACTTGTACCACTACTGCTTCCGCTTCCATATCCAATTCTCGCTTCTGCCAATTCTCAGAGCTTCAACCTCCAATTTTATTCAACAATGGCTTCCAACACATTAATGAGCTGTGGGATTTCCACCACAGCCTTCCCTTCAGTCCTCTCCTCATCCAAGTCAAAATTCACAAATGCTGTCTACCTCCCAGGTGTTTGTGGAAATGCCTCTTCCAGATTCACCATGTCCGCTGAGTGGATGCCCGGTGAGCCCCGGCCGCCTTACCTTGATGGCTCGGCACCCGGGTAATTATTTGCATAATTTCATAAGATTTCGTCCTAATTTGTTATTTTTAATTCAATATTGTACAAGTTATTAGATGGATTGAGATGAGTTTCAGTGACATATATTGTTTTTGTGGGTGTTTCAGCGACTTTGGTTTTGACCCACTACGGCTAGGTGAAGTTCCAGAGAACTTGGAGAGATTCAAGGAATCGGAACTCATTCATTGCAGATGGGCTATGCTAGCTGTTGTAAGTTTTTCATCCTAGACCTGCTTGTTATAAATAAGTTGTAGGAAGGTTTACTGAAATTCTGCTCTTTAACAATATCAAGAGTTGAAAATTTGATAAAAGCACCAACCTTTTGAATTCCAATTTGTATAAGACTAGAAGTAGATCATTACATGTAGATGTAAGAATTGTTTAGTTATGCGATTGAGAGCATGTAAAAACGTTTTTGACAACAAAAAACACATATGAACTAAATATAATTTTTTTATTTTTTATCATAAGTTGCTTTTAGGCTCTCAAAACGCTTTTTTTGCTTCTTTTTACAAGCGCAAATGATGTAATTATTCCTAAAAGTACTTTCTTTTTTTAAATCACTTTTGATTGAAATCAACAAAAATACAAGTAAACATATCCTAGTAAGTCATACTTGTGACCTTCTTCTATTTGTCTTTCAGTACTAAAGTGTAATTTTCAAACACTTTGCAGCCAGGGATCCTAGTACCAGAGGCATTGGGTTTGGGGAACTGGGTAAAGGCACAAGAGTGGGCTGCAATTCCAGGAGGCCAAGCAACATACTTAGGCAATCCAGTTCCTTGGGGAACTCTGCCAACAATTTTGGTCATTGAGTTCCTATCCATTGCCTTTGTAGAGCACCAACGCAGCATGGAGAAAGACCCTGAGAAGAAAAAGTACCCAGGTGGAGCTTTTGACCCTTTGGGCTACTCCAAGGACCCAGAAAAGTTGAAGGAGTACAAAGTTAAAGAGATAAAAAATGGTTAGAACTTAGAACCCATTTTCTTCTTTCGATTATTATAATATAAACCTTTATGATAATTATTTAATTTTGGTGTTCGTTCATTTGTGTGTGCAGGTAGGCTAGCACTGTTGGCTTTTGTTGGGTTCTGTGTGCAACAATCAGCATACCCAGGCACAGGACCATTGGAGAATTTGGCTACTCACTTGGCTGATCCATGGCACAACAACATTGGGGACATCCTTATCCCAAAATGAGTTTGAAATTGAAATTTAATTTAGAAACACTGTTAAATCTCATGTGCCATTTGTAATGAATATCAAGGTTTCCTGTCTCCGGCTGAGTATATATTCACTAATCACTCTTAAACTTCGTTCTGGCACTAGGTGTTTGTTAATATAGAAATTATATAATCTGCTAGCTTTTTTTTATTTTATGTTTGGTGATAATGGTCCTTGTCAGCCTAGATCTCTGGTTTTAGGTGACAAATACACACACATATCTTACAATGCTCGGTGTAACAATCTGCTTAGTGACATTTTGAAGACTTGCTATAACTGAAAAGAAGCAAAATGAGTTTGGTTAAGCACATATAGCGTCACTTGGTGCACCACTTGTGATTTTCATTTTGTTGTGTTCGCATGGTGCAGTAAGGGCATATATGCTAACCAAACTGGCTAGCTTGCTTCCTTATGGACTTATGGTTAGAGCAATTTCTTAATGATTCAAGCATAATTAAATTCGCTAGCTTGCTTTCGTATGGACTTATGGACACAGCAATATCTTCAAATTGCTGGTTTGTTATGCTGAAATGGGCTAGAGGTTTTTAGTTTATGAGTTCATGCCTCATGTACAGTCTATGATAATCTCCATGAGAGCTAAGCTTGAAGATCTCGTTGCAAGTTGCAAGCTGCAAGAGGGATTTGAATACCTCCATAAAAAAAAAAAAAAAAAAAGAAACATCGAATCCAATTTCGGATAGGACTTGAAATGAAGATATCTGTAACCAGCCTTTGTTTTTTATTATCCGAAAAATTAATTATTAAAAAAAAAAAAAGAAGTCGAGTAGCAACTCTGTGATATGTATAAACTAGTTCCATAAAAAAAGTCCAGACGTCCCATAATTTCAAATGAAAAAAATTCCAAAAAGTTACATATCTTTTTTAAATTAGCATATTAATCCCATAATTTATAAATTAGTCACTATAATCTTATTATTATAAAAAATAAGTAATCAAAATTATATAATATTTTAAAATAAACGTTTTTAGTTCAACAAAAGAATTAAAACTGAGAACTTATAGTGATTACCTTTTATAGATAACATGACTATATGTGGTAAACTCAAAAATTATAATATTAAAAAATTTATTTGTACATAATAAAAAGACTATTGAAACATTTTTTAATAAATTATAAGATATTTAATATACAACGTAATAATTACAAAACTAAATTGCTTAAAAGAGACACCTTCTAATTTTTTCAAACTTATGTATTTAAAATTCAAGAATAATTTAGGAAAAAAGAAAATGGACTTTCTGTTATACCCAGTTAAAATTACAATATAAATGGATCTATCACCAAAACTCCTCCTTAATCAAGCAAAAATTTGCTTGTTTATCACTTTTTAACACACTTATTGTTTGTTATAAACAACTGTCGACAAGTTGTACAATTACAACCATACAATAAATAATATACTATCAATGACTTTACTGTTTATAGTTCTTCAATTTCCAATTTTTTTTGTTAAGAAAAAAAAAAAAAAATATATATATATATATATATATAATATAGAACTTACTGTTGTGAGGTAAACCTTTTTTATCGATCATAAAAATTGAGTTCGGTCATAAATTGTGGGTGTTTTGAGATTGGTTGAGTTAAAAAAAAAAAAAAATCAAAAATGACATGTAGAACGTGTACGTAACTAATGACTCATATACATAATCAAAGTTTTCGAGTTTGAGACTTTTCTGTTGATCGAAAAAAGAATAATTGACGATTTTTGGCTGAAAACCAAAAAGTAAAGGAACTCAAATTGAAGTTTGCTTCATGATGTTGGTGCGATTATTTTGACCCCATTTTTAGTTGTGTTATTATTATTATTATTATTTTTTAGGGTGCTTTTGAGGTTATATTTAATAAAGATGTTAATTTTTAACACGATTTGATAATACGAATTGAATATAATATGATATAATTTTTTTTTAGTAAGAATTGATTAATAATTTTTTTATGTTCTCAAAAGTTTTGTTATTTTTTACTATTATAAATAGTCAACACGAAAAAAAGTCCAGTGTAAATTTTTTCATGTGTCAACTGATACAAAAACTCGATACGGATAACACGACACAGATTCGACTAACACAACACGATTACCACCTCTAATATTTAAGAATAAATGTGTGTGTTTTAGGGACCACATATTTTTTCTTACTTAATTTAAGATATAATTTTATACATAAAATTTTATAAAAATTATATCATATTTAACATGTGATGTTTTCCTCTTAATTTTAATTTTAAGTTTATAATCTAAGTATAAAATATTATACTTAATAAATATTATAATAAATTTTATATTTATTTAAAATTTAATAAAATTATAACAAATTTTATATTTTGATATTTTTTTATTCAAAAAATTTGATTTTAGTTAAAAAATATTTTATACAAATTTTATAGTATTAATTATTAATTAGTATCACATCATATCTTTAAAGTCGATCTGTCACTAGTTATATTATTTTTTTCTTTTATTCAATTATTAAATATTTACATTAACTTAAAACATTATATTATTACTTATCTTTTGAACAGTAAAAAATTTCAACATTTTTAGCTCGAGAGCCATCATGGTCAACACTGACAGTATGCATCTCTTTTCAATTGTCTCATCACAAATTAAGTTTCTCCTCTTTTGCATGAAAATTAGCATCATATTTGAATGTTTTGTTTTGGCTCCTTTTGCATGTAGGACAATAATAGATGTGAAATCAAAGGAAGGAGAAAATTAGCTTGAATTAATGCACGTGAAAGCTTACTCTTTTAAACTTTTTTTTTTTTTTTTTTTTAATATTTAATATAAGACATTTTAAAAAAAAAAAAAAAAATCGATAGGTTCTTTTTAAATATAAATTTTGTATTTGATTAATAATAAATTTTATATTTTGTAAAAATTTTAATCTATAATTTTTTATTTTTTTTTAAATATGGAGCACTCTTAAGTATTATTTAAATAAAAGATTGGTGGCTTTTAATTACAAGTTGAAAGTTTCAAGATAACGTACATCAATAACTGTTTGACAAAAAATAAAAATAAAAATTAAACAGGTCCCTACGGTAGAAAAATGGCATTGACCTCACCCGAAAGTATATTATTTTTTTTAATAGAAAAACTGATGGGCTTAAAGTCTTAAACAATTACACAAGCTCTGTAGTCCGTTCTTGTAAAGTTGCATTGTAGGCTTCTATCTTGTCTAAGATTAGTTTATATAACTTAATTTTTAAAAGACCTATCCGAATTATTTGAAGGTTATAAAATTTTTGTAATTTTTATCAACGTTTATAAGGTGGTAGCCGCCTTTCATCACGCACAACATATTCTAGTTTTAAATTCTCAATTAGTACGATTTAAAAAAAATTTAATTAGTGTGAGAATAAATTCGTGGTCCAAGGATAAGTTGGATAATCTAACCGTGAGAAACTTATCCAAATACAAATTACATATAATAATATAAAAATTTAATAAAAAAAATAATAATAATATAAAAAAAAAATTAAATGTAATAAATTACATATTTTTATAAATTATAATTATTAATATTATTAACGTGTCTAATATTATTTTTTATTTTATACAAACAAACACTTAGAAGTGATTCAATAGCGCAAAACAATCACTAAGTATCATTTATGTGAAAGTGAACATGCAGTTAATAATTTTTTCATATTTTTAAATATTATATTATTTCTTATTATTACAAATAAATAATACGAAAAAAGTTAAATAAATTAATTTTTTTATATATTAACTAACACATCAACACGATACGATTAATGTTAAAACATAAAATGAATACAACAAGAACATGACTAACACAATAAAATTGTCACCCTTATATTTATATATACTTGTATTTTAGAAAAATATAACCAATGACAGCGGAAAACAATCACCAAGTATCATTTATGTATATTTGTATTTTTTTAAAATTAATTAATGACAATGAACATATCAACTTAAGAAATTTTCATACCCAGTAATATAATATAAAATTATTTTATTTTAAACAGGTACAATCTTTGTAGTTTGATTCTATTAAAAAAATACATATTGATATAATTAAATTATTATAATAATTTTTTTAAAGGATATAAAGTATTAGAAAATAAATACAATTAAAAAAAAAATTGTAATGTATGTATGTATGTTATATTTCTGATCTGACCGACACAAGGATTCCCACACTTGTTTCTACCAACACTTTAAACGATAAAGCCTTTTTCCATTTTGAATGTATGCGCTAGCTATATTATATTTAATTATTTATCGCTTCGCTTATCATTTTCTACACACAAGAAAAGGAATTTATATATTAGGACTCATTTGGATCTATTTTTGATTGATTTTAAATGGCTAAAAGTATTTTTAAAAATATTTGAAAATTATTATAAAAAGTGGTTTTAAAAATATGAAAAATATTATTTGTGTTTTACAAAAAACAAATAATATTTACTTTTATTAAAAATAGTTTAATTAGTTATTCATCAAAGTATCACTCTAAATAACTTATAATAATTTTATATCAAATATTTTAATGTTTCTATTTAATCAATGTTTAAAAAAAGTACTTGTAAAAACCCTAAGTCATCAAAGACATCACTTTTTATATATAGTTTATATATTTTTATTATTGAATAGAACTTAGTTCAAAATTTCACATCGAACTTTAAGAATTATGTAGGCAATAATTCAACTTCAATCAGGAAAGAAAGAAAAAAAAAAAAACATTCCCACACAATGGTCATAGTGTGGCAAAAAAAAAAAAATCTTATCTTCTCAAATTGAGATGAGATGAGATGAGAATGAGTGATAACATTTGATTGGATAATAAAAAATGTCATTTTTATTATCAAATTTGAAAATGACATTTTTATTATCAAATCAAATTTCCACCTCACTTATATGAAGTACTCTTAAAAAAAAAAAAAAACTAGAGTCCCCTATAATAGCGATTTTGGTATAGGGCACAAACCCCACGGCTAGTTAGCTAAAAGAACAAGATTACATAACTGCAAATTTCTAAACTCGAGACCACCGTCCATATTCTCATTTTGAAACTTAAGCCATGCCATCCAATTTTCTTTGTTCTTTTGCAACTTTTTTACCCCCTACTTTTCATTTTAGTTATCTAATTAATTTATATTCAAAATTGATCATATGATTAGCAAAGTAGTATAGCTTAAAAATGAAAATATGACTTTAAAGGAGCCATCTCAAGCAATTTATCCTTTTTTTTTTAGGGCAATTTATATTTTTTTTACCATTTATTACACTACTTTTTCATTTTTGAACATTTAGTTAATTTATAATCAAAATACACATGTTTCACAAATTAGTGCGAGTCAAAAATAAGAGTATCACTAAAAGGTTCATCTCAAGCAATTTACCCTTTTTCTTCTATGCGTTGCGCCCCCACCAAAACCTTGTCATGTTGTAATATCTTCGCAAATGTTGGGAGTAAAAGAAAAATTCTAATCAAAGTCCATATATATATATATATATATATATATATATATATATTATTCTTTTAGTAAAAAAACAATTTAATAACAATATGATATTACTAAATTATAATAAAAAAATATGGACATTTTAAAAGTCATTTTTGTAACGAATTAACATACGTCTGTTTCTTACAACATTTGCGGATTTATCACACGTACATGTTTTAATTATGCCAATATTTTTGGTAAAAATGGTGGAGATTGAAATGACTGAGAAAATGGAAATTGAATGGTTAATGATCCTCAAATGCGTTGATCTCCAACTGCAAGGGTCATTATTTGAATATCCATTTCATATTTAATTTATTGATACCTTTTTTTTAAACTTCTCTATGATTGTTTTCCCTCACTTCGAATATTTCAATCATGTTCTTTAGCTTCTATAATTGTACTATTTAATTATTTCCATGTTGTTGTACTCATACATTAACCTCTGTCCATTTTGCTTAACTTTTGTGGTGGTTCCTATATAAATAACAAGTATGTAGAAAGATTGATTCTCATTTGTATACTTTACTAATTTTGAATTGTACTTTGAAGTGAGATATTCATTAGATGTTTGGATTACAGCTTTAATTAATATATAATTACTAAACTCGTTTTCTTTATATATAAAACAGAAACTCATTTCATATATATATATATAAATTTTCTAAAAATTTAAAAAATAATATAAATAATTCATTATGTAAAATAACTTTTGAAAGCTACTTCTTCTCATGTTCCATAATTAGGTTGGAAGGAAATGTGAGGATTTTATGTTGGCGAGTATGAGGAGATGAATGTTTACATATATACTCACATAGTACATGTATATATCATAATAGGGAACAAAGACTATAAGATAGAAAATTGTATATATATCACAAATTTAAAATAAATTTCAAATGATGTGACACAATATTATTGATAAGTATAATCGAGCTTACTATATCTAATAATTAAGTAACTTGTGAGCGTAATAAGAAGAGCTCTGCTAAGAATTCTGATGGTGTTCTTATATTTTTGACAGCTAAAGGCCCTTCTGGTGTAGATATATTGACTACTCGTGGGAAATCATATAAGATCACAAAATTATTGGATATTTTTGGGTATCGAGTATTGCTCAAATGAGGACATTAACCCACCTAGTTAGTACTTACTACTTCATAATGTAAAATTTGAGGGAGCGAGACAAGAAAACCAGGCATGTTGAAATGATAGCTTTTCAAGTACCTAAACTTGTTTCATTATACATAATATAAAAAATACAGAAAACATAGAAGATGAAGAGACAAATGCTTTATTAAGCGACAACTAATGAAGTAGATATGATACAATATATGAGATGCATTTTTTTTTTTTTAATTTAGTTATGAATATGACTTAATTGTAAGCTTTGAGTAGGATAAATATTGTGATAGACATCAATTATTTGAGCTGAAATCCTTTTAGTTTGAGCAAGATAGGGTAAGATAATACATGATAATTAAGTCGTTCAATACCACATTACTTGAAAAAAGATGATTGTAATAATTTATAAGTATATTGAATTACACTCTAAGTAGTATGATATCTTTTTGAGTGAAAAATCAAAAGCAAAAAACGATATGCGCTTAGGCCAAAAGTAAATAGTATTATAGCATGTATATGTCTTGCAGTGAGACTAAAAATATACATTAAATAACACTTGAATCTACACATTTACCACTAGAGTACAGGGTCATGTGGGCTATGACCTACATGCCTAGCCTACATTCAATAGAAAAAAGAAATGTTTTTTATAGCTACAAATTAAGCCTTCACTGTACACATAAGTGATAGGTTAATTGATCACTGTTACTGTTCAAGTATAGAATGCTATTATGATTCATACTCGTAGTCTTAGATGGTTTCAAGCTTGTTGTGAGTTTGGAGTAGAGCTACTTGGTTGACAGAATGTGCAGGTGAATTAGTTAGCAAGATGGATTGGAGAATTATATTATATTGTATTTAATCTACATTATTTATAATTTAGAATTAAATTGGGTTTGTACAAATCTCTGTTTCCAAGTAGAAAATGTATATGTTAGAATAGAATCATTTGTGGCGGTGTTATGGGCTGGGTAGTAGAAAAAATTAGGAGCAGTAATCGTATCATGTTAGTTGTATTTGTGTCGAATTTTTATGTTAGTTGACATATTAAAAAATTTACTCGACTTTTTTTCGTGTTGCTTATTTATAATAGTAAGAAATAATAAAATCTTTAAAAACATAAAAAATTTATTGATTAAATTTATTCGTATTGTATTATATTCGAATATGTAAAAAATTACCACCCCTGAAAAAATAATAATCATATTTTAGCTAGAATTTAAGTTTGGGAATGATTATTGTGAAGAAAAAATTGATTTGATTTAATAAAATAAGAATAGTTTTATAAGATTAATAAAGTCAAATTTTTTTCAACAATAATCATTCAATTTGATTTGATTTAATAAAATGAGAATAGTTGTAAAAGATTAACAAAGTCAAATTTTTTTCAACAATAATCATTCTCAAACTTAAATTCTAGCTAAAATATGAATTAAGTGTTTAGGAAAGTTTCCCAAAATTTAATTATTTGAAAAAGGGAAAAGAAAGTAATAGGGGAGAGAGATGATGATGAAGAATCCATATATGTTCCAAGCATGCCCAGACAAAATGAGGTTCAGAGGGAATAGAAAAGCAAGCTTTGCTTTACGACCCAGAAAAGGAGATTTCAAATACAATAAAGCCTAGCTTAGAGAATTGCGTGGTTATTAACCCAATCCCAATTCCAAACACACAGACACACACACACACTCTATATCTCTCTCCCTCTCTGTCTATATTTAGAGACAAATTAGGAGCTTGGGTTTGCAATTCCAACCCCACATTCTCCTTCTTTCTCTCATTGTCGATTTTGCTATTTCTCTCTCTCTCTTTCTTTCTACCTTGGTTAATACCCTAAGTTATAGCCACTGGTTTTGCAGCTTTTATGCCAATTCAAAGGGGATTAACATTTGGGTTTTTTTTTTTTTTTTTTCTTTCTTTTCAATCTCATCTTGAATATGACCAGGTTCTGTTTTCCTAGATCCTATAGATCTCTCTTCTTCGTCTTATCCTTAATATCTCAGTCTCTCAATATAAATATCCATTACTCATGATCTTACTTCAACTATTTCTAGGGTCAGCTAGCTTAGAAATTAATGCAATATTTCATGTGTTATATATCAGCTAGCCAGACATATCAGAGTTGTATATATATACACATTAATATTCATGTAGATCATTATCCATGTCTTAATATACGTCTAAAAAATTCAGAAATGTTTTTCAATTTACAAATATTAAGTATATAATGTTTATGCTCCAAATATAAATACAGTAATAGTAATGTGCCTGGCTCCCTGTATGCCATTTGTAGAGCCCACCGGAACGTCCATGGCCTCCATGGATGGCGTATGAGGAGCCAAGCATATATATATGTGTGTGTGTGTGTGTCTATATATATATATATAGTTTATTTTCATTGTAATTCTTTTTTATTCTTAATTATTAATAAAGATTTTTGCCGTATTCTTTTTTATTATGGTCCAATATCTGATCTTATTATTTCACACGGACAGTCAGCTGTTAACTAGCAATGTGATTTGTGAAATGAGGAAACTACGTCCTTCATCTTCTTCTTTCTGAACAATAAGGTGCTTTAATCTTTTCTTATCATCATCTTTAATTTCTTCCTCAACTTGTTTTTGTGTATTTTAGCGCTTGATTTTATTTTGTGATCGATTTGTAGCACTCTTTGGCACGGAATTGTGAGGCAAGTTTTGGCAATTGTGTTTGTCTTTTCATATCATCAGAATTTATATTTTAAATATGAGATTTTTTTTCCTTTTCATTTTTTAGGATTCAAAAGACAAGATCTTTGATAATGTGTTAGCTAACACGTTGTAATGAGGTAGACAGGTCAATAAACGGAAGCTCAAATAACTGTAAATCTAAAGAGGTTTTTTTTTTTTTAATAGATAAAATAAAATAACATTTTAGTATGTTTTGAATCTGTAACTTAAAATGAGAAATAATGAATCTTACTGCTAGATTATTATGTAAATCTAAAGAGTTAGCTTACAGTTTTGACAACCATGGGATTTACAAATTACATGTTGCCATTAAACCATACATTTCGATTGCATTTTGCACGCTTGTTTTTTGGGCATTACATTTGACCTATTTTTGTTCATAACATTAATTATTCAATTATAAATAAAAAAATATATTCAAGAATAAGAACAGTGTTTTGATTATTATTATTTTCCGTAATTATTTTGGTGGGAATTTGGTGTTTTCAAGTTTTATGAATTCAAATTTTCTAATTATAATAGCTCGCGAATTAAGCAGATGCTAAACTCTTTTTTGAATAAATGGTAAATATGTCCGTTACAAACTTACAATCACAAAGAACAAATCATGTCGGTTCAAAGGGTCGACTGCTTTATTGAATAATTTTAATCCGTGATTAAAGGGACTTGATTGAGTGTTTGTTAGATATTTAATGTAAATTCTGATAATAATATATTGTTTTTTTTTGGTCAAAGATAATAATATATTGTTGAGATATTGAAAAGAAAAAAAAAAACTACATCTATTCTTTTAAGTTTACAATCTCTTAGTAGTTCGGGAGAGAATTTCTTGTAATTTAAGTGGTAAGACTCTTAATCCTCCACCAGTAACACAAGTTCAAATCTCACCAGAATGTGTTTGTATATTTTATCTCTATTAATAAAAAGAATTGAACTTTAGAGTCCCTTTTTTTAATTTGCAAAAAAATCTATTCAATTTTAAAATATTCAAGAAAATATATTGAAACAAAATTTTAATAGAGCATATGTTAAACCTCCATAGGTTTGGTAGTAATTTTCTCTAAAAAAAATTTATGATATGCTTTTGTAATTTTATATCTACCATACATTCTGAGCCGTGTTTCTCGTCTCTCTTAGTTGATAGGGTTTTGAGAGTCTCTAAAGGCTTTTGTTGACGACAAGTCATCTGGCCAACATTAGTTGGCTGGTGTCATTCCATCTTTTCTTTGTCTTTTATGTACATATTTGTTTTTCTTTCGCCTTTTCGATCGGTTTCTAGCAAGGCTCCAAAACAGGGCTTGAAGATGCTGCTTTGGCTACTCAGTCGCAGGTCGTCATTCTATTGGTGTCTTCGACTTCTAGGTTGGTTGGTGTTGGTTTGATTGGACTGGATGGTTGGTGTCTCCGACTATTGGTTTGCTTTTGGCTTTACTTTGTTTTCTTTTACTTTTCTTCGGTTGTTTTAAGACCAACGCTATCTCCTTTGCTCAGAGTTGTTTTGTTTTGGGGTTCAACAGATGCTTGGAGTTTCATTTTTTGTTTTTTGGTACCAGCGTTTTATTTTTGTTCAAGATAAGTGTTCTTTGACTTTGTGTTTCATTGTGTACTACAAGTGCATCCCTGTGCATTGCCTGTGTGTTTCCGTGTGCTCCTTCATGCGATCTCTAATATATGCTCTCATGCGTTCCCTATTGTGCACCTTTGTGTGCTCTTATTCTCACTTGATTGTGAGTACCTAAAAGCCGTTCCAGTCTGATTGCAATCGTCTATGTGAGATGACCACTGTTCTTATGGATGGTTCCAAAGGATTCAACATATTTTAGTTTTATTTCCTTTATTAAGATTTGTTACACTTTTGTACATTTGTCTATATGCATTCATGCACTTTGTTGAACTTGTTTTTTTTTTTTGGTTAAAATGTATTAGATTTTTAATCTTTAAAGTTGTATTTTATTATATTTTATATTTTATTTTAACTTGAATTCAAATGAAATGTATCTTGAATTTTGAAGGAATAATTCTTTTTCTTTCATTTTTAATTCGTAAATAGTACTCGAAATACCAACTTTCAGTGAGACATGATTTTATATTAATATAAGTCTCCCTTTTATCTATTGTACAAGTGCGGTAGCCTGTGGCTCTTAGGGTCTTTGCTATGAGATAAGGGATAATAGTTTCCGTACTAAAAGAAATTAAATTCATAAGAGTTAAAAAAGTGAGAACGATAATAATATAGAAATTAAATTCATAAGAGTTAAAAAAAGTGAGAACGGTAAATGAGAGTGATTTTTTTTTTTATAAAAGGTTGTAGTTAGCAGTTTTCAGTGAGTGCACCGGGACATCCCAACTAGGTTGGCACCTCCTTAGCACCTTCTTCATTAGACCGCTCACCACTAATATTATTAAAGCTTAATAAAATTAAATATACAAATAAATATTCTCAACAAAACCTGTAATTAGGTTTGTTGTTTGCATCTGAATAAATAAAAGAGCTAGCGAAAGATGGGGCATTCCACCACCAAGTCGCTGTACATAAACTAGGAGCCCTAGAGGCTAAACTATCAGCTGCAGCATTGCCCTCCCTGTAAATATGTGAGCAGTGAAACTCCATGTGGGAGATTTTATCTAAACAATCTTTCCAAATAGAGTACCATTTCCAAGGGACTGAAGAAGACCGAGTCTGTAGTAAAGCAACAACATATGCTGAGTCTGATTCCAGCCAAAGACGTCTCCACCCAAACATATATGCATACTTCACCGCGTAAATGACTGCCGCTAGTTCTGCTTCAAAAGCATACAATATTCTAAGCGGAACACAGAAGCAACCCTTAACAAATGATCTGGAAGTTCTAAAAACACCTGCACAACTCGATAAACCTGGTGCTCCAAAAGCTGCACCATCTGTATTGACCTTTATCCATCCCGAGGGTGGTGCCTTCCAATTAACCTCTATGAGAGTGATTTATATGTAAATGATTGTGTATTTGAGATTTGGTATATAGAGAGAATAATTATTCTTCTCCATGTCAAAAATTAGCACTTGTTGATTAATAAAAACAAAAAATAATAATATAAGTGTGGTACTTACTCAACCCTTAATAATTCTATAATGTGGAAAAAAAAAATTGATATAAGAGGCGTCTTGATTAATATTTACAATATATTTGATATATTGCATCAAATACAATCGTATGGTAGTTATTCTCGTACAATAAAAAATATTTATTTTTTATTTTTTTGAAAAAAATTATAATAAATTTAAGTATTTATGTTTACTTCACTCAATTATTTCATATTTAATGTTAAAATATAGCATAGGGACTTTTTAAATAATTTTCAACAATAAGTTTGTTATATTGAACCCAAGTTCCAATTAAAAAAAAAAAACTACCTAATTATTACTTTATCAATTTTTCTTGTCTCGAAATGAACTCGAGCCTTTAGAATTGAGAGAGGTCGACATAACTTGATGCAAATTTGTTAATATACCCTAATGATCAGTTCTTAAAAGAATAGACTTATAATACACTAGAATAAAAATTCTATTGAACCAGGAGAGGAATGATTGCTCGTTGAAATCTTCAAGATGAGTAGATGAAATGATTGTTATAATTAACAAGTGCTCTTGCAAATGCTGTTATGAATTTTATTATAATGAAAAACATAATTATACATTCTGAAATGTTAAATAAAACTAATATTATAAGATTTAAATTTAAATAGAAAAAGTTAGGGTTTAATGTTATAAATGCTTCAGAATTAAGGAATACATTTATTAATTTGTAGAAATTCAATTGGATTGAAGATTAATTTACCGAAACATAATTTTTAAATAATAATTACCAATATAAAATTAAACAAAATATTGAAAAAAAAAAAAAAAGAGAAAGTTAGATTTTAAAATATAATTTTAAATTGGGAAAGAAAATTTGCTAAAGAATAGAGCAAATTTTGATTTGTAGCTTTGTACGATATATTTAAAGAATAAATAAGGCAACTATTCAGAAAAAGGAAAGTGAATAAGATAATTAGCTATATTTACATTTCCTTGCTAGTAAAGATACTAAATTAATTTGTCTATAATTAAACTAAAAAAATAACCTATAAATCACTTTGTTTAGTGTATTAATATTAATTCATTATTCAAAGCTTCAGCAGTAGTGAAATTGTTTGCTTTCATAATCTCACCATGTCGGAGACTGCTAAGCATACAACTCATGATCATCATAATCTTCATGTTCAGTGTCCTGTTCGAATGGAAATCCTTGCTATTGATTCTAGCCCCGTGTCTCTCAAATATCTTGTTGCTTTACTCAATAAGTGTAATTATAGAGGTACATTTTATTATTTTAATGTCTTTAATTACTTTCTCTTCAATCTTTTTCGATTCGTTTTTGTTTTAGTTGTTGTATTCGATTAAACATATATAGGTGATTATTCTATCTTTATATCATTAAGTCCACTCTGTTTATGAGTTTTTTAAGTAGTAGAAATTTATTTCTTAATTTTCTTTGGATCTGTCTTTTAGTCAAAGTAGTTTTTTTTTTTTTTTTTTGAGATAATAATTTTTTTTCTATTTGTGAAATCATTATGTAGTCAATGATAGTTATGATCTTTTAATTAACTCATGAATCATGATGTTTTTGACAAATAATATGGCCTGATCATTTTCTCTCTTCTAATATATGTTTTTAGAAGAAATTAAATTACTTCTAATTTGATTTATTTATGGACATATATATATATACACACAAAATTATACATATACATAGATATATATATATATATATATATATATATATATATATATATATATATATATATATATATATATATATATATATTATATATATATATGTACACACACATATATATATATATATATATAGTTTTGCAGATGGATTTCGAATAATTAAACCTAACCATAATTGTAAAATATTTATTTCTTTGCCATTGTTATATATATACATAGTAATGGCAACAACAAAAGCAGAAGAAGCTCTTGATATGTTGAGGAAGAATAAGGACAAATTCAATCTGGTGATCACTAATGTTGTAAGACATGATATTGACAGTTTCAAGCTATTGAAAACTATAAGCGTCGATATGGACATACCTGTTATTAGTAAGTGTACACATTTAATTATTATTATTTTATATTAATTTATTTTTTTGTTGTTGAAAATTCTATATATATATATATATATATATATATATATCGACACACACTAATATTGATAATTTTGAATTTGTTTAAAGTTGTATCCGCAGATGAGAAAATAGAGAATATAATGAAAGCAATAAAATATGGAGCCAGAGATTACTTGTTTAAACCTCTTAGATTAATGGAAATCAAGAATATTTGGCAACATGTGGTGCGAAAAACTTTGGAAAAGGAGGAGGAGAACAGAAAAATAATTTATGTAGAAAAAGAAGCAATTAGTATTCCACGGGAAACATCTGAGATCATTTCATCTATTAATTGTGGAGAACATAAAAAGTCACGAATACAATGGTCTCAAGAACGTCATCAAAAATTTGTACAAGCTGTTGAGAGTTTAGGGATTGACAGTAAGTTTATTTATTTATAATTATATTTATTAGTTCAAAAACTTATTTAAATAATATAAATTCATTAATATTTTTTTTAAAATTTTTTTTAATTTATAGATGCAATTCCATCTAAAATATTAAAAATCATGCGAATTCCTGAACTAACTCGTGAAAATGTGGCCAGTCATCTCCAGGTAAATTAAGTTTAACTTTCAATAATTTTGATGATATTATTAATGTTTATTTATTAAACATGAGATTATTTAATTTACTATATATTAATTATTTACTAATTAGTATACTATGTCTTTTTTTTTTTTTTCTTTTTTTTAAATTTAGAAATATAAAATTATGTTGAAACAGCAAAAGGAAGCTAGAGAGGGTCAACAAAACACCGAGATATCTATTCCCAAAAATGTTTCTCCTAATGTGATACTACATAATTATAATTATATGCTAAATGAAGATACAATTTCAAATCATACTCTACCGAATGGTTCTTATTTTCCTGGCCTATATCAAAGTATTTTTCCAGGTACGCTACATAAGTTAGTTTCTTCCTAATTACATTTTATTTTTAATTCTCAAGCTACTTATAATTATTTTTATTTTAAAATTTGATTACAGACCTAGAGCAACGACTAGGAAATGAATTAGTACTATATCAAAATACTCTTTCAGGTAATTATATATTACTTCTCTTGGAATCTTTTCTCTTAATTTTTTTTTTATTACTAAAGAAATTGGAAAATTTCATTGTAATAAATTTTGTATGAGTTATAAAGTTAGACATATGAATTTAACACAGGCTTGGCTTACAATGATGGAAAAATTAGAATTGGACATCATACTTCAGAACAATCTCAAATGACAATTGACAATGAGATGGAAGACAATGACAACGATGATGACGAGTTGAGGACCACGATTCAGGTAAACATCTTTTTTATTTATTTATAAACTAAAAAAAACAAAAAAAATTCTCCGTAATTTAGATATTAAATTGATTTCAAAAATAGAAATTTTTAAGTGCACAAGCAGATTTTTTTTTTTTTTCTTTTGGGTGCTGCGTTACGTTTCAAATAAAAATGAACTAATTAGTTTTTTTAAATGCTTCCATCTTGCAGTGCTTATTAGACGACGGCCCTCCACAATGTGATGTTTTACTATAGGCATTTGGATCTCCACAATGTGGCCGTTGATTTTGGAAGAACTGATTTTGGAGGCTAACATGGTTCAGTTAGCTAGCTGAGACTACATACCTAATTATGAGAATCTTGATATATAGCTTATGACATTTAATTTTAGTCAGACATTTATTTATCTATAATTGCTCTATTAATTATAATAACACATTTATTTATATATAATTGCACTATTAATTATAATAACACATTTATTTATCTATTAATTAATTATTGCTTATTTTGTCAGTTAAGACTAATTCTAAATAGCATATTGAGTAATGTTATAATCACGCATATTTGCACCCATATCAATTATATATTATATTAATATATGATAGAATTATTTAAAAAATTGACTCACAAATATATTTTTTCGAAATAATTTTCACAAATATCATAATTTAATTAATATAATATAAAAATAAATATAAATTTATGTATTTTTAGTATTTTTTGTAGCATATTAGTTTACTTTTGAGGAATTTATACTCAGTTAATACTTTTTTACTTTTCCGTTTCACACAAATAAGTAAAACGGAATAACTACTTTATGTATCTATTTTTTTTTTTTAACTCTTTTTAAAAAATATATATATTTATTTTTTTTATAAATAAATATATATTTTTTAGGATTAAAAAAATAATTATATATAATTTTAGTAAGTGAGTTAAATAAAATTAATTCAATTATTTAATTATTTATGCGAGGAATAATTATCATATATGAAATGTCTTTTCATATTCGTTTACACAGACTAAATTGGCAAACTATTGAAATAATAGCTCAAATACCTATTTTTAATTATGAAAATCGATTTATTTTATTTTATTTTATTTATGTACGTACTTTCTTTCAAAGGAAATATTAATTTATGTTTTAAGTGCACAACTTATTGCGGCAGACAGATGCAATAATGTTTAATATTTTTGAGTGTTTCAATAATACTTTCATGTAAAAACTTATTAATATTATTTAATTTTACATACGTTTTTTTACTTTTTACTTATATGATATTATGTTATGTATTAGAATTATTTTAATTTTTTTTAAAAAATTATTGTTTAGATAATTAATATTAATATATGAAAAAATTAAAATCGCCTAAAATAATTGCAAATTTGTCTGTCTACAACAAATTTTTTTTTTATTTACTCTATTGCTCGATCACTAACTTTTGTTCACATTTTTCCATCCACATGTTAAATTTTATTAGAATATTATAGTAAATTCATTCTATGTTTTATACGAACTCTAAAAAATTATACAAGAACGATGTAAATGTGTTAATTATAATTAATAATAATTAATTATTAAAAATTTAACTAATAAAAATAAAGAAAATTGAAAGGCTTCTTTTAATCTTTTTTTTACTTTATCCCTTAATGAAAATACATATAATTAGTATGAACCATTAGTAGATGATCAATCAATAATTTTTCCTCTTATATATAATGTTTTGGATTATCATAATTCTTAAAATGTTTTGGATGCATGTGTTATTTTAAATTAATAATATTTTAATATCGTAAATTTTAATGGTAAGAGAATAGAAATGTAGGATTATTTTTTATCTATAATAATAATATGTTATTAATCTAAATTATTGTTTCAATACTTGTAAATAATTCCAATAGTGTAAAACACAATTAACCTAAATAGTGCAAGTTGATAGATATGTGTCACGTCAATCAGATAATAAAAAAATAATAATATTTTATGTATTAAGTTGTATATAAGTTAATGAAATAATTATAAAATAATTTATTAATGTAAATTAAATAAATTATGTTATATAAATTTGTATATGTGTAAATGGTGATGAAAATTAGATTTGAAACAATGTGCGAATGAAAAATGAAGGCAAAACTCAAACGCGCCAAAGGTCGTACAAGTAACCAACTAACATACAACCTATTTCTTTCTATTGTTGAGCGAATGACGTCGTCAATCTCTTCCCACCGATTTCTCGGGGGTTCACGAACAAATTTTTTTTCTGGGTTCGAAGGGTCTATATCCTCAAATCTCAAGACCTCTTCGCCAACTCTGCTCAGATTTAATCCGCCCACCAACTCTCAAGAAACTCCGTGAGTCTCTTCTCCTTCTCTTCTATATCCTCGTACACATTTAAAAATAGATATTGTGCTCTTATAATTTATCTTCATTTCGTTGTTGCTCTTTCTTTCTCATGTTTCAATGACTTTGTAAAGTATTTTTAAATTGGTAGGAAAGATTTATGTGCTCTGGACGCTCTCTTTATGAACCCAATGCTGGCCTTCAGACTAGGTCATGGGTATTTTTGAAACCAGGCTTTAGTCTTAGCTAGATAGTATTGAAAGTTATTGATTACCAACTCTCCTCGAAGCTTAAGCCGTTTGGAGGGCGGAAGACGAAGTATATTTTTATATATTCATCACTCTCTCACAAATATTGGCTCTATAAGTTGTTAGGAGAAGGGCCAACTATACTTTTACTCAAGTTCTTATAAACTTTCGTTTAATATCATAACTTCAATTCATCGATGAATACTTAGGAATTAAATCAACACATTCTAGATAGTTGCTTTATCACCAACTTAAATAATTCAATCAGGTAAATGACTTAAACTCCACTTGTCAAGCCTATCCAACATCCATTACATTCTTGCTATTTGTAAGTTGAATAACTTAGAATTTCAAAACTTAGAGGCTAGGATAAGCATTTTATATTCGAATAACCGAAATGAAGGTTATCAGAAAAAATCTGATTCTTTTCTGCATCGTTGTGACTTGATCCCAGGTCCGTACTTATGTTTCTCAAGTACACAAGATTTGTGCTAGCTTCTTGAAGAGATGGTTGATCATTACAACTTGACACTTATTCAGGTAACAACATGGATTCTAGTTTAACTATTCTAAATTTGGTCCTACAGGACTGGAAAATGGAAAGTGAGAACAAAGAAATGTCTTTGTTACAGTGATGATTCTCTTAAAACGTGATATTTTAGATCATCATCTGCTGAAAAGCATTGCATTCTGTCCAGATGCATGTTAATTATGCCTTGTCTCATATTTTAATGTTAAAGAGTTTATGCTTCTTCTGTATTTGATGTTGGAAGGTTCACACATAATTAAACGTTTTCATGGTAATTAATTGATCTTTGCATAATTTTATAAAATAGGATCTTTCTGTTTTTCATTGAATTTGAACTCAGTTTGTTGGTCAACTACTGCAGTTACTATTATGACTGGGAGTGAACATAACGACTAATTATTTATGGATTGAATATGGAAAAATCAGAACTAGAAGCATTCCACTCAGCCTCGCATTGTACATATGAATTTCTACTGGCAGTTCACCATGTCATAGGAATTTAAGTCTTTCATCTTCTCTTGATTTGCTTCTTACTTCATGTCGGTTCTATTATTTTATTGTTTGTCTTAATTGTACGTCCTCATTTGTATATAATTGAATATTTTGCTCTTGCTTAGGTTTGTGAGGGAGAGAATTAAAAATAAGTGGCACCGTAACTTAACTTGGGTCATAATTCTGCAGTGGTGCCAATGGTAGGAGAGATTCTTGCATATAATTATTGTATTTATTATGTGATAAAATAGATTAATCTTAATAATTTACTTTTATAAAAACAAATAATAATATTAGACATGTAAACAATATCAACGATTATGATTTATAATAACATATAATATGTTGTATTTAAAAATTTTGTATACTAGACTATGGAGGCATTGAAAGTTGAATACCAACTTATGCACCACATACATAAGGCAACTTATTTTACGGTACTTTGACAAAAAAAGGAGCCGAACTGATGAGTGCTTTATTCTAAAAGCTCTTTCACGTAGAGCTAAACATGGCGGCCCAACTAATCACAATTTCTACCAATTACTTTCATTCACAATTTAAAATATTCATGGTGAGGGAGTAAAATAGAGAAGATAATGGTGATTAAACCTCAAGTCAATTTAAATTAAATCAGTCAAATGAATTTGAGTTAGATAATATTTGTAAGTCAAGATCTTGACTTATTTGACTTTGATTTCAATGAAAATGAAGTAATATATTATTATGTAATTAATTATTATACCAAATAATAATTTGTGATTTAAATTTATGAGTCTAAATTAAGGAGAGATGAGTCCTTAGGCCATACCGAAACTATATGTAAATAAAAATATTAATTGTGTAATTATTTAAACTTATGCTAGTTAACAAAAAATAAATTGATTCTCAAATTATATTTTTTAAATCTTTTAAATTTTTTCAATTCATAACTACAGTAAAATTATACAAAATATATAAATTTTTTTTATATATATAGTGAATAATATGAAATTATAATATTATATTTAAATTCATAATTTCGCATACTAGAAAACATAATCACTTTTTCTTTTATATATAATTTAACTTAATAATAGAATGATTTATAAATAACTTAATAGTAAATAATTTTGAAAATAAATGTTAGTATGTTAGTATGTATGTAAATTATGAAATAATTTTAATCATAAAGGGTATAATTGATTAAGAAATTAAAAATTAGTATACGAATAGTGTCACAAAATGATCTAATTTTTGTCTTAAATTGTTTTTGATAAAATGAATAATATCTTGCTCCAATCTCATACGAATGGATCGAGTAGCCATTGGGTAAAATTTCCATCACTAAGTGAGAAAGAAATCATGTAAAAATAACACAATCATCACATCATATGTTTTTGTACAAATCATCTTGATTCATTAGCATAATTTGTCGCTGACTTGTTGTCTTCAGACGCAGACTCCTCTAACATATGCCTTGATCTATTATTAATTAGCATGCAGGGGTGGAGGCAGGAATTTTTTGGTGGGGGGGCTGATTTTTTC
Organism: Elaeagnus macrophylla; assembly: GCA_029378325.1. NCBI lineage: Eukaryota > Viridiplantae > Streptophyta > Magnoliopsida > Rosales > Elaeagnaceae > Elaeagnus > Elaeagnus macrophylla. The sequence continues at coordinate 1,625,141 of CM055652.1, read as the reverse complement.
AGGGTGGAGGCAGAGGTAGTCGACTGGAGGCTGCTCGCTGGTGGCGTTACTGGCTTGGACCACATGTTCGGTGGTCCCTGGAGGCTGGAGGCGTTGAGGGCTGGGCTGCTAGAGACTGGAGTTGTCGCCTGTCGGCTCGCGTTTGCGTAAGGGCTGGACGGCTGGACCTCAGTGCGCAGATGGAAAGCCGTAGGCGAGGGAACGTCGGACACCGAGAAGGAGTGGCTGGGCAGTGGGCAACGGCGCAACCCGAGGCAGTCGGCGGCAGCGTGAGGGAGGGTGTCAAGGTGAAATGTGAAACTGAAATTCCAAACTCGAGGGGACGAGGGGTTCGGGTATGAGGTTATATCTCTCATGAGGGCAAAATGGTAATTTCACATTTATAAAAAAAAAAAATCTGGCTGGAGCTTCAGCCCCCCCAGCCCCTTCATAACTCCGCCCCTGTTAGCATGTCAATTAATCATCATTCATTTTATAAAGAAAATTAAGAAAAGGATGTCTACTATAATTTTAGGTATAAAAAAAAAAAAAAAAAAGATGAACAATAATAATGTTCATCCACTAAAGCAGATTCCATTTTAATGCTGCTTATTTTCATATTATTTTTGTGTGGACTATTTAAGAAACTTTACTTAAAGTAATACAAGTCCTTTTCTTTATGTTGTCAATTAGGATGGCCAACCAAATTTTATATTAGGGTGACTGGAACTGAAACAAAAAGTATCAAAACAAATTAAATCTATTATTGTACTTAAAGACTAATAGTTAGTATTATTATCTATCATTAACAATGATTTAACATCAGAAAATTTGACTTTTAGTGGTGACAGATGGTCCTACTTGGAACCAAGAGTAGGTGGTTCTTCAAATATTTTTGGAATAATCCCAATTTAACATTGCTAAAACCTAACCCCATATCTTTATCAATTTTTATGTAATTGTTTTTGTTTTTATCTCTTCTTTTTTTTTCGTAAACAAAGCTTATAGCTTATTCCGTTTTTGTGATCATACCAAAATTGCAAAAATTTTGAAGCGAAAAACAGGTGGAAGGAACATCACAATGAACATTAATTACTAGAAAAAGAAAAAAAAAAAAAAAAAAAACACCATCATGAACACTAATTAAACAAGTTTTGGCAAAAAAAAAAATTTATTTATAAAAGTTTGAGAAATGATAGAGATCAAAGGGGAGAATTTCAAAGTTAAAAAAAAAAAAGCAATAAAATAATTATTATTTGACCTATGCGTTGTGATTATAGAAAAACTAAATAAGTACAGCAGGATGGATAGATTGATCCATGCTTGTTCATAGACAACTATAAAAAATTATTTTCTACATTTTTATTAAATTCCAAAAAAATAAAAATAAATCAACAATGTAAATTGTTAAGGTTAATTGTTTGGTAATCAACTCTATTAAAAGCTTAAATTAATAAGAAAATGACCAATAATATATTTATTATTTTTCATAAATGTTAACTATATGTACCAAATATTTAAAATTTAACAATTAAAATTATTGGGCCTTAAAAGCATAACATTTAGCTTTGAGAGTTAATGACTAACATAATATAGTAATACATAAAATTAATAAAATGACATAAATAGCCTCTCAATTCTGATACCATGTTAAAATTGTTGAGAAATCAACACTTTTAAAAGCTTAAGCTAATAAGAGAAGATCTAACAATACATTTATTTTTAAATTAAGCTAGTAAGAGAAGATCTAACAATACATTTATCATAAATCAAACTTTTTTTTTTTTTAAATTAAAAGGATACTTAATGTAATATTTATTGTGGTTTAAGGAAATGACTTGAAGTAAGGAAGATATAGTATTATCCAATAAAGCTTAAACTTATTCAACCATACAGATGAAAGTGGAACTTATTCGTTCTTACTTCTTAAATATATAAATGATGATGACGAACTTTGAAAAAGCCGATTCATAAGGGAGTAACTAATGAATCATTGTCTCCATTCTCTAATCAGCCATTTTGTCCCTTATTAAATCACTCATTCTCTTACTTTAATTTGTTGTTAGATTGTCTGTCCAAGGAATTTTTTCTATGGGTCGTCACGATAAACAATCCACTAATCATTTGTGTTATCGTCAATTTATTATTATATTCATGTAATTAATAATTATATATTAGTGTCTTTTTTGTTAATAAAATTATAATTAATAATAAGTAGTTGTGCAATAATAATTTTAATTTAATTGTGATTATATAACCACTATTAAAATATAGAGAATTCTTAAAATATCAAAACTACAATAAAATTATTGAAGATACATAATAAATTTACTCTTGGTTTTTTTTTTTTTTTTTTTTCATTTTGAATGTAAGTGGCATATTGGTACAACTACTTCTTACCAATAACAACTTTATTGATAAAAGTAACATTAATATAATAATAAAAGTAATTATTTTGTTGTGCCAATAACAATATCATTACCCTAAACATTGACACTGAAAATTGTTAAAGAAGAGTTATATGTTCACGTAATATTCAATCAGTACGAGGTAATTATAGAAGTAGCATATAAGAAGGAAGGCAAACAAATATCCTATTCGTTTGATTTTACGTCAATTAAGCAAAACCTGATATTGATCACATTTTTAATCTCATCAACATCTAAAAAGTGATTGGATAGTAATTGTAACGCTACAACTCCTTAAATAAAATTAAGATTGTGTCATATGAAGTAATCATCAATTTTTTTTTTTTTTTATTGATATAATTTACTTTAAAATATATCATTATTATAAATGGGAGATTCAAACTCATATTTAAAAAGATATAGAATAAAATTTTTACCACAAGAATTAATAATATAATAATTAAGAACTATTACAATATAATTAAACTTGTGCATTACCAATTAAGATTTCTTTCCTACTAACAATAATCCTTATTTTGTAGTTCATTTAGAAATATTACGGTGAGATTCCGTTTAAGAACTTTTATTTTCAGGTAATTAAATTTTTTTTTTTTTTTTTGTTGGTCAATCATTTTCATGAATGGCATTGATTGAGAAAGAGAGCAAGCATGATCTTGTTGCTCCTTACAAAATGTCTAGTCTATAACATTATGATATAACTTTTTATAAATATTCCTTATTTTATTTTTCTTTTTTCCTTTCAACAATAGTATTCCCCTCTTTTTTTTTTGTTGGTGGTCAACTTTTCATGTATATTATTATGCTTGACTAAGAATTGAGACAGACATCTTAACAATAAATAATGAAGGGTAATCGTTTCATGCACGTGTAACGTTATTTGTCCTTGGCAGTTAATACAACTTTGAAATTAAGCAGCCTATGATAAATTTACTGAATAATCACAGTAAATCAGTAATTTTCCAGAAACCACCGACAAAAAAGAAATTTATTTAGTTGGAAAGTATACAAGTCGTATACTCGAAAAGTAACCAATGTGGTAGATAGTGCTTCATGCTGCTTTCTAGATCTAGACGTTTCTTATTATGGCCAAGGCATATGAAACAAATAATGGATTTGATTGTCATCGTTTTGTGACTGTTTTATCCCTATAAAGTTGTATCGACTTCGACTAAAAGTTGAAAGCAAATTGTAGGCCGGAAAGTAGATAACATAGGCCTTTACTGTTTTGGAATTCATCTACAAAACTCGCAAATTCATTATTTATGGATGGATGACCTGTTTTAAGTAGTTTTTTTATTTATTTATTAAAAAATATTCTTAAGGATACGGAATAACGTTCGATATATTTCATTCATTTAAATTAACGTCATATTTTAAGTAGTTTGTTACTACTCATTTATATGAACAATTTTTAAATATTTATTTTTTTTACCTAATATTTACAGCATATATCATTACAATATATGTAATTTGGTGAATGAATTTTGTTGATAATTCATATGAAAATAAACCTTTTTTTTTCTTCTTCTCAAAAAGCACTTTCTTTCAACGCTCTCTCTAAGTGAAAATAAAAAAGTCAAAGCCACTTTATTTATATTTATTTCAAAATTAGTTAAAATTAGAATTTTTTTTTAGTTCAACCAAAGGTATATGGGATTGATATCATTTCATCAAATGTTTATTTAAATTTATAAAAATATTTATAGTTATAAATTTATAATATATCTTAAGTAAAATGACATAGTTTGATAAGATATTATAATTAACCATAAAAAAAAATTGTATATTATGATTTTGTCTTTTTTATTATTATTATTATTATAAATCAAACCATAATTTTGACATGGTTCGTACTTGAGATTTAAAGTAAGAGATGAGTGAAGAAAAGGGTGCAACGCATCACCAATCCTACGCTCTATTGTATGCCATATTGCACTATATTTGTGAACAAAAACCACAAAAAAATTTGCTTCTCTTACATTAAAAAGGAATACTATCATGACAATATTGCATGCTTTATCCAGAATTACTCGCGCCGAACCTTCCACATCATTAATATATGGAGGCAAACTCCGCATCTTGTAAAGGTGGGCAATGACAAATCATGCGCATGCAATTGCGTATATTCTCCATCAGATCAAATCTCAAATTCATCATTTTTAAGAGCCCACTAATCATTTCTTAACATTTTTGAAATAGTGATTAAAAAACTAATAAAATGATTATTTCTTCATTTTTTCATAACAAGATAACTAAACCAAATTGCTTAAGGAAAAGGGTTGTAGCATTTTATACAAATTTATATAGATACACACCTCGGCTGTTTTCTTTCAGGGTTTTCATCAGAATGTAGCCCACACTCAAATTTCTTGAGACATGGATGAAAATGACAAAAGAGAGAATATAATTGAAAATATTTGGGAAACTTCAACAACAGCAAAAAAAAAAAAAAAAAAAAAAAAAGGTCTTCTGAGCTCAGGTGTTTAAGAAAACAGTACCCCATTTGAAACCAACAGCTACTCACAAACAGTTTCCTGATTGACTTCAAAGACTGTGAACTCTTTTTCACTTTTCATTTGTTCCCTGCTATTGTAGAAAGGAATGGTAGTGGGGACACCACAAAAACAATGCCTGTCCTATGGTAGGCAAGTATCCCTCCAAGATTTTCCACCATTTTTACCCTCCTTTTCCTTTTCATTCTCATTCACCTCTTTTGTCTTGTTTCCCTATCTTCCACCTGCCAAAGTTAAATAAATAATATACTTGCTGGTTTAACCTCTCAACAAACGGAACACAAAAAAAAAAACCATTATTGTTATGGTATATATAATTTAAGAAAGCAGGAAATCACCAAAACACCCTTCAAAGTATTTTCAAAATGACCAAAATGTCAGTTAAAAGTGTCGGTAGACCGACAAATTTTGGGTCAGGGTCATATACACTCTTCATTATTCATTTCACTTAATATGTCAAATGGACAACAGAGTGGCTGTTGTTACAAAGGCCACGATCCCCCACCCCCCTTCAAGCCAGAGACAAGACCCTACAAAGTCGGAGATACAGATAACTCAAAACTTTTATTACCCTCTAGTGAATGTTCTGTTCAATTTCATCCGATTCACTGATTCAGGGTCACCATCACAACTTCATATTTTAGAAAGAAAAAAAAGCTTAAATGCCATAAAGCTATATGATATGTCATTTGGAGTGATCATTGTAGAGGACCTAGTTAAATTGACGCTTGTTAAAGTTATACATGCACAAATAGAAATTTCATAAATCATAACTGCTTGTGTACTGCCCCTTACTACAAACGTTCGTGGTCCTTTCCTAGTTGTTGAGTCTATTATTTCGATTTGTACTATTGTATATTATTATTTAAGGAACACTAGCAATAATTCTATTTCTTTGTTCTTTAACTTGAAAAATTACTAACCTTAATTAATAGTTTTGATGGTAGTTGTAGCAACTCCTTTTAGGTTGTTCCATGAGTAGCAGATTGCTTGAAAGCAACAGTGGGAGCTATTCTGCAACTCCGCCTCTGATGTTCCAGCACCAATTCTCCGGCAAACCAATCAAGCTTCTCGAAATTGCTCTGTTCAGCTATCTTCTTACCTCCAAAAAGCAATGATTCAACATTCTTCTGCTTTAGCATCTCCTCTGCTAATTCAATCAGCATTTTCACATTGCTCGGACTGGGGTCAGTATCTACATTCGGCCCATACTTACCCAACCTGGATCCATTTGCCTGTGATAGCAATTGATTAGCTATACTTCTAACAATACATCTTAATAATACCAACAAAATCAAACTCTTGAACAATAGTTTTCCTCTCTTTTTAATTCAAATGTTAAAATCCATACAATAATTGCTGTTTGGGATCGGAAGGAAGGGGGTGGATATTCAACAAGCTTACTGGTCTTTTAATTATTGTATGTTGCGTGTCAAAATAACTTCAAAAAAAAATTATTCACTTTTCAAAATGTTTTGACATGTAACACCCCAATTAAAATAAGTACAAATGTATGCAGATTTAGCATTTTCCTTCACTAAATTTCATAAATAAAATACTAATAAGTTTTAGAACCTGCCAACCAACCTTTACAGAACAGAATGGTGTTTGGACCAAATAAATTAATAGATAAATGATTATAATTAAATTAAAAAGTTGATATAAAAAAAAAAAAAAGGAGGAAAATACTTTATATCTTAAATTGGTATAATCCAAAATGACATAACATAATATAAATGACCATTGTTCATACTTTGTAAGTATCATATACTTTCTACACATGATCACACATAATAAACTATTATTCAATTAAAATTCACCATATACTCTTTTTAGAATCTCATCCCAATTTAAGAAAATCAGCATTACTCAAATAAAGAAAAGAAGAAGGAAAAACACTGTAGACGAAAACCTGAATGTCTATTTAGAATTGTGAATTATAACAAAACAAAATATTCAGAAACGTGCATGCAACATTCATAAGTACCACGCTTAGATAATGTAGTATAACCAAACCAAACCATTAAGCAATAGTAAGGGGCCCACTACAGACTAACAAATGAATTCACAAGTGGCACGCCTAAACTTGTTTCAATTTTTAATAAATAAATAAAAAAAAAAAAAACCTTGTACTACTTTCGTTTAAATGAAGTTCATTGGACGAAAAGGGTAGATATATATATATGACAAAATGTGAATGTTAGTATCCTATTTTCTAACAGCTGGGAGAGAAGAGAAAACGTCAATTTTTTTCATTTGCCAAAAAGATTAAATTTCTAAAACAGAAAATATAAAAAGAAATAAACTATTCCAACTAGAAGTAATAATATATGTGTATATTTATCTCTGTTTTATTTATTAAAAAAAAAATAGTAATATAGATAGTGATGGTAAGTTACTACTACAAATCATAAAATTATAAGCAAATCGTTCTTATCTACCTATGGAGGATCGCAGTTGTAGATCATATCTCCTATGCTATTGTTTTTGTATTTGTGAAAATGATGGATAGTTATCCATATAATACAAATCCATGTTTAATTCATGACCTCAGGCACCAAAATGACCAAAACCAGAGAAGAAAATAAATAAATTTGAACAGTATTTCAGTTTCATAAAATGAAAAAAAACCAGGACTAGAGTAAATAACCCATTAAGTTCAAGCAAACTTCAACTGTTGGTGGAAGTAGGTGAACAGAATTGAAGAGAGGAAGTAAAATACTCAAAAGCCCCCCCCCGAAAATGAAGGACAATTGGTCAACGTGCCAGGTTAGGCCAATAGACAGTAAGCAAATTCTACTTTGTTAATAGTTGTTATGCGCTTAACCAATCTTAAGTCTTCAATTCAACGCACCATCTGAGTGATAAAGACTAGATTTTAAAAAGTGGTAAAAAGAACTGTATTGGTCCCAATTTCCTCATGCCAAAATTTCATACTTGAAAACCCAAGAATCGCGTGCGACACAAAGGTCAAAAATCAAAACAAACACGTACAGGTCCCCATTTGCCCCAAATTGCCCATTGCCCTTCATAAGTTCCAATTTTCCCCACACTACAAAGTACAAACCCACGCCATTACTGACAGCTTACCTCATATTCATAGTCAGCTAAATGCACACATTTATAATGTGGAATTTCTCGTGTATATATTTGTGTGTTCTTAACTTTACTGGCAACCCCTGTTAAACTCTACTGTCTACAGCCTACAGAGCCTGTCCAACGGCGTCATGCACCAGAGACGGCAAAACCATTAAACCAAATTACATCAAATAAATTGTTTAAATGAAAACAAAAAATGGATTTTTCTTTCTGATGAAAAGAAAAATAAAAAGGAAAGAACAGAGCTGTTAAAGAGAAAAAAGTAATGTGGGAGATTAGATGTACGGTCCATTTGTTTATGGTTGTGATAAGAGTGATTTAAGCCAAACCGGTTACAAAAGAAAACGGTTTTAAAAATAAACCCACATAATGTACGGAGGCATAAACTCTGGAACTAACAATTTTTAATGTTAAAAAAATGCTTTAAATATTCTGGAAGAGCAAAACAAACATACCCGCCCGGATTTTAAAGATTAGATATAATAAAAACCGTAAAATTACCTGAATACGAACGTAATTACTGCTCTTGAATTGACCAAAAGCCATAGCCACAGACTGGTCCACCATGTCTGCTGAGCCGTCACTTGCAATTCGAGCTGTGGATCGAGCCCATTCCTTAGGCTTCCATTTCTTCAGCTTCTCGTAGTCGTAGTTCACTTCCACCGACTGTGCTGTCCCTATCGACAAAACCAACAAATCCTCTACCCCTCGCACGAATGGAAACTCCTGCTTATTATGCAACACGTGAGTTATCGCCGCCGCTGTTGGATTACTCATCGCCAACCCTCCATCTACTGCCAAACACCGAGTTTGATTGTCCACCGACTTCATTTCAACCGGCTCGAACAATCCCGGTTCTGCTGACGTCGCTCGACAGACCTCCCACAGGCGGAAGTCGTAGCTGTCCGTTTCTAATGCGTCCGCTCTTGAGAATAGAAACGGCGCCGTACTTGATAAGTCAAAACACGGTATCAGAACAGGCTTTAACGTGTCTTTTAGCGTTAAACTCCTACCTTTATCGGCGAATGCCTCTCTCATGGCTTTCTCAAGACCGGTGGTTGTTGAACCGTTTGAGCTCGACCCGTTTTTAACGAAACGCCGCAAAATGTTTTTCTTGCCGGAGTATGAACGGTAAAACTTTCTGCCTTGATCGACCAATAAATTCCATGTATCGTCGGCTGCGAAGATTGGTCGCTGTTGGTCTTTGGTCCCGAAGAGCATGGACGTGAAAATTCCTCCGACGCCGGCGCCGGCAACGACGTCAAAATAGTCTGCTATTCGAGCATCGGGGTTGCCCGATTTGACCTTGAGCGCGTGTTCAAGACACGCTAGAGCTTTACCGGAGAGAATACCACGCATGCCTCCACCGTCGATGCTGAGTATACAGATTTTGCCTCGCTGGTTCTTTATCGCGGAAAATCCATAATCTCCGGCGATGGGTTGGGTAGGAGCTTCAGGTTTGTGTTCGACGGCAGGAGATACTTCTTTGGGAACCCATAGTTTTTTATCATCGTAGCCAAATAGGAACTTGCTTTCCAGGATTGAGAATATCTCGTAACTAAGCTTATCGGTGTCGATGCTTGGCTCGTGCATTTCTGATGGATTAGAAGACATTTTTCCAGATGGTCCAAACACTTTTCGACTTTTCGATCAAAATAATGAATTTTTGTTCTAGACTTGGATTCTTTGCATGCCCTCGTCGTCCAATTTTGAAAATCTGTGCCGAGACTGAGCCCTCATAACGGACAAATAAATCTCTGTTTCTTTCTTCTCCCAGCTAGGCTCAGAATCCAGATGACTCAGACTTTTCTATTTTTCCAGCTAAGCTCAAGGAAGGTTTAATAATAAATCTGACAAAAATTGAAAATTCTTGGATTGAATTCAATCTGGGCTTTAAAGAATTAATTTCAAAGCTGCTTCAAACAAATTCAATTACCAGAATCAGAAATATTCCAATGCATTTACAAAACACATAACATCACAAGATATTAATGACAAGAGAATTTTGTATCATGCACACTGATGCCCAATCATCATCGTCATCTTCTTTTATTCTCTCCCTTTACCAATCAATAGCGAACTACTTCTTTGGCCCCCAAAAAAAAAAAAAACGGTTTCTTGAAAACAATCTCTTTTTGAAAAGATAGAAAGGAAAGAAACACAAAGATCAAGCAACGAAACCCAGAAGCGCCAAAGAAGAAAACAGAGGGAGAGAACAGAAAGAACAAGCAAAAAAGCATAGATATTGCAGGGGCATGTTTGTTTCTTCTTATAATTCCTCCTTCTTATAATACTAAAATATATTTATTTATTTTTAAAATAATTGTTTTATAAAAACGATGTGGATAAATGAATGATTGATGAGACTAAACTGACCAACGGTTGAAACCGTTCGAACTCTATGTATTTAACTTGATCCGACGGTAAGAATCGGGTCTTACTATTTGCCGCCATCAGCGGTCAAATTCGGTAAAAGATAAAGTCGTTTTTTAATTTTTACTTTGTTGAGTTCGCGCTCTTGGCCTAACGTGTGGGACCTATGTTATCGGTGAATTAATAGAAATTGAGACGCACTAATCTTGCATCATTCTATATTTCTATCGGACTGGGGTGGCTTATATTCAATATTTTAATTAGAATTGGACTAATTTACCCCTCAATTGGATTGTGCCTAATATTTTGAGTATGGGTCCACTGCTATACGTGCTCAATTCTCACGGTGGGTACTGTATATTCTTTCTTCTTCTTTTTTTTTTATTAAATGGTATGTACTGTACATTCAGCCGGTCAATCAAATATTACTAATAGGAATGGTGAAAATGTATATGTTACAAGAGGCAGGGACGTAACCAGAAATTTTTTTTTAGGAGGGCTAATTTAGATTAAAAAATAATTTTAATTTTTTATTTATTTATAATATTAAATTTTATAGCTAACATTGAAAAAATAATATAAACTTCAAAAATAAACAAAAAAAATTTATTTAAATGATGCCCGACAATATTTTAGAGCATAAAATTCATCAATTATTAATTTAGATTCAATTTTTTATGCAAACTTCAACAAGTGGTTCTTGACATCGCTTACTTTTTTGGTTGGTAGCTTCAATAGAAGTGTTTTTAGTTTATTGTTGGTTATCTATTTTCTTAAAGAATAAATAAAGAGTTTTAAATGATTTAGAATTTTTGTGTGGTTTATCCATTATAACCTACAATAAAAGTATTTAATGTAAATTAAAGTATACAAATTAAAAATTACAAATTTAAATAAACTCAACAACAAATAAACAAAAAATAAAATAACTAAAGAATTAAAGAATCAATAATTTACCTATTAATAGTAATTGATAAGTATAAAAATTTAAAACAAATTTCATGTCTAATATAACAATGGGATAATATATATTTTGAAATAAAGAACTCTAATTAATAATTTAAAAAAGAAAAAAAAAACATATTTAATAAAATAATGGTAAATTGTTATAAAAAATTACTAAATACATATAAATTTATACTTAAATACAAAACTTAAATTAATAATTAAACAATATTTATCGATCAAAAGTTTAAAAGTTATAATTTTTAAGAATATATAATACATAACTATTGATATGAGTGTAAATTAAAACATAAACATTCTAAATATTTAAGATTTTTATTTTTAAAAAAGAATATATAATTATAATATAATATATTAAATTATATTTATATTATTAATATTAATTAAAAAAAATTAAAAAAGATTATCCGGGCTCAAGCCCGGTAATCCATATGCACAGGTCCGTCACTGACAAGAGGTGGATCACAATACGTGGGATCCAGTGGGGTCCAAATAGGGAGTTAGGGATGACTTGGTCATTTTCGGCCAGGTGACTGGTGAGAACATCAACATTAAAATGTAAATAAAAAATAATGTTATGGGAAAATAAGTTATAAATTTTTTTTAGTTGAGGTTTGAGATGTTTATCACATCTCATCATTTGATTTTTTTAATGTATTAAAATTATCACATTTCATTTATCTCATCATAGTTATTATATATATATATATATATATATATATATATATAATTTTATTTATCTCACTTAATCTTATTAATAAGATATTTTAAATATCATCTTATTATTATTATTATTATTTAATATATAAAAAATAAGTAAAAAAAAATAGAGTATGCTGACATGAATTATACCATGTACTAATGACATTAGAATGAGTATATGTCACAATCTTTAATATTAATTTTAACTTGTACAGCTTCTTGTTGGTACTCATGGCATTGAGATTATTTCCTACAAATATGCCTAAAAAAAAAAAACTTTGCTTCGAAATTCTTACAAATTATCAATTTCTTTCTCTTGCTATTTTAAATTAATCAAAAAAATTGTGTGTTTGGGATAATAGGATGATTCCTTAGGTGATGAATTATTATGGTGGTCAATTTGTATAGGTTTAATCTCTTAAAATTGGCTTGAATTAGTTTAATTTAAATTAATTTAATTTTAATTTTAATTTAATTTATATTATAAATTATCAATTTTAATTCAGACTAAAAAAATTTAGATTAGTCTAAACTGGCATGAATTAACCTACATTTTTATTTACATACATTAATTAATCTTTTTTACATTATTCAATCTAATGTTAATCGAAGATATTAGAAAAAAAATTTATAATTTTTAATTTGATTAGAATAATAAAAATTTTGAATCAAATTCAATATATTTTAATAATATTAAACATATAAATAAAAATTTGTTACAAGTTTTTATATAATTAAAAAGTAAAAGTTTCAAAATCATAATTATATTACAAAACAATTCAAGTAATCACTACCTTAAAATTAACATACTCAATTTATAGATAAAAATAATAATAATATATAACAATAATTATAATTATTTTTTATTTTTATATTGTCGTACTAGCTCTATTCCAATTCTAATTTTTATGTTATTTAGGCTGATCCAAATTATATTCAAATTTATTTCATTCATTTTTAATTCATATTTTTTAATTTATATTTAATTTAAATAATTATACTACAACATAAGTTGACACCCCTATAAATTAAATTTATAGATATATATACTTGCAATGATATATGATTATTCCTTAGAAAAAAAAATGATATATGATTATTATAGAAATAGTAAAAAATATGAGTTAGAACCTCAATATGTGTACAAGTGTACGTGTGTGTATATATAAATGTTATTTCAAGAAAAAATTTGCTCCATTTATGGCTTCTAATTAAAATGAAAAACTTGTCTTACAGATTAAGTTTGGCGTAAATTTGCTCCATTTATTGCTATAAAGGTCATATTATGAACTATAAATGTTGGCGTAAATATTCAGACTTTTAATAGGATAAAAACCAAAAATATAGAACAAAGAAAACTGGTTTAAAGTTGTAGGTATTTTTGCTTTATATTTTGTTAACTATTTAACATTAAATTATATAAAAATTTATTCGTGAAAAAAAAAAAAAAACATTATTATAAAAGGATAAAATTTAATTTTAAAAAATTAGGAAAAAAAAATACATGTAAATTAAAATTGTAGAGTTGCAATGAGCAAATGAAGTTGTTAGAAAGTCCAATTAAGCGCGGATATTACGGAGGTAATGTTTTAGTTGACAAAAGCAGTCATTGAAATTGACATTAAAGTATACTGACAATTTGTAGAGGTTTAGTGCCTTTTGTTATCATATCAGTTTGGTTTATTGGCCAGTTTGATCACGTCTTTCATTGAATCAAAGTTAAGAGATAAGGCACGCTAATGGAATAGGACATGACAATCGTTTTATTGTTGTTCCAACTTAAAAAAAAAATCTTGAATTGACAATAATTAATTAATATATATAAATAATTTAATTATTAATTAATTTTATTTTTAATTTTTTAATTAAAAAAAATATATGTTTATTTTTTATGACAATAAAAAATATATATTTATTTACGTTATAAAAAAATAAATATATTTTTTTTTTGAAAAAATTTAAAATGAAATTTTATATATATAAAAAATTATTTTATATAATTAAATCATTATATAATTTACCTTCTAAGTAATAAATAGCCACATAACTACATAGCTATATACCGGGTCCATAAACTCCAATTATGTTACTGTTGTATGTTCAGTTAAAAAAAAAAAAAAACAATGTTATTATACGTATATGTAGCCATTCATACGATAAACAATATTAGAAAGGTGTATTAAACTAGAATTCCTAAAAAAAAATTAAGATTGCCTATGCGTATAACTATAATAGGTGGACTGAACTAGAATTCTTAAAAAAAAATTAGGTTCCTAAATGAAGTGTGATAAAGTAGCTGCCTTTTTTAAACGAAAGTTTATATTATTAAAAAAAAAAAAGTCATTTAATTTTTTTTTTTTTAATGTTAATACTCATTCTAATTTGGAATAAGTGAATAGAATACCATCGTTTTTAATCATTTTCATGTATTTAATATATAGTTTTTTATAATGTAATTGAAATATTTTTTTAGTGTGGTTAAAAATTAAATTAATTAAATAATTAAGTCATGTAAAAATTAAACAGATTAAATTTTCTATATGTGTTTTCTTCGGCTCTAATTTATTCAATTTTTCCTTTTTAGTAATCTTGCTTGTGTCAATTTTTTTAGTAGACTAACCTTTAATTGTTTGATATAGTTTATGTTTTTTTTGTTTCTTTATTATTTGCATTTTTCTTTTAATATTGAGTTAATTATTTAATTTTGATGTCAATTAATTTACTTACGCTATTAGTTTATTTAGTATTAACACTTCCTAGATTAGTTAAAAATGCATATTTAATATGTAATATTAAAGGAATAATGTTATAAAAAAAACATTCCAATTATTGATCTCTATTATGAATTTTTGAAGATATATTCTTCATGTTATAATAACCTTGGGGAAAAAAATCATTTATTATCATTAGCGTTGTTTACCCGGTGCTCTTAGATGAATATCACTTATATTATTTTATGTGTACTATTTTGTATATTACTAATAATTAATAAATATATGTATAAAAAATTCACATTTTACTCATTAAGGGCTTATATTTTTAATCATTTTTATCTACGTGTGTAATCTGTCGATAAAAGAATCACCCTAAGATACTCATCTCATGGCTATTGAGAAGGAATCAAATCTGATAGTTCTATTTCTCAATATTTCTGACTTGCTCCTACAGAACCAAGGTCGAAAAGATTGAGAAAAACCAGTCATTCACAACTACTGATGAAGGATTCTTCGAAAAGTTAAGGATTTGTAATTCTTTTTATTTTAAAAATCGAATAGATTCGGTCTTATACATACGCAAGGAAGGTAATAAAAAAAGAAGACGAGTTCTTCTTTCTTTTATCACTTAGTAGTTGTGCGAGATGAAAGTCTCATACACGATTTTGAATGAGAAAAAGAAGTGAGGAATCTTCTTTTCGACTTATATATAATGACATAACAAAAATATACAGAATAAAGTCAAAAGTTAAAAAATAAATTAAATATTTTTATCATTATTAGTAGGCATGTCTGTAATATATTGGTGTAATGGTTTCTCTTAAAATAAAAACACAATTGAACAATATGGAGAACAATGTTGATTTACGTATTTATTGTATATTGATAATATATAATGACACAACAAAAATATACAGAATAAATTAAATATCTTTATCATTATTAATAGGCATGTCTGTGATGTAATGGTTTTTCTTAAAATAAAAACACAATTGAACAATATGGAGAACAACATTGATCTAGAACAAAACAGCAGTAAGTGGTTGTAGCTATACAATGGGGATTGTGTATGATAGAGGGTATAAATTAATGTAAATTGGAATTGTAGTAAGGATTTAGAGGACATAAAAAGAAGCAATTGAATCAATTACAACAAAATGCTTATCTATTTAATTATTAATCCCTCTGAATTGCCTCATCTTTGTTTGTCTCATTTTCCCCGAACTTGGTTCATAGTCCCAGCCCCCACTCTTAAACCTCCACAATTCATATATATCATTTTGTTGGGTATACTTAACGTGTTTTTTTTGTTTCTCATTACGGTATATCCAGCCTAGGGCCCTATCATCATTTTGTTTTTTTTCTAAATTCGCCAACTGGGGCATTTCCAAGCAAAGGTTGGCCACCTGAAAATTTTAATTCTAGCCTCAAAATTCAATCCATTTTCAACGTATTAATTACTTTGTTTTCAGAAACCCAGAAATGTCATTTTGGCACATAAAATTAGGCGGATTTAGATGAACTCATTTGTATCAGTAAACTCGCCAATAATGAGGTTTTGAAAGAAGCCCATAACCGATAATTTTTCCAATCGGGTACGACAAAAGTGATGAGAAATTAAAGTGTCAAACAACATCAGTGAATTTGAGTATATATATATTTTTTTAAGTAATTATAAGTACAATAAAAAAGATATAAATATAAATAGAAGGATAAATACAAAAAAGAAAAAAAAAATATTAAATTAAGTGTCAAAAAAATTTAAATCTATTATTTTCTCTCTGAAAAAATTCCTCATAACTACGATATGAAATGCATAGTTCATTTTTCGCCTGGTGGGGAGGGGGAAGGGTGCGTGTGTGAAGAAAATTATTGCATAGCTTATTAGCTTTACAAATTATATTTTTCTTAAAATTAAGATGAATGCCACCTCATCTCCACTCAATTATTGGATGAACTCAATGAAGCCATTTCGTTATTGGGGTCAATTAAATTAAGTTCTCTTTATCTATATTCATATCTATATAGAATTTACTACATATGATTCTTATCTAGTGGTCAATGCATCATGAACGAAAATTTATAACTATACTTAAATTTTGTATTAATTTTATAAAATACTTAAATAAATAATAATAAATTAATTAAATTATTATTTTTTTTCTTTTAAACATTATATATATATATATATATTCATATATGACATAAAGTTGATATATAAAATCAAACGTATTACGATTAATATTATTTTTACATTAACATATATTATTTTTAGCTTCGTACTATTTATATAAATTACATTAAAACTTATGAAAATATAAGTACAAAATTATTTAAAAAATAAAATATATGTAGTTCGAAAATAAAAAATAAGAATGAGAGAAATTTAATTAAAATAATCATGTAATTAATTATCTATAAATGAATTACAATTAATGAGTTATACTTTAATATTTATTATTTGTATAAATGTAAAAGTTTAAGGAAAATTAAAATTAATTATATTTATATAAATACTAACCTAATTCATGATACAATTAATAATTTATGTATGTGTATTTTTAATCTGTAAAAATTTAAAACCAATATTTTGTGATAGATCTATATCTGTATTTTTACATTTTCAAATTTTTCATCAAAGTTTAAAAAAATTACAAAAATATCAATTTTTTTTTTTTTTTTCATGAAAATATTGAAAAGTTTTCCCATATTATGAAAAATATTTTTAAAACATATTCACTTTGACACTACATTACAAAAAAATTTTGATAAAAATATTGACATATTTGCATCCTTTGTTTAAATTAACTTTCTTTTCAAAATATGGTCTCAGCGATGCTAAATTGCAAATCTAGATAATAATTGTTATTGAAAAATAAAAAATGTTATAACATTAATATTTACTATCTAGGTATGTGAAGTGTCGCAAGACTTATGTCTTAAGTCCTGTTAATATGCGATCTTATCAAAAAAATTGTCTATACCATGCAAGTAGGTATGGAGGATTATCAAGATGTAAAAGTCGTATTTTATACGATATTAGATGTACTATGTGGAGAACAACATTGTACGATTTGAGACATAATGGTTACATAAATTTGACTTCAAATATACGATCAAGATGTTATGATATAACGTAAACAACTTAAAGATAATAATTTATTGTGAATTATCAGACTATATCCCTTCTACACGAGCTAAATATATGACCTAAAAAAAAATAAACATAAGATCAAGATTATGATAGGGTTCTGACATTGAATATTCAAATTTAACATCGTATATAAGTGTCAGACCTAAAATGTACCTATTATATTGTGACATCTATAAATTTGTATTCTCTATATGGCAATGTAATTTTTATAAAGGAGACCGATCATTTTATACATAATTTATAATAATTTATAGTGTAAGAAAATTTTTTAAAAATAAAAAATATATATTTAAAAAATAACAATCGGTTAAAAAGAAGTTCCCGATTATACCTGTCGGTATATAAGGACCTTTCCCTCCTCGTGAGATAACAAGGACAAAGTTGATATTATTCTAGAAACTGTATGCAAGTATTTTGAGGAATTATTTCTTAAATTTTCATTATAATTTGAGTGCAAGACAATTAAGATAAATGATACCAATTTGAAAATTTAAACCCAAGCGGAGAACGCAATCCAAAGAGAAAAAAATGAAAATTAGGAGAGGAGAGAAAATAAAGGAGACCAGGCAAATGCTGAAAGGCGAGTTTATGTAGACTTTAGTGGTCTTGAGTCAAAGATTTCTGTGAGTTGTTCATTCTTTTTTTTTTTTTTGTAAGTAAAAATGGAGCTAAAAAGGTTTAAACAAGAATTTGGGTTAAATATTATCCTAAATAGGCGGCCTTTGAACTATATGAATGACTGTGTAGAGATTGTAATTTTGTAGAACGGAGAAATGAGATTTTGAAGTTTGAAATCTGCAGCTTACAGATAAATTTCTTACTAGATATGCACCTTTTTAGATTCACTTAATAGTCGAAAAATTATAATGTGAGTGTTTAATAGTAGATTTATCTCCTAAATTTTGATATATATATATATATATATATATTTTTTTTTTTTTTTTGGAACAAGAAAAAAATGTGAGTTGAGTATGGTAGTAAATAACAAGCAGCTAAATTGAGTATAATAATTTGGAGATGTGTCAATAATTTTAAATGGATGATGTTTTTTATTGACCCAAAAAATATATATATATATATATATATATTTTAGTACAATGTAGATAAAGATATTTTCGTTTGTGGACCACTATTTCAAAAAGTCCCTCCAGTCTCCATAAACTAACGACTCAGATTCTATTATGGTCCACTTCCAAGATAATTGGGATTTGGGGTTAACTTAAAACCTTTCACTTACAGTCCATTCATTTCCAAATCTCTCTCGCTCCTCTCTCTCTAGTCTGAAGCACAAATGGATTCAAAGTATATAACCACTTCTACTACTTCTTGGCATCCCACGAATTATAGAAATTCGAAGACAAAATCATTATGGGTTCATCTTAAAAACACTACAAGTAGTAGCTCTAAATTCAGGATGTATGATACTTTCAATTGTCCAATTTATCTAAATTTATCTTCTTTTCATTTCAGTTGATTTATTGGGTTTCTTCACTTGAGTAACCCTTCCTTCCGTTCAGCAGCAATAAATACAAAGCTTGTTACTGTCACCACCAAAAGCAGAAAAAGTTACAGTTGGTTAAATCAGCCTCAGAAAACGTAAATAAAGCACTTTCAAAGATCAAAGAAAAGCCCATAGAAGCAGCTACTGAGAAGAAGGGAACTATAGCAGGGGCAGTTGCTCTGATTATTGGTACAAGTATAGGATCTGGGATTTTAGCTCTCCCTCAGAAAGCTTCTGCAGCAGTGAGTACAGTAACCTTCACTTTCTCTCATTTTCATATTTTGATTTTTTTTTTTTTTTTTTAACTTCCTATCTGTTCTAATACAAATGCCTAAACCAAATATTGCAATTATTAAGTGATGAACTCTTATATTGATGGATGGTAGGGATTGCTTCCAAGTTCACTGTCGATGGTATTATGTTGGGTTTTTCTACTTATTGAAGCCCTTTTGCTTATTGAAATTAATGTGTTCCTGAGGAGGAGGCTGATGAGAAAGAATAAGAAAGAGCAAGGGAATGAATTGGAGGTTATATCCATTAGGACTATGGCTCAAGAGACATTAGGAGAATGGGGTGGAACTTTAGCAAGTATCACCTATGTTTTCTTAGGCTACACTTCCATGGTTGCTTATTGTTCCAAATCAGGACAGATTTTATTCCATTTCATCAATCTTCCAGCTCCCATATCAGCCTTCCTTTTCACTTTACTTTTCACTTTGCTTATCACCTTAGGTGGGACTAAGGCAACTGATCAAGTTAACCAATGGCTCACTGTTTCCATGATAGGTACTCTTCTCACATATTCGAATTCACACCAAATATTATATCGTCATGCTTATTAAAAAAGCCTAATTCACAGGCTTACTAGTAGCAATAGAGGTGCTACAAGTTGCGTCCGGAGGGTGGTTGGGTTTCGATGGAAGTGGAGAGTGGGGAAAAGTTCCTGCTACACTTCCTGTGATAATCTTTTCTTTGGTATATCATGATCTAGCTCCCTGTAAGAGACATAATCTTTTAATAATTAACAACTTTGTCTTGGTTGATCAATAAATAAAGTGACACCGCCTTGCTAATAAATAAATAAATAAATTATTTTTGCAGATCTTTGTGCTTATTTGGGTAGTGACCTTACACGTCTAAGGGTTTCAGTTTTGCTTGGTAGTACTGTTCCATTGTTAGCACTACTTGTATGGGATGCAGTAGCCCTTGGCCTTTCAAACCAAGCTGACCAAATTATTGACCCAGTTGAATTGCTTTTGAGGTAACCCAATTGATCTCCGTAAGATCTAGTTATTTGTATATGAACTCATGTTTGTTTCTTCGTTTTTGGCTGATTTTGGTTACACTAGTAACTTCAAATCTCCAAATTCCCAATTAATTTCAGTGTGAAATGGAATGGGGTTTCATATATGGTAGAAGCTTTCTCAATCCTTGCAGTTGGAACATCATTTGTTGGGACTCTTCTGGGCTTCTCTACCTTTTACAAAGAGCAACTTGGAAACCTGCTCTTAAAAAATTCCACTTCCACACCATTGTTGCTACAGGTAAAAACTACTATTTCCCCAAAGTCTGATTCTGTCATAGGGTTTGTTTGATAGTGTGTTTGTTAAAATTTATTTCAGTCAAAACCATTTTTAAGATAGAGTGTTTTATGGGCCCTTAATATAATACTGGTAAAAAAGAATTTGTTTGGTATAGAAATCTTTTTTTTTTTCTTTTCTTTCTATCTTAAACATTTGCCAGAGAGTCAACAGCAGAAACAAACAGTCATAATCCTCTAAGGTGAAATACAACTTAAGGTACAGCTGGTACACGAGTCTCATATTTTACTACAGAGTTCAGATTTGATGCTTGGAGTGAAAAAATGGTGGGGAAGGAATAAAATAAGCTTCACAGCAATAGGAATGGTCGTTGCACCTTCTCTTATCATATCAATCACGGTTCCTGATGCGTTCTCTGCTGCCACGGACATTGCAGTAAGTAAAGGGAAAATTTTGAAAGAACACACATAACAGAACAACCATCTGGATTCTGTAACAATTAATAAAAAGATGGTAATCAAGTCATTGGTTTATTTCCTCTTCACAATATGATGTGGTGTACGATGGAACAGGGAGGTTATTGCATGACAATGCTATATGGAGTTCTACCACCTGCAATGGCATGGGCAATGTATAACAGAGAAGATTATGAAGATGCTGATCAGAAGAAGAATAGTATTTCAAAAGCAAAGCCTCTCCTTCTTGGGATTGGACTATTTGCTTGCGTTATACTGGCAGAGCAGATCCTACAGGATTTCTCAACATTGCATTTCTAGAAAAAGAGAACGGAGATTCGGAACCCACATACTAGTTTTTTTTTTTCCTTCTATGCATAAACTACTGGGTTCAAGAAATAAGCAACTTTTTATTGTCAAAGTTAAGAGACTAAGGACATTCCAAACAGTCTATAGCTATTGTGACGGTCCGCTTGACATGCCATTAGAGGCATCAGAAAGACGTATTTCTTTAGCATTCATAATGTAATTATTACTTATGAGTTCAAAAATAATCAACCAAAATCAACAGACACAAACTTCACGTTATTCTCTAAAAGAAACATGATCAACTAATGCATAGTGCACATACACCTGTCTTATAGGGCTGGAGGCAACATCTCAGTCATGAAAAATACAATCCACAGGTGTCAACGATTATCAAATTTCCAATTTAATAAATACCAGCATACAATAATTAGTAAGCCAATGGAGCTTCTTCAAAATCTCAGTTCTTCACAGTCGTCACATGTTTCAAAAGCATATGCACAACATCATGTGATATGTTGGCAGCTTGGCTCTGCAGATGATGGATCTTTGCCTCTGTTTCATGCTCAAGCCGCTTCACATTTGCACCTGAATCCCCACTGCTCTGTTTAATGCAATTTCCAATCATCAATAAAATGAAAAATACGAAAGCAAAAGCACAAAAGGGAATCAAAATCCTAGAATAATATATAATAGAATACCTCTGCAAGTTTTTGTTGGAAGTTGGCTTCCACTTGAGCACGAAATTCAGCAATATCTTTGTCAGCTTCTTCTTTAGCCTGTTTTAATCTAGCCAGTTTAGCTAGACAAAGGAAAGGGAAAAACAGAAAACAGAATGAGGAGTTAAAGATTAGTTAGTTGCCAGAATCTTGCAGTCAACTCAAACAGTGCATGCTACCATATCAACTGTAAAATGGGCATGAATTTGCATGAGTTCATGCTAGTCCTCCATGTTCAGTTCAAGAACTTGAAGACTTTTATAATCATAATGAACTTACTAAATTGAATATGTAGATAAAATGATGTAATAAATAGATAGTAGATACATAAGAAATATAGATATAATTACCAGTTCTAGCAGCATTAACAATGCGTTGAGCATCTTGCTCTGCAGCTAGCAGCTGCTGAATTCCATTCTGTCCCCTGTTGGCTTCCATAATTTCTGAAGAAACAGCTAATCCAACCACAATAAAACATTGATCCAACATTACTAGTTTGAAAATACATATAAAAAAATGCCTTCAGAAGAAGCAGGGTATTGGTAGTAACAATGAAGGCCATAACCATCCATTTTGTCAAGTGCATGAATACAGAAGACAATTCTCTTTTCTTCTAAAAAATTCATGTTAGAATTTCCAGCGTCAATAAGAAAGGCAAAATGAAAATACATATTTGTCTTAGATACCAATCTCCATCATTCTTTAAAACATGTTCATAGAAAACTAAGCTTGACAACATGAACATCAATGACAATTGAGTTACAGTATGGTAGACATATGAAGGCTACTTGTTATGGCCGAAGGCTAATATTCACCAATTAAGCATAGTCTCAAGTCTCAACATGAAGTGTGCGTAAAGCCCAAAATTCAAGACTAACAGAGTGCTGGTGTTGTATGGTCCCTAAAGGGGGGGTCTTTAGCGTTGCAACTTAATGTTTTTCCCTAGTATTAGCAACTTAATGATTTCTCTACTAGCCAGATTAGAGAACTTATTGCCAAAGATAAGTGATGGTTCTAAAACAATGTTTAGCGTTGAAACTTAATGTTTTCTCTACCATTTGCAGCATAATGATTTCTCTACTAGCAAGATTAGAGAACTTATTGCCAAAGGTAAGTGATGGTTTTAAAACAATCTCAACAAAAGTACATACTTCGATCCCTAGACTTTAGTCATTAAGAGAACTAACCCAAAAACAACGACATATCGCAATCAAATTGGATCCCTAGACTTCAATGATAAACAGATCTGTAATCGATCTGGTACTAAGTACTAACTTATCAAAGAGCATAACTTTTCAGATGAAACCAACCATCCATCAGTTTGTGTGAAAAAATCAAAACTTGGTAAAAACAACAATACCTAATTTAATTATAACCCACAAACAAAAGGAAAAGAGTCAATAACACGCCCAAACCAACGAACTGCAATGAAGTCAAGTGGATCTAGAAAAGCTTAGTTGACCCTCAACTACCAAAATTGGGATTGGAAGCAATAATAATCATAAAGGACTACGTAAACAACTTCGTAACAGGGAATAGTAGAAGACGAGAGAGAGATAGGGGACGTACCTGAGGCTGAGAAATCAGAATTTAGTCAAGATTCAAACTGACTGCTTGTGTTCGAAACTTATTTGTAGAACGCAAATAACTTTTACTATCAACGCAAATGACAGATATGCCCTTGTTTTGATTAAATTATGGTCAATGCAAATTTGTCCAAAAAAAAAACTTTCTTTTGGGTATTTGTACTTGTACATTAGCCTGTATTTTCCTTTACATTAATAATTTTATTATTTAAAAAAAAAAAAAAAAAAACCTTTAATTTGATCTAAAAAGAAAACGTGATTATGAAATATGTTCCAATTAAGATTAAAAAAGTTCACACTTTGGGACAGATTGTCTTTCATCTCTGTTCAATTCCATATCGATGAGATTCAACTTTTCAACAGTGAAGGACATTAAGGTCTTGTTAAATAATTATTTTTTTATTAAATATATTAATTCCATTGATAAAACATATTACAATTCAAGCTATGAACGCAATATAGCAAATCATAGCACTTAAAAAGCAATGACCATAACAAAATCATTGCAACAATTCATAATAATAAATTTACAAAACACACTGTCAACTAGACTAGATTAAAAGAATACTGAAACGATACACAGAGCAACACAAATAGAAAATTTCTTGAGCCGAAGCATTTGAACGAACAACTGTTGAAAACATTTCACACTAACACATAGTGCACCAACAACATTCAACCCTACAAGAGAGCAGAAACAACAAAGTTTGTTAAAAAAAATGAATTAACATAAAAACGGGGGACAGAACTTTAAAAGAAACTGTTATCGACGATAGAACTTCTCTAAGGATAAGAAGCTCCTTCTCTGGCACCTTATACGTTGCATATTTTATTTTTAATATATTATTAATACCGATATATTACAATTACATTAAATTATTATTTTATTTTAAGAAATTAATATAAAATTTAAATTTTTTATAATAATTTAATAATATTTAAGATCTTATTTTTTATTATTTTAATTTTATTATTTATGACTATAAATAAATAAATGTTACTAAAAATGTACCAATTAAAAATTTAAATAATAATATATATTGTATTTTATGTATGATAATAATTCAAAAATAAATTAAAATCTCAATTTAATTCAAAAAAAAATATAATCTATTTGAATTTTGATTGATTAAATAATCTAATTAAATTCAAATTAGTGAAAAATATGTTATTTTCATCCGCTACATCCACATTCTACATCACCCCTACATCCACATTCTGCATCTCACACTTCAGCCACTCATTACTTAATTAAGAAATATTAAAATTACATAACCTTATGTTATTTTATGCATACACATTTTATATCATAACACGTACGTGATAAAATATCTTAAAAAATTAAGAAATTATTCATTTTTTTTTTTACATAAATATGCAACTTAGCACAATATAAATGATGTGGATATAGATATAAAAATATATACAAAGTTATATAATCATAACATTGTTTTAGTTTATATTTCAACAAACTTTTTATGAATTGATAAAGAAAATATTACTGTGCAAAATTAAAATTAAAAAAAAAATCACTTTATAAGATAACACAGATACTGTAATAATATAAAAATATGAAAGTAAAAATTTACAAATTTATATTAATGAAAATTATTGAGAGTTCCCACTTTCCGGCCTAAACTTTAACCACTCAATTGGATATCATTTTTAAGAAAAATGCTCCCAATTCAAATGTAATAAATTAATTGGTTTTTAATGTCTGTGGGCTTCACAAATACATTTTAACATTCAATCATAATAATTTTATTTAATTAAATATTAACATGTGAATTTATATTTGTGTCAAAGTTGCGAGCATGGCTCCATTTTTATTTAATAATTAAAAGATCATTTTCTATCCACTTGTCATGCATTCATTGGTATTTTTCATTTTCATTTCAATATTATGGACTTGTGATATAAGATACATCGTATCCAATCTTACAACAAGAAGATGAAGCCTGTACTGAAGCACCTGCTCGGCTTCTTAGCCAATCAACCATATCCCCGAAAACCGCAGCAACACTCTCCTCAGGCTCACCAATCAGCAGATGCCACATTCTTCCAGGTTATATCTTCAACGTCTAGTCCTTACTCGACGCGCGTTTGTACAACTCCTCCACACACGTGGTGTCACAAACCAGGTCATCTCCTCCGCGGAGCATCGGAACCTCCACTTTCTCACAAACCACGTCATTTCCAATGCCGTCGCTGCTCTCAGCCTCGCCAACGTCCGTCTTAGACCTGCTATGGTCAGCTTCCTATTCCTCTCCTTCTTGAACGACACTTCCGGTATCGATCCCAGTGTTGGAACTACGCGCCAAGTCGGAATCACCGAGGCCACGCACTAGCGGCCATGGCGGCTTGAACTTTGCGATGAATGAGGCAGTTCCATGGCAGGCGGAGAGTTTTTTCTTGATCTTGACCTCTCTGGAGTGTTATGAGAAGCGCGATTGCACCGCCGAGAGACTCAGAGTAGATAAAGGAAGGCAAAGAAGGAGAGTATCGAGAACGAAATTCGTCAAAGAAGGTGATACAATCGCCGATGAGAGGGTTGATGTCGCCGTGGCCTTGGTGATCGATAGCGCAGACGGCAAAGCCAGCTTTGGCGAAGTGGATGGCTGTGAGTTGTAGGAACCAGCTGCACTCGCCGGTGAAACCGTGGATGAGGGCTAGTGTTCCGATGATGGGAGTAGGTGGAAGAGGAGTCCACCATTGGGTGAAAAGCTTAAGGTATTGGAATTGGTGATGCAATTGGGATCGAGATAAACTAAGTGCATGGCATAGGACTGTTTCGGCCGTTAAGGTGCCAAAGGGACTGTGTTCGTTGGCATGGGAAACTGGGTGAACATGCTAGTCAAGAAGTTCAGTGAAGAAGACTCATTAAAGAGAAAGACAAAAAGAAATGGAATGCAATTTGTAGCTGGGATATTGGGTTACGTGTAGAGCGTTAATGGAGGCATTAGCAGTTGAGTGAGCTGCGTCAGAAGAGTTATTACTTCACCTTATCTGGATTTACCGGATATTTCTTTGTTCTGCCGTATCGAGGAAAGACACGGCTTTTTCATGAATGATTTTCTAAAATCTATTTATTGCCTTTTGCACCCACTAACTCTTCCAACAATTTCATATTAGAGAAATTAAAATATAAAAAAAAAAAAAATTAGTAACTATTCTTATATTTGCACCATTTATATTGTATTTAGTGATATTTTTTTTATAAATAAATAATTGATCAAATATTGTAAAAAAAAAAAAAAAAGCAAAAATTTATATGATTATAATAATTTTTTTATATTTATTAAAAAAAATTAAAATTTTATAATAATATGTTAACTTATATATAATTATATTAATTAATTTTAAAATAATATATTAATGATATATAAAATATACATAATATGTACACTTTGTATATATGACTCAAAAGAATTTAAACTAATGTTCCATTATTAATTTTAATCAAATAATATTTTAATATAATTTAAATCTATAATTTTAAATTAAAAAAATTAAATCTTATCATTAAATCACTAACACCAATAGCTCTTCTTTTATTATTATTATTCTTGGTCCGTATAATATATTTTTGGAAATACGTAAACTTATTATCTAGAATGAAAATTTTAATTATTTAGTATATGTAAATATATATTTTTTAAATTTTAGTTTGTACGGAATGGTTTAAAATGTTATATATTACTAAAAAGACATCCAAGTAATAAAATGAATATGAAACAAAAATTTAAATTTTTTTCACTTTCTTTCTTTCTTTTTTTTTTTTTTTAACAAAAAGAAAGCTCTTTAAAAAAAAGATTGTGTAACGCTAGCGTTTCTTCATTCGTACAAATCAACGCTTATAATTTAAGTGGGCAAAAAAAAAAAAAAGCAATAGTAAACAGTATTTCTTGTCTTCTTTGACAAGGAACCGTTAAAATATAAAAAATGTCTTTTAACAAGTCTTCAATTTTCTTTAAAATATATACATTTTTTCTTATTACCAAAAAATTCTTATTATAAATAAATTTAGAAAATAACTAATATCAAATCATTATTATAAATACTAATAAAATATATAAGCCTCTTTTTTGGAGAGAGATTTTTACATATATTATAAATAATTATGAAATAGATTCATGTTAATTCTTTATTTTTATAAAAAGAAAAATGTTAAAGAGGTACGGAGAGAGTGTGTGTGAGTTCCCCTTCACTCTTCGACGATCTTTAAAGAACAAAGAACGGACCCTGCCTTTATATTCCATATCAAGTTTGGGCCTCAAGCTTCAAACAGGCCTTTGTCTCACTCAAGTGCCAGACTTTTTTGGGCTCTAGTCTTCTACACTACCGGCTTTTAATTTAAGCCCTAATGATAACAAAAGATGATATTATGTTGCATTGATGGCATATTTCACCGGACTAATTTGTGCAATCTTTTTCTGTCACTCTCTAAAATCTCATTATCAAAAGGGTGAGATAAAACCAGCTGCTGATTGGGCATTGATGGTTAGATAAGGGTCCACTTCAACGTCTCCTACTTATTGGATTTGGACTTTTAATGATAAAAGGCAAATGGGTATTAGCTCCATCCATGCCCATGATGATGCTTACGATTTAAGCATCTCACCACAGTCTATCAAAAGGTTGGCATGGATTTTCGATCAAGTTGGAGGATAGACATTAGACACCACTCACCAAACCAGGTGTCCAGGTTATTGATTAATTCTTATTGTGATATTGAAGTCTCTATCTAAATGTTTTCCTAATGAAGCATATAATTAACTTAAAACATGTTTATAAACAGGTAATAATATCATATGATGACAAGTCAATTCAGCTCAATAAATGAAAAAGGAAAGTAACATGATGATTGATTGTGAGATATTTGGTGCTGTGTTCATCATTCTATTTTTTATCATACTCCTTTCATTTACTTGAGTTTGGTCTGATTGAGACGTGTTGCCAAACTTGTTCTGCAAAACCTTGTCAACAAAAATACAAATAATTTAACCCAACCCCACACATTTAATTTAACTGCCTTTATAATTCTAATTTTAATGTTACTTCAATGTGAAACTCACTTGATGAACATTTAACAAAAGTTATTGGCTCATGAAAACTTCTTAAACATTTCTAGGAAAAATGCAAATCACACTGGTCTTTACAATTACATTATTTATATCATAATTAAAGTTATTCATTTTTCAAGAATTTCTTATAAATCTCAAACAATAATTAATTGAGAAACCACAAACTAACATAAACACTAACACTAATTTTTATTATTCTTAATTTAAAAAAAGAATGTTATTTTTATTATTATGAGTTTTAGAGTATTATTTTAAATAATTTATTTAATTATAAAATATGTGCATTTTGCATTAAAGTTGGTTGATTTGGAGGCAATTGCCAACCAAAATCCTCAAATCATATATATGCGTTTACTTGTCGGTACTTAGAAAATCCATGAGCAATATTTCTTTTGAAATCTTCGTATAAATTTTTCTTGTTGCAGGATATGACATAAACTATTCTTAATAAAATTTGACTTCTTTTATTTCACAGCGTGCAAATAGTACAAGATCGCAACAGAAAAGTAAGCTTGCAATGTGAGCAAAGCTCAGCTACATTCAAATCTTTTAGAATCTATTATTGAACTTTTCTTACTTTTTAGCACATTTTGCTTTAAAAAGCAATGAAAGCACTTTTTACAAATTTATTACTAAATATAAAAACAATGCTTTAAAAATGGAAAAAAGTGTGTTCAAATAGAATATAATCCTGAGTGGGAGACAAGCAAGGGGATGAAAAAAAGAGCCTTTCTATTCCTCCCAATTTGAATTGGGTTTGCTGGTCAAAATTTGACACATCCCTCTTCGGAGAGAGGACTTTTTCTAAGTAAAAAACCAGGAACAAGAATGAATGACAATGAATTGTATTCATAATTAAAAAGAGCATTTAGATAAGAAATTTCAAATTCTATTACTCATCTCAGAAAGTTTTGCTAAAATTGAACTACAAAAAGAATTCCCATTGTAGAGAAAAGAAAAAAAATGGATAAAGAAGACGACACCAGAAGCCAACACCTTATAATAATCAATCTTGAGGACCTACAAACCATCACTAACCAGTCTAACCCTAAACTCTATCCTTAGACTTGCATCTCTCCACTACCCTTCAGTTCTCTCATTCAATCCTCCTCTAAAATTGCTAAATATATGGTCATCTATTGCTCCTACCCAAATTCCCTCCCTGTACAAAAAAAACCAATGAACAAAGTAATGATATTACAGTAAGAGGAATAATGTGATAAAGTCACAGAGGGTGTCCATTACTCTCCAAATCCTCCCTCATATGTAGTCCGGCGAAATGTTGTTATTAGTGTTTGGAATGAGATCGGGTGTGTTGTCGTAAGTTTTGATCCTCATCTCCAAAACCTTCTTATGGGAATTAGAGTGCAAGGCAGGAACGAAAGTTGGACTCGCTGCAGGCCTATATTCTGGGAAGAGCCTGCCGGACTTGTAGCGAACACCACAAGCATTGCATAGAGTTTTTGGCCCCATAGGACCTGCCCTCCACTGTGGTGTCTTAGTAATCTCACAATGCATGCATTTCCTAACAACTTGTGAGGGTTGGTTTTGGTTAGGCTCTGCTGGAGACTGAGGCATTTTGAACTTGATTTTCTTCTTCTTGTGCTCCATTGAAACTTGTTTAGGCATTTTGATCAAAGGTCTAGACTCTGCAAAATTCTCAGTGTCCCAATTGCCCTTAGGAGCAAGAAGCTGCTCAGTAGTCTCTGTGACAGAGGATGTTGGTGAGAGAAGCTGGACAGCTGGACGAGGATTGAAGGTTGCAGGGCGAGGACGTTTGCTGCGAGCACGTCCACATCGTGCTGGAGTGATAGTTTCAGGACTATGCGGCCTGTTCTTTTCCTCTGAGCATGAGCTGCTGCTTTCAAGGACAGAAATCGGGCTTGAGGTCTGAAATTGATTGTGCGATGAGTCCTTGTTGATGGAGGAGTCATCTTCTTTCTTCATAGTGAGACTTCCATCAGTGAAGGAATCATCAACAATGTTTGAGAGCCATTCCAAATGAACAATATCCTCATACTGTCAAAGAGAAAAACAAGACGAGCACAGCTGAATCAGATGAAGAAATACCATGTACACACTACAACTCAAATTTAAAATAATCACAAAACTCAATCATTATTCCCACCGACAAGAAATTCAAGGTTGATATCACGAAAATACCCCTGAAATATACACCTCTAATCATAGAGATGTAAAGTTACAATTTTTGCGCTTGACTTTGACAGCAACAAAATCCTTAAAAGAAAAACTAATAACATTATCATCTAACTGGGGGGGGTGGTGGAATTCATCTAAAACTAACGGCCTAGAATTTACATTTTTCCATAAATAGAAAAAGTGAGTGAGGGTGGTGGGGGAGGGGGGGAGGAATAGTTTTTTTTTTTTTTCTTTCCATAATCGTAATTCATTTCAGATAATAAAAATCACGAAAAATGACCTAAAGAAATAAATTGACAAACACTGACGAGCAAATAAGAGACCTACCGGAACAGAGAGCTCGGCAGAGAGATCGGAGGCGCTAGTTCCGGAGAAAACCGAGTCAGAACCGGGAAGCGAGTCAGACTCAGTGGTCCAAATGCTAGGGAAGGAGTTGCCATTAGGGTTTGGTCCCAAAGTATCTTCAACGTCGTCAATGGGGAAGTCCAGAAAATCATCGATATGGTCGAAGAAGTTTCCGCAGTCTATCTCGTCCATGAAATTTGGTCCGATCATTTTCTCAACCTGAGGTTTCCTGAGAAAAGAAGAGAAAAAATGGGTGAATTTTTCATTAAAACTAAGAAATGCTTTTTATTTAAAGCTGATAGCCAAGTACTCACATGCGAAAACCGTGTTCTCTATCTCTAAACAGCTCACGAACCGTATGACGCATATAAGCAATTAAACACTGGATAAATGAGTGTATAACTGTACCACTTGCATAGAAAAAAGCAAAAGGACAGAGAGGAAATTCCTCTGGTACAATTAAGTAAGGTTTAAATATATTTTGAGAAAGAAATTTCCTATTTGGCGTCAAATGGAGCTTTCAAAAAGTAAAACTATCGCATGAAGTGTGATAGCGCCAGCTGTGTTTGATTAAGCTCAATTATTGCAAATTGCTTTTGTTTCTTTACACTTGGAAAAAGTCTGTTCAGCTTAAAATTTGAGAATGAATCATAATTTGGAGTTTCTAACAGAGAACTTTCAATTATTTGAACGAAATCTCAGCTCGAATCTGATAATTTTCCGAGGAAAACGAAGTGAATTTTGAATTACTGCAAAAGAAGAAACACAATTTGTCTATTAAGCACATGATAAAATGTGCTCAATTTTGCAAACTTATCCGAGCTGGAAAACAAAGAAAATTCAGTTTTCTCAGGCTTTCCTGTTTGTTTATCGAGAATTATAGGGAAAGAAATCCCATAAATTCAGGTGAAATGCAATTGTCTTGAAGATTATACGTAAAAGAAAATCTAAGGGTATTTATTGTCTTTTTGCCTTGATTTCTCTGAAGCAAAAAAGGTGATTTAGAAGAGAAAATCAGCCATGGAAATTGAATTTGAAATTCGAAAATTGAAAAGAAATAGCTCCCAATTTGAATGATGATTAAGAATTGAATAAACAAATAAATAAACCCAAAGCCAAACCTGTTAGAATTTCCCGCGTAAAAGCTCAGAACACCTCAGCTTCTTCACACAAAACTACAACTCTTGAACAAAAATACAAATTCGCTATGAACTCAATTTAGAGAGAATATGGTTGGGGATTTGAAATTAAGGAGAAATAGAGGGGATAGGAAGTGTCAGAGAGACTTAAAAGGAGGAGAGAGTGAGGAAGGGTAATGGTAGGTGATGCTCTTCCTTCATTGCTAGCTGTCTTTTACTAATCCCCTTCACTGTCGTGATGTTGAAGTTTTCTCTCTCCTTTGATTGGGTCCCATCTTTCCCCTGATTAGTTCCCTTAAGGATTAAACCTAGCCCCCACCGTCACCACATCTCTATTTCGTTTGATTGTTTTTAAATTTCTTACTGGATTTTCAAATTACTAAACTACCAAACAAATGAAAATATAAATAATTAAAAAAAACAAAATAAAGTAACCAAATTGAATTGTTTAGATTTCTTACTTATTATTCTTTTTACTCAAATCCACATGCTCATTTAGTAAAAATTAATCATCTTAAAAATTTAAATTATTAAAAAAATAATTAATATTATTTTATACATCTATCATATATATATATATATATATATATATATATATATATATAATTTTTTTTTATTATAAAAATAAACACACATTTTTTGTTGACTACTAACCATGGTTAATGTAATTTTTATTTTATAGTTTTGAATTTGTATTGTGCTTCGTCTTATGTAAAAATGCTATGCGGAAGAATGCAGACAAGTACAGAATACATGATACAGGACATAAAAGCAGAGAAAGTTGAAAACACTAGAGGAACATGATATGACATTACTGACTGATTTGTGCGATGCTGGTAAAGACGTTTGGTATGTGGGAAATGCTTTTATAATTAACTTCTTAAAGATTAAATATTAATAAATAATAAATTTATATGAAATTTATTTATAAAATCTAATTAACATATTTTATTTTATTTTTATTTGTAGTATCTTAGCTTGATCATGTAGAACTAATGAACTCTCCTATTATTTTCTTTAAACTAAATTTTAGTCTTATACATAGTCATATTTTATTTTATTTTTTATTTTTATTTATAATATTTTAGCTTGATCATCTCAATCCTAAGATGAATTGAACTAGATGAGATATGTTTTCTAAAAGGGACATATGAACTCACGGTCTACTAGTTATATCAATTAGGATAATTCAATCTATTTGATATTTTTTTTATAACAATTTAGCTATTTTTTAATTTGACAAATAATTATTTTTTTTTAATTTTATTCTTTATCAAATTTTAGTCATTTTTTCTCTATGCTAATTGCTAGATACAAGTTATGTAATTAATATGTCAATTGTATTTAAAAAATAAAAATGAAATGAAAAATTAGTTATTTGTTATTATGCTATTAATTTTTTTTATAATAAAATGATTCCATTGCTAAAAGAAAAAAAAAATAACAAACTACAATGCTCTAATAAACATAGGTAAGAGATACTATAATTAACATAATTAATATAACGTAGATATACTATAGATTAATAAGACATCAACTTCAATGTTGTATAAAATTTTAAATATGTTTTATATATATATATATATATATATATATTTTATTTTTTTTCAGTCCAAGAATTTGTAAGGTGTACTAGTTGTAGTTTAATGCACTGCGATCTTCTAATATAATAGGATTAACGTATTATTCCTTTCCTTCAAAGACAAGCGACACGAACGTTGAAGAAAAACAAATTATGGAAATTATTTAAAATAATATTTCTTAAAATTTATAATAATAAAAATAACATCATTTATTTAAATTAAAAGGAATATAAGTTAGTATTGAGTTAATATTAGATGTGCTATTTTTATAAGTTTAAAGGATGTTATATTTGTTATTTTACAAAAAAAATTATAATGCCACTTAAAGTCTTGAACTATGTAATTATAAAATAACTTTGGTTTATTCAACTTGTATATTTTTGTAATATAAAAAATTAGTTTAAACATATTACATTTAATATTGACCCTTTGTATTCCGGTGAGTTATACTTTTATTAATGTTAGATTATGATCATTTATATCTCATTCACTATTATTATAATATTATTTTTATTATTACAAATTTTATGAATAGTATTTAAGATAATATTTATGAGAAAAGAAAAAGAAAGAAAAAAAAAACATTTCAGCTATTAAATAAGTATTCAACCAATTTACTAGCTTAAATTGAAAGTAAACGAACATATACTATTTTATCATATATAGTTATATAATATATAATATTTGCTCGTTATGCACTATTAAGCATGTTACATTTCACCATTTCATTTATATCAATAACACCTACTATACAACCGTTTACTTAGGGAAAAAAACAAAAAATCAAAAGGATCTTAAAATAATATTAATCAAACTAAAATAGTTAAAGAACATTGAAAACACGGAGGCACCGACGAAATACGATTGCTCTATATATTTAACATAACATGCATACAACAAATAACATGAAGTAGCTGTCAATATCGCATTTACTATTGGCACGATGTTATTGCCTTCGACATATTTTGTTAATTAAAGAGTAATCATCGGTTATTCGTTGGATCTAAACTTTTTGACGTAAATTGATAAAATAATTGTGTAATTAGAGATAATTAAATTGTATAATATGAATTTTTACATATATTAAGTTATAATAAAAATCATTTTTGTTGTTAAAAGTACATTTTAAGATAGATAGAGAATATGAAATACTCCTATTTATCATGTTGGGGGTGGATAGAGGAAAAAGGGAGAGAAAGCAAATGTTCTTGCACTCTTAATCTTATGGAGTAAGTACATTTGCATATGAGTTTTTTTAGGGTATATATCAGATACACTCGTTAGATTTGTCCACATATCATGAAGTCTTAAATTTAGAAAGTTGTTTCAAGCATGTACTGATCATTCAAAAAAGGCACCAATTTCACTTTTAAATGTAAAAAAAAAAAAACTCATAATTTGAAAATAATAATAAAATATATATTAATCTAAATAAAACTCTTTAATTTAACTATCTTTTTTCTTTCACAATATTTGCTATCATCTTTAAAATTTCATTGTTATGATGTTAAAATTTTAAATGAACAAATAAATAAACAATTTATAACCTTCAAAATAAAAATAAATATATTAATCTAAAAATCTTGAATTTTAATATTTGATTATCTTCTTATTCAAAAATAATTTATATCATCCTCAAAAATTTGTTGTGTTGATATTATCAATTAACTTTTTTTATTTTTAAATATAAAATCATGTAATACTATAATTTTATACTTTTTTTTTTTTTTTTTCACATTTATGACGAAAGGGATCTGAATGAAAATTTATTGATATTATTTTTAAATTTTGGATTTTCTTATTATTTGAGCGAATTTTGAGAGTGTGTAATATTTACTTTTTCCCCTCTTAAATTTAGAGAAAGACAATAACAATTTTACAAATATTAGTTGCCCTTGTCACTCAATAATCTATCTTTTTATACTATATATAAAAATTTGAATTACGTATAATATTTTTTTTTTGATAAAATTATCCATACATTTTAAGCTATTGACATTAATTGTTATTTTATGATTTATTATCGTATAAAATAAAAACTCCAATTATGATAATAAAATAAGTATTACATTTAATAATGATTCTAATCATGTGATGATTATCACATCTAATAAAAAATTTAAATATTAATTTACTTTTACATTAATTTAGAAGTAAAAAAAAAAATAATTTCATATTTATTTTACATATATTCTAGAAATCAGCCTAAAATATTAAAATAAATAAAATAATTTATATACAAAATGCTTTTAATTAATGTATAATTTTTTTAAGTTGATCGTTAAAGTTTTGATCAATATTCAATGGCTAATTTCCTTAAAATTCTGTTATTTTTACTCCGAAATAGCTTTCCTTTATTTTTTCTTTCGTTTGCATTGTAAGACTAGGGCATAAGAAAAAAAGAGACTGCATAGGCGGCGTTGCATAACTCTCTGTAGCACAAAGACGAATATGACCTTATATTTTGTAAAATAAATTCTTTTTTTGTTTGTTTGTATGGCTACAGTGTAAAATAACCGACGAGATTTTCTCACAAGTCATAACCCAGTGAGCAAGGTGGGCTGTGAAAAGCACATCCGACGTGCGTGACAGTAAGCCACAGATGAGAGCCGCGCCATGTTCCAATGGGACCCATAACTCATGTTATCCCTTCTGTCCACACGTTTATCAACCTGGCGAATTGGCTATTGACGTGGTAAAGTGGAGCCCACAAAGGAGATAATCAAATCGCTTTTTTACCGGTTGGAATTTTAGTTTTATTAATCGAAGAAGAATAAAGAACAGCAAGCGACGCAAAACCAGAAGTAACGTGATTTCGCCTACGATCTATTTTACAAAAGTATTTTTTTTTATATATATATATATATAACATAATTTAATTAATTTTATAATTATTTTTTATTTTTTATTTTATGTTAAATTAATAATTAACATTTTATTTAATATCATATCACAACTATCTGTTTTATGCTCTCATAAAAAAAATTATTTATTATTTGTAAAATAAATAATAATATGATACTATAAATCAATAAATTTAAAAATAATATAAATATTTTTTTAAAAATATATAAATATTTAATAAATAATAAAGAGATAAATTAATATAATTATTAATAATATCAACAACTCCTTACACAAATAATTTACCTTTACAGCTAATCACTACCTGCCACGCGTATTACTGACTTCTGAAAGGTGAAAAAGAATAAGTTTTATTTTTTTCCTCTCTATTATTTATCTTTCTGAACAATCTTTACATCATGATTAAGTTTTTCCTTAAGATATTCAATTTATCATGTGGTGGTGGGTCATAAGGACAAAACATGTGGGGCCGCTGAACACCGGTACCATGTTATGACCTTATGAATTATGGTTTGCTAAAAAGTGATATTTGTGGGACAGGCCGTACCGCATATGAACTGTAGTTTAGTTCACTAGATGGTTTTGCAGCTCATAGCTGTAGCCTGTAGGTCATTTGTCAGGTTTTTAGACTAGCTCAAGTAAAAAAAAAATTTATCGTAACTTAAATTACTTACGTAACATAATTTAATATAATATTTTTATTAATAAATAGTTTTCACATTAATTTCGTTATCTTATTATCTTTGCATTTTATTATTAATTAATATATATAAATAATATATATTTAATTAATATATATAATATTACTAAAAAAAATACTAATTAAATACTCAAATATACACCCTCTAAGATTTTCAAATTATTCACAAATAAGTTTGAAAAAAATAAAAAAATTATAACTTTAAAATTTATAATAAAAAAATAATATTTTTATGTCTAAGTTACATACTTTTATTATTTAAAAAAAATTAACTAATTATTTATATTAAATTTCGTTTAAATTAAATTATACTCATAAATTCTTTCAATTAAATATTATTAAAATTTTATTTTTATTATTAAATTGTGTAAATTTTCAATAATTTTTTTGCATTACGTGACTTAATTCTATTGATATATTTGTGTAGGATATAAAGTACTTTGAAATTTGTACTTATTTATATATATATATTTTTTATCAAGAACTTTTTTTTATAGTAAAAAAAACATTTGGGTAGAGAGGATATGATAAATATCGCATACTATCATACATCAAAATTATTAAAAATTTATTATTTTTTTACCAACTTCAGGCTAGCTAGAGGTATTGGAAGGATTGAAGTTTGATTAGTAGAGCAACGTGTTCGAATAAAGAAAAAATTACACCCATTCTCGAAGGACAAACAACGCGTCTCACAAATTTCAAACTCGCGCCCAGCAGTATAAGAATAGAGACTCGATACTTAGCTACAAGAGTTCGAATGTCCAACCACTAGTTTATCCAACGATTGGTTATTTCTAACTTGTACTCCTTGTTTTGTGTTACTTATTAATATAATATAAAAAATAATTATTTTTAATTTTTAAAATAATTTTCATACGACACAATATAAAATTTATATGCAAAAAGTGTATAAATTTATATATTTTATTGACATTTAAAAATAAAAACCAAATTATATTCCCCGATCGATGAGATTCACCGCAAGGTCACAAATAACATTTTCACTCAAATCCAAAAACATCTTGAATTGTCATTGTATATTAGAGAATGTTACAGTATTTTTCATGGACAAAAATAACTGTATGTCAATATTTCAATATAACAAAAATTCAAGTAACAAGCTAAATTTTTTAAAGAAATAACTAAATTGAGTTGCAATTTTAAATAATAATAGTAATAATAATAAAACGAAATTTCTAAACTAATTTACACCAAGTAAACGGAATTAGCAAAGGATTGGTCCTCGCTCGTTGATCATTAAGCAATTTTATCAATACATAATTGATGTAATTAATATCAAGTATGCCTTATTATATTGTAATTTGCAAGTTCAAATTTAATTTTACCAAATCACAAGATTCACAACCCTTTATAGAGTGGGAGTTTTAAGAAAAGAAGTCTTAATTTTTTTTTTTGGTTACAGAGAAGTCTTAATTTTATATAATGAAATGATACAGTTTTATTATGAATTGTGATCGAGAATGTAAGTTTGAGTCGATCTCTATTGTGCGGAGTGTAATTGTTATTAAAAGAACACGTCGGTAGAAGAAAAACAAATGAGAACTGAAAAGGTTAAAGGATTCTAAGACTCATGGGGAATAAATTTAAAAAATTAACAAAAATAATACATTTAAAATTTATAATAATAAAATTAGTACCAGAATAGTATTGAACATTCAATATTAAATATGTTTAAATTGTCGTCGTTCAATTTAATTGAATATTCAAAAATAATGATATATCAATCATTTTTTTAATTATAAAAATATAAATTTGAATACAAAAAATATTATTTTTATTATTATAAATTTTGATGGTAATTAATTTTAAAAATTTTCCAATAAATTTCGTGTGTCGGTGCCGACAACTCATCTTATGAACGATTTTATTAGTGAACGCAAAAAGCCAAGGGACGATACCTTAAAAAATGGGGTTTTATTTACCAGGAAAACAAGGTTACCGCTTTAGAATCACTTGAAGCCTTGCCATATTCCCCGCATCTTTCAAACTTTTCCGTTGGTTCTCCATATTTTGACCAATTTACTTTTTTATTTTTTTTTATTTTTAAAGTTCGATTAAGGTCCGTTGGATCGGGGCTAAATTTAAAGGAAATTGACGAATATATTTAGTAAAAAGCAAATTTTTTTTAAAGAGAAGTTTTATGATTATTATAAAAATAATACTTAAATTTTATACTTATTTTTTATAATATTTTAGTCATATTATTATTAAAAAATAATTAAACAAAATAAATTTTTTGATTTTTTTTAACCACGTTAGATAAAAAAAAATAACTTAAATAAATTATAATCGAAAGATTTTAAAAATAAGAAATAAATAAATAAATAAAAACTTAAAAAACATTCACTTAAAATTACTTTTTAATAATAATATGATTAAAATGTTAAAAAGAAGTATAAATATAATATTTAAATATTATTTTTAAAATAAATATATTACGTATGAAAAGTTATTATCTTTTTTTAATAAGACAATTAGTTGAATTTAATATTCAAGAAAAATTATGAGCATAAAATTAGAACATTTTAGGAATAAGATTATGAAAACAATGAATATATAAAATAACAATTAAACACTTATAAAAAAACTTGTCATTGTTGATAATAAG
Organism: Elaeagnus macrophylla; assembly: GCA_029378325.1. NCBI lineage: Eukaryota > Viridiplantae > Streptophyta > Magnoliopsida > Rosales > Elaeagnaceae > Elaeagnus > Elaeagnus macrophylla. The sequence goes on along the minus strand of CM055652.1, from coordinate 1,584,596 downwards.
TAGGGGTGTTAATTGTATCATGTTAGTTATGTTTGTGTCGTGTTTATTTTGTGTTATTTGTGTTGGCATCAGATTCATTTCGTGTTATTCGTGTTAACTGACTCATGAAAAAATTTACTCAATTTTTTTTTTCGTGTTTTCTATTTATAATAGTAAAAAATAACAAAAATTTTAAAAACATGAAAATATTATTGATCAATTTTTATTAAAAAAAATTCTTATTGTATCGTATTCAGTTTATATTATTAAATCGTGTAAAAAATTAACACCAAATAATAAGTACTGAAAATTCAGTAAAATGAGGTCAATGCATCACAATTTTTCTTTTAAATAACTAAACTAAGACATATAACTAGAATTTAAATCTCAAATTTTTAATATGCTCGAGCAAAATTTTAAGCCGTTAAGCCACAATTCGCTCACCATAAAATATTATCCGTCACCTAAGCAATATTTATGAAACATTTGTACATTGCATGATTTCAGTGTAATTCGTGAAGTGACACTTTCAAGCCCCACTATTTAAGGCAAGCTAGCCTTCTCCATTCCGAACAACAAAATATGGAAAACTAACAATAAACTATGAGACATTCACGGTAAATAGCGCCTGAGCAGTATATCAAAACTAGGTAATTTTAACTAATTTGAATTCGATTTTATTTAAAATAGATATAAAAATATTTAATTTAAACTAATCTAAATCTAAGCAAATCAATTTTTTTTTTTAATCGAATAAGATCGAATTAAGATTATAATTTATTTTTAAATTATTGTTATGTATAAAACACAATATATATTAATATTTACATTTTAAATTTGTACATCATTAAATAAATTTATTTATTTATAATTACAAATAATAAAATCAAAATAATAAAAAAAATATGCTATTGAATATTATTTAATTATTATAAATAATTTAATATTTATATTTATTTTTAATCTAATAATATAATGTAATCGTGATATGTATAATATTAAATATAAAATATTATAAATAAAATATGTATTTATTTATAATTTTAATAATAATTTGGTCTACATTGAATTAAAATTTAATTTAAATAAATTGATTGAATTATTTACTTTCCTTTAGCTAATGTTATCACAACAATCATAATTTGCAGATATCCCAAAGAAGTGAGCACCTACATTTACTGATTTTTTTAATCAAACTATACTCCAAAATGTAAAATAATTAGCACTCATACCACTATAATATGATTGTCAATATTTACTAAAATTTGCAAAGCTACTATTATTTTTATGATCTTTCACATAAAGTTTATTTCATGGATAAGAAAATGTTTCCCCAGTTGAACATTAATATCAGAAATTTACAAAAGTTTGGAAGTATCATAGTGTTCGTATTCTCACATTATATACAATTAATTTTATCACCAAGTGCAATAATCATATTGTGGACTATACTAGTTACGATTCTTATTCCTTTTCTAAGAAATAATCAAAATTAATAATTTTAAAATAAGAAAAAATCTATGTACAACAACTTGTTGTAGAATAATTTATATGGTAAATAATAATTGAATAAGAAAAAAGGAGTTCGATTGTTTTAGCTAATGGATAGCTGTTATGTAAATTATTGATATACAACAATTTCAAGTAAATAGAAGTGTTACAAAACTAATTGGCAGTAATAATTTATGGTTTTCTCTAACATTGTCTCATTTTGCATTTGTGCTGATCCAAATTCCAAAGAAAAATATGATCACTACTTACTGGTAATTACGATTGCCTAAATGTGAGAGCCTCAATAATTAGGTACATTTTAAATAAAATATATATTTGTACTATTTTGTATTTATATAGTGATGGAGCTACGTGGCTAGTGAGTGAGGTAAATCAGTCCATATTTCATACAAATATAAAAGTAGAACATGGGGACGATGTATGAAAGATTGATTGATTTCATAGTCACGGTAAAATTATGACACATTTGACCTTGAGGTTCAATCTCTTGGTAGCATTGAGTGAGGGCATAACTGGGGCATTGAGGCATATCTCAATCGATATTGTTGAAAATGGTACAGATAACCACCACACTCAACCCAACACTAGTTAAGTTAGCCAAGTAGCCAATGTTTGATAACTTTTCAAAGTTGTGAAGCTTAACAAAGAATTACGTTACATTGACAATTTAACAATTCACGCTATTTATGTAGACGAATCACATTGGTACAAAAATGAACTGCCCTTCGAAAAGAATTAATCTCATTGAGCAGTTAAAAATAAATAAAAAAACACTAAAAGAAAAAAGGACGCGTACCCAAGTGAGGTCCATGACAACAATGTGCCTTGATTGATACCCATTTTCTATATTCCACGGCTAGAGAGTTGTATATATCTTGAAATGTAAAATTGTTGTAAGTATCCAAAGCTGTGGAAAATAATTATCTTGGTGGTTATACCAACACAGCTTTGGAAGTATCCAAGTTATTAAGCCTGCATGTTCCAAGTAGAACTTCAGGAAGCTCTTCTTCTGTGTTTGCCTGCAAATTCAATTTCTATCAACTCTCTTGAATCTTGACTTGACTTTACATTTTCACACCATATTATGTCATATATGTTATTTGCCCGACCCGACATCGGATTTTTGGAATACTTAATTGTTTACCTGTATCAAAAATGCCATCTCTATGACCAAATTGTTGAGGTATCCAAGAACAAGGCTGACCACTCCTCTTGCCACCGTTGAAGACCCCACATCAATTACAAGCTGTTACCAGATATTTTCAAGGTCAAACAAACCTTTATATCATAACAAGTGAGAAGGAAAATTAAACCAGAGCGTATAAAGATGCAAACATGGATGTGATGTCTAAGAAAGTTAACAGAAAAATGTGACATTCCTTTAAAATGTTTAATGACTTACTTCCAAATAATTATGTCCATGGTAATATTGTACTTCGAGTGCTTGACCTAACAAGCATGCTTTCTTTCCAACACTCTGCTTTACTATCCATGATCCCTGAGGTATTGCAAGTATTGTTAGATATATGATGAAGCATTGACTAGTACACTCAATTTTCTTTCATTTCTGCATACAAAATCATACATCAGACCTTGGAAATGTATGGTATGAGCTTAAATCTTGAATTCCTATAAGTATCATCTCCGTTGACAAATCTATGCAATAGTGGATTTTCTTCAAGTGGAGTTTCCATCGTGTAATACAATGCCAATGTATGCATGGTTGCACCGGGGACCTGAGTTAAACATGACATTTATTGATCTGATTCTTTGTATTGTAACACCACCATAATGATGTTTACATAAGAACATATAACACGTCCAAAGAAAACTCACTTGTATGTTGACAATAAAGAAGAAATTTGATCCACCTTGTTCTGCATATCTCTGCATCAATCCAATAGGTAGATCAGTTAGACTTTTCAAGGAATTGCATAACTAACTAGTTATGAGTTATGACCATGTGAATGCAGGTTACATAGACAATACCTGAACAATACTATCATGCCGGCTGCCTAGATCATCTTCTAGCTTATCAGATCTTAGCCAATCTGCACCAACCATTTCCATTAAGGTGCCTTTTGCCTTTACCTGTTGAACCAGAGATTTTTTTTTTTTTTTTTTAATGTTTTAAGTTCAGATATTGGTGAAGAGAAACACATGACTAGCAATTCTATCATTTACGTACAACCTTACATAAATCCTATACAACCTGTATATAGTGAAAACCTGCGATTTTGGGCCTCAAATCAATATTTATTTTTACATTAACCAAATAAAATATATGGATTGGAGAGATACCTTCTTTTGGTCTTGTAAATAACTTGGACCCCGTATTAGGAAAGAAGAAGGGTCAGCTGATGCCCAACTGCAAGATGAAGCACAACTTGAGTCCTTTTGAAGAGTTGCACCATAGAAGCACGATGTGTCTTCCTTGATTGTCTCTTGTAAGTCTATGTATCCCTTCTTTTGAACTGAATCAGGGGGAATTTTAAACCATTCATAATCAGAAAAAGTTTGAACAAACAACTATTGATGTAACTCTTGGTTAACATAGCTAGACTGACCTCTGAGATCCTGCAACTTTTTTACTAGTCCAGTTGCCGATGATAGTTTGGACTGATATATATTCTGCTGATATAAACAGCGTTCACAAATTAAAAAAAAATTTAACAAGACAACTTTATTCAGCATTATTAAAAAAATAACAATGTAAGTAAAAAACAAATCCTTTGGTGTCAATTAAAGTACCGGGGATAGACATTCTGAGCTGTCAACCGCAGGCCAATCATGCTCAAATTGATCATCATCTGTTGGTTCGGGAACATCAAAGAACTCATCTGCAGCATCATTCATTCCCATTAAACTTTTACGGCCAGAAGGCGGTAACTCCTCTTCCTCTATTTTTTTAATTGCTACTACAGATAGGATACGATCAGTCTTGATATCAAACTCTTCACTCCAAGATGATCCCATATTTGTTGTCATCTCTTCAGTTGATGCCTCTGAGGAGTGGATTTCAGCTTTGGCTTTGAACATCTCTCTTAATGCTAAAATTTGAAAGAATAATATTGATGGTGAGCACATTTCAAGCTAAAGGAAAAGAAAAATGTTTAAAATCTTATATAAAGTAACAAAAAGAGGTACCTGCAAGTCTCTCTAGCATACATATTGTTATGGATCTTGCAGATGAAGGGCGCACATATAATTTCCAGAACTTCCAATCTATAGCAAGCATGTGTCTTACCATTGACTGTTTTCCTTGGTTCATAGGAGTTATGACATAACCTCCACCTGCATGTTTGTATGAAAATATATTCTTATAGGAACATACCATATGAAGCATCAAGAAATTTTAACCTTAAACAATAGTGGGAGAAGAATGCATCAGGAAAAGTCCATGTATGCATGTATTTCATGCTTTCTAAGCTATGATCACACAGTCATTTAGGGCATCTTGAAAGCATGTCAGATATCACTCATAGCATCAATGTATCGGCATAGTTTTGGATCTGTGTTCGTAGGGTTTTGGACAGGGATTGGACTAATATCAAATTACACATCTCCTAGAGAATTTACCATGGGCTCATAACACATTTGAACTACATCTAGGGTAGAAAGATGTGTTGATTCATTTGTGTTAGCTTAAAAAATTAGCAGGCACTTAAGTTTCTAGGCATTAGAAGTCCAATAAAGAACATCTGCAACATAGTAATAGGACATTAGAAGCATGATTCATTAAAAAAAGTGTCTATTTCATCTCTCTCATATAGATTTTTCCCAAATGCAGTAAATTGAAACTTTCCAAGTCAAAGCATACATTACTTTTAAGGGTGGCACGAACATAGCCTCTCTTTTTGGGACACTTATTGTGGAAAACCGAATGGTATAAAATTACTGTTACAACCAGAATATAAGGAGTTAGTCTCAGCCAGTGATGGTTCCAATAGCTAAATATGTAATTTATATTTCAATTAGAATATACTACCATATGTTCCATCATCCTCCCTTCTCCAATAGCGGCGTAGAAGTAAATCTCTTCGGTACATCCCCCTGTAAACCATGATGTGTTAAAAATAGCATATTTAACAATGAATTTACTTAAAGAGGTTCTGATTCTGACCAAGGTAACCATTCACTGTATAAGAGTGTGTGAATTATATCTGTATGACCATCAAGGTGCTCAACCACACTGCCTCGGTAAAAACAGAAGTCCCATCTGCAAGACACTCAAGAATTCAATCTCCAGTATGAGAAAAATGCATTGTAAGGTAAATAAAATTTAAATGTCACGATTCTGAAGTAGAAACTCCAGCAGAGGCTTTTAGCAAGTTTACAACTACTAAATAGTACTGCTCAACTGAGCTTACTCTGATCTTGACGCTCCAAGAGACATAAGAGTATGGAAAATAGACTCTGAAGCACCATCAACTACTCCTACTGCCATTATTGCTGGATGATCGTCCCAATGCTAAATATGAAAGAAAAAGGAATAAGTCTCTGGTTTGAAATTGAAGTAGAAATATGAAAGGCTAATTAGTTAAAAGAGAATAATACCCTTCCATGAGAATCCCAATCCTTTGCTTCTCTGAAAAGCCGCAATCCTGCAAAGTCAATAAATTTAGCCCATAGACATTGACTAGATTGAAATGAAGATAAGAAAGTTGAAATTTTTACCATTTCGACAGCCGAAAATTTTCCATGGTGAGGGAGCAATAACATCAGATGTCACAGCCTCTGAGTGCATAATTGAACAAGACGTCCAATCCATACTGCTTTTATGGATTGCTCTCTTTGAACTACGCAACCTGTGATACTAAAAACATTAACTGCTATATAAATTTGGTGGTTGTACAAATTAAAGGAGGAAACTCTAGCTGTTTCTTTGCATCTAATGGTTACAATACATTAATTGTATGTACCACTATAACTGAAAAGTATAAGTGGAGAATCCCAATTGGAGCATTGCACTTTTAAATTTTAGCAGAAGAACTATATTTTAAGTTTCCTTTATTAGTTATTTCGGGATTCATCATATTAGCAACAACAACAACCACAAAAATTATTCAAACAAGATAATATTATAAAGCCTTGCACAGTGAATAATTGGATGATTAAATTTACCTAAAACCAACAGAAATGGTAAACTATTTCTTAATGGCATGGACTTGACCACTCAATACCATTAGTTTCAAGGAGAGCCACTTGCTTTTCCCTAACTAATTAAAAATCTATAAATGTTGAAATGTCGAAAAGATCATGTCGACTTAAATTTTGAAGGATAATGGAAAGATGAAAAGAAAAAGAATAATATATGGAGTTATTGGCATGTATGTAATGTATACCTCAAAGATCCCCATCTTCTCTTAGAACAGGACACTAAATTCATATCTGGGATTGGACACTCCTGAACAAAGAACACAACATGAGGATCTCATAAGAAGAAGAATAACTGTCATTTTGAGATTAAGAAGAAAAACAAGTTTGAAACCTTCATCGCAGCATCCTGCAAAGAACGAATCCACCTTGCAGCTTCTTCCGGACTACTTGCTCCCAACTATTGAAAAAAAAATCAATTTCTGTCAACATGTTGGTAGAACCAAAGAAAAATAAATTCGCCAAGAAATTTCTCCACCTTAAGCTGATCATGGTGATTAGAAGTATTGTAAAGTGTGAAGATATAGAACACCTGCAATGGTAACAGACAATTTGGATATTGAATGATAGAGATATGCATAAATTTCACAAACAATAGTTCAATTCACCCATATATACTTCAACATAAACTCTAGTAAGGTTCTTACTTTTCTATGAATGCTTTCCCTTCCATTATCTGTAACGCGTATGTATGAATCTATCATTGCACTCCTAACTGGCTGCTCCTGATAAATCAACAACTTCAGTTAGGGATGGATACTAGTAACATCCATATATTACCGGCTATCAACTTAAATTTCTCTGAACCATCAATCATCTTCAACCATTTATTTACACTAGAATATATATAATCGATTGTCAGACAATATCAAAACCATATCCACACCCCAAAAAAAAAAATTGAAAATTCATTTCATGTCTAAGAATTTATATTGCCCTTCCTAGCATGAACATATATGCATATTGTATTATTGAACTTTAAAAATAAAATTGAAATTGTTCATTTTCTTTTACGAATGTGCATTAATTTTTTTTCAATACAATCAACTTTTGTGATACACACTCATTAACTATTTTACACAACATTGAAAGGATATGAACACACATAAAAATATATATAGACACTACCTTTACCACATGGCTGCTTGTATGATGGACAAATATGCATTAATTAAGGTGCAATAACCACAGGAATTTAATAATCTTAAATATGAAAGCATAAAACCGTTTAAGAAAATGTTAAATATATTTTATAAAAAGAAATAAATGTAAACTCAGCCCAAAATAAATTATTATAATTTATATTTGAAGGTACAGTTGGTTCGCATTCACAAGCATTATAAACACAATCACACACACATCTCGTTACCATGATCATACCGTATTTAATTTCCGCCTAATAATAAACACAATTTAATCAAATAAGCCTAGAATTTTTGTTCATAACCAAAAAGAGAATTTCAATAGAAAATAAATATTACCTCTTTGTGAGAAACAGGTACAGTTTTGTAGCTGGTGAGGCAATTATCTTTGAGAATGAAGAACCTTTTGCGTGAATATTGTAACCCAAATCGATTAGACCGAATGAGATAAAGCCAACCTTCCATTATACCATTATTTTGTGGGATACCCATTGGAGCAAATCACCTTTTCAATCCTTAAAAAAAAAAAAAACTTATTAAGAGCTTCAAAAGCTACTGAACCTAAAAAACATATGGAATTTATTACATTCAATTTAATGAAAAAATATTTATCCTCTCCAACAATGTAGATGAAAATGGAAGAAAGGAAGATGATCCTCTGATCCCAGATAAGGGATTCAGAGGATCAGAAGAATTAATCAGACAAAAAATTTCAGTCCTGAAATTCTTCTCTTTTTCTGTTTGTTCTTCCTTGTTTTTTTTTTTTTTTTTTTTTTCCGTTTCGAATGCCAACTGTTTTTGGTTATTTATGATACTTGGATTCATGGCTTCTTATTCCCATTGTTACCCTTTTAACTCTCTTTTTTTCCTTCTTCTTCTTCCTTTTCGTGCTTCCTAAACTTAGAACCTAATTATTATTATTATTATTATTTTTTGTGATTAATTTTTTTTAAGTATCAAAATGAACTGACATTAATAGTTATCGTCAAATTTTTTTAATAATTATTAAATATTTTTTTACACCTCAAACTTATAATTTTATATATATAATCTAACTACATTATCTATTAAATTATTTTATCTCTACCAATAATGCTCGCTCTTTTTGTCCATTTTAAACCAAGTACGGTGAGATTATTTCTTATTATTATTATTTTTTAAAAAATTCTATTACTAAATTTTCAATTTCTCTAAAATTTTGTAACTTAATTTTAGGAAAGCATTGTTCTGACTTTAAACTAATTTGGTTTAGAAAAACTCTTTTTTTTCTCCTAAAAAAGTGTTGCGAGTAACTGAAATTTTTTTAATTGAAAAATAAGCTCACCTATTATAAAAAAGATACAGCTATTATCACACACCACCAAATATCAACGCCATTTTTATTTTGATATAGAAAATTGATTTTAAACTTGGCTTATTTCATTGGTTGGTAAATCGGAATAAAAGATAAAAAAATAGTAATATCTACCAAATCACTATGCTACTTATTTTAATTTTTTATTCAGGAAAAAAAAAAAAAAAAAACGTTTCCCTTTTATGAAATTTTCAAAACGGGAAAAGTAAGGAAAGTGAATCTATTGGTCTCATGTTTATTTAGATCAAAATAGTACAATGGGAAAAAAGAGGAGTCTTGTGTTTTAATTCATGCTTTACCTTTAGCTATTTGTTATATGCTTTAACCTTTTATAGTTCAATTAAAAGTTTCCACAAATAACCATTTATAAGATAAGCATTCAGCATTATCTCCGGCTCCAACAAAATTTCCACAGGATTTATCCTAATTGTAGCTTTTTTTCCCATCAAGGGGGAAAAACAAACAAAATTGCTAATGGCAATATATATATATATATATATATATATTCACTGAGTTCCAGCTCCCTTGTGCATTCAGTCATTATATGTGAGCAGAATCGCAATAATTCACCACCTGATTGAAAAAAAGTAAAACAATTTAGTATCAAAGCAATTGTTAAATAAAGGAGTTGATAGATTTTCAGAAAGATACCTTACCAAAACTACCAAAAGGCTCTTCTTCACTTGCTCAAAGAAAGGTCTGTATGTATGTAGGCTATGCTGGCTATGAAAAACAAGAAAAATGCTGATGCCAACATCAATGGTTCCGCAAACATAAATGCTGGGTTGAACTTGTAGTAGTAGGTAGACCTGTCAAAAAAAAGTGAGTGAAGAAGATACTCAGAAGGGTTGAATAACATGGGTTAAAGAATTAAGAAATAGGAGAAAATTGTCAACCCACCCACAAATAAAAAACACATTGGGCATCTTAAGTCTATCCTCGACTCTTCAATATACTAATAGGAGTAGTAAATCATGGTGCTTAACCAATGAATATGTTTCAACGAATTTTCTTTTTCATTTATATGCCTAATTATGCAAAGACAAAAAGTTACCTACAGCAAAAAATGTTGTGCATTCAAGTAATCTCAATGACAAACATGAGCTATTAATATCCAGAGGCTCATATCAAGAAGCTGGAGTTTTAAGGCATGAAATTCCACTAAGTGAGTTTACCTCAGTAAAACATGGCCTCATCTACATTCATTGTTAAAATTGACTAGGACGTATTAGTATCAATTCTAATGCTTCAATTTTATTATTACATTGCTTTGGTTTTTTAACCAATCGATTCAAATCTAAACATGTCTACTCATTCTTACTACCAAAAAGATTGAGAGACAAGCCTCAGCAAAAATAAGTAATATAAAATAATACATAAAAAAGAGGTCACCTGGAAAGGAGAATTGTGCTTGGGAACTACATTTTTCTTTTCAAGAACCAGAACTCTCCTCCTGATGATATCAAGGTAAGAGTATTTGGTCTGCAAAGATAGAAATAAACAGATAGAATATAGCGAAAATTACCTGTGGACAATTTAGTTTTGCAAAATGGACCATGTGTCACCTGACCCATAGAATATATCAGTTAATACAAATAACAGCAACTCCCATGGCCACTGTTTTTTATCAGAAGTTAAGGTATTAAGTAGCAAGGTATTGTTAATTGAACATAAAAAAGAGCACAACATTTTTGGTTCACTAGAACAGGTACAACAGCAGAAGGGTCTTTTGATCCCTCTGGTAGCACAACCTGAAATGAGTTCGTGTGTCAAAGTTTCAAAATCATTCAAAGTTTCGACACAGAACATTGAAGCAAGTAAAGTAGAGAATAAGGCATAAACCCACTTTTATGATCAACTTGTCTAGTACTCTCCACAAGGGGACAACCAAAAGTAAAGTTGAGGTATGCTTGCCATCAGTTGACTCAAATAGAAAGTCTTGCAAAGGTAGCCCATAGCCAATGACAAAAGTACTTTCCAGCCTCCAAACAAAGGATCTTGTGGTTCAATTTCAAATTCTGACTGCAAAGGTTAAGTACAAGTGAGTCACAAGTACGAAGAAACTAAATTTTTGCATGCGAAAACACCTAAATCATATCATTCTCTTCACTACTTAATGTTTCCCATGTATCACGATACTGATTCATGGCATGACCATGCATCAACTGCAGTTCATTATCATATCAGTAGACATATTGTAATGGCATGACCATGCAAACATATGGCACTTATCCAAAGAAGTCAAGCATCTGAACCTAGAACTTTGGAATTTCGACTGGATGTCGTTCAGATTGGGGTATATATTTTCCATGTATAAACCAAGTTGGGGAATAATGATGTACACCTTTGAAGAGAACTTATTTAAAATGAGACTGCACTAGTCTGTAGAATTTATGAGATGGCAACTTCTCCCATCAAGGGCATATATCTCTGATCTCACTACCTCACTGGCATAGCATAAACAATACAAGTGAGGCTTGAAAGGATTAAATATAAAGTATCTTTCACATCAATCTTACAATATAAGAAATTACCTTACATACAAGACTTAGATTTATGAGATGAATTAGCTTGCTTGGCATAGCTATTGACAGGAATTTTTAAAAGAACTTATTTTCTGATAGTCTGTACGTAAATGAGATGATGTGATGTTCCCTATTTCATCTCGATTATACATCGAGTGAACCGCTATGAGAAGGTCTAAATTGATATTCAACTCTTTCAAAAAGAAAAAAACTCTCTTTCAAAAAGAAAAAAACTTCAATATCAACAATAAGAAGGGTTAAAAAGCAAAAAATAAGAAAGAAAACATAGTCATGAAGTTGTTCAAAAATTGAGAAGAAACAAAAGGTCTCTCTTAGAGATTTTAAATGAACATAGAGAAGACCATAAACATCTACCTTGAGAAACACCTTTGTGCCGAGCACCAGCATGAACTGGCCAATAATGCTCTGTGATCTGAAGACTGCCCCAGTGAGATATTTCAACTTCACGTACAAGCTCCTCAACGATAGCAAATGGATTGTTTTTCTCACAATGAACAATTATGGGAGAAAATGAGTATGACGAGCTATCACTATATGGCCCATACTTTAGCTCTGTACCAGCTTTATTAGTGCGATCCACTCTGGTAAATGATTCAACCTTAGTGGTAGGTGTCCTTATAAAAGTGGTTTGTTGCTTAATAAAATGTGGTGATAGTATTATGGCACTGTCACGGTAGAACACCAACTGTGACTCTGATCGACTTATCTCCGCCGGAAAAGGTTCAAGAGATTGGGTCAATTCATAAAACACTTCTATTGTTGCAGCTTCACCTGTACTTAGAGGATTCAGCAACGATATAGATAAGTATTTGGTCCCATTTGAATCATCAGGAAGTTGTTCAATAGGGTTCCCTGCAAGGGCCACGTAAGTCTTCTTTTTTCTTTCCAACAGGCAATGTTGCTTTGACAAGCGCCAGTGGATCTATCTATGTAGGTGGGAAAGAGAGAAGTACTTCCGAAGCTGGAGCTTTCCCATTATTTTCAATCTGATGCAGAACCGGAATTAAACATACAAACACAGTAGATCTATCATCTATCAAACTATTTGGAAAGTCTAGCCAATCAAGTTTTTCAATTAAATTGTAGTATTAAAAACATCTTATCTTCCAAACAAATCCAAAATCGTGTCATGTGTCAAATCAATTATATACGCAAGTTATTAACTTTTAAGTTGCTTAGCTACATTGCAAATGCAAAGTCTATAAATATTAAAAAACTGGAGTGTCTTATTTTCGGTAGCACATAAATCCCAAAGAAAAATTGAAACCTCAACAAAATAAACTCGGCTGAGTTACGTTTATCTGATACCATAGGAAAAGGTTAAATTTCACATAATTTTAATCAAACAAAAGTTGGGAATCCTCACCCTAAGTGTCAAGAAGACCTTAACTATATGAGAAGTCAAGTCAATCTGCACATCATTAATCACATAGCATCAAAGGCCAGAAATTTGAAAATATATACACGTACTGATTATATTAACAGAAAGTGGTTTTCTTATGATCCAGAGAGAATTGAGATTTTTTTTATACTGACAAATAAAAACACATAACTCTTCGCTCGGCATTAAAGATCTGAATGTCCTGAGGCGAACAAGTGGTGACGACTGGTGAGAGATGAAATCGATACATCACGTTTACTCGAGCGAGCTTGGACTTTACTGGGCCACTATAATTCCAGGAAATTTTGGGTTTAGTTTACGGTTCAATGAGCCATTTTGAATGATGACCTAATAAAATATCCAAATTTTAAAAGGATAATTCTGCTTACTTCTATAACGTCATAAACTCACCAAGTACATACCTCCAATAAGTAGAATCATTAGAAGTATGTGTCGGCGGCTATGTTTTTAGAAAATGTATTCAAAATTGTTCGTTTTAAAATTGAAAAATTAAACTATTTTATTGGCAAGAAATAAAATGAGAATTTACGTAAAAAACACAAAATGTGTTAAAATGTACTTGAGGTCTTTAAATTATATCTTATAAATTTATTCACTAAACTTTTTCTTTTTCTTTTTTGATAGAAAATTTAGTCACTAAACTGCTGTAGAATAATGTAATTATTTGTTAAAAAAAAATAATATTTAACCTTTCTATAAAATAATGACTCAAGTGTACACGGCCTTTTTCGTGTAACGGCAAGAACCGATTTTTCTTCTAAAACTTCCGCATTGTACTCGGGATCATCTCCTCTTGTACCCGAAAAGCTGAATAGATTGCACACAGAGCCCATTTTCAGTCACTGCTTGTTTGTCATAGCTTGCTCATTTTTTCCATCTGTCTCTTACCTTGATCATTTTCACTCATGTCACTCTGAATCTCCTTTTCCATGATTCTAAAGAACAGAGGTTGAGTTAATTATAAACATGGCATGCATGAAGCTCGGTTATAAACCCGACACATTTCGCCTTGATGGTCAATCCTGGTTCGTCTTTTTTATTTTTATTTTTTATAATTACTATTATTGACGTTTGCTTCTTCAATTGTGATTGCGTATTTTTAACAATGCTAATCTTAGAGAGATGGATTGATTGAGTTTGTAAAATCACTAATATAATTGTGATTTTATAATTGGAATTAACATTATGGGTTATGTTGGATTTAAAATTTGAGATCGTCGATTCTGGCCTTCTCGGTTCTATTATTAATGTCGGGTTTGTAAACTTTTGTTATATTTGTCCTCTCATTCCAGAGTGGTGTATCATAGCAGCCATTTGTGTAATTGCGACATATGATAATTTATCTATCTTGGTTCGGTGAATTTTAAGTATTGAGATGAACACGTTTGAATCTAAGCATAATACTACTTATATGTCTTCATATTGACGATGGTAAGTGCCAATTATAGTGATCGAATCTCCTTATGTCAATAATCACTATTTTTCATGGTCACAATCTTGAAATTATATATAGTTTTTGTAGCAGATAAGTAAAGTCTACTCCTGATGTGGGATATGTTTCAGCAATATTACTGTCATTTAAGACTACCTATATTCATAATTTCCTCAAATTATAAAGAAATAAAGGAGTAGATTAAAGATTTTTCAGGAACAAGACCAGAAAATTTAACATTATGCAATGTACTATCGGTTCTTAGCAAGTACAAGGAGAAAACAGAGGAATACATTTTGCTCTTTCCTAGTGAGATACATTTCCAATTATATGATTATAGCATCAAAATTTTCTAATGTTTAATTTGTTGTCTAAACTCTGAAGTATATGAACCATAATATTTAACGTGTCCTACCAACCATGTCTGTTTAAAAGTTTCTTCACAAACGTTCTTCAATTTATCTAATCATTTTATATGTTGGAAGTTAAATACTTAATATGATCTTTTCCAGGTATTGTTTAACTGGACTTCCCAGTGATGTCATCATTGAAGTTGGAGAAATATCCTTCCATCTTCATAAGGTTAGCTCTACATGTTAATCCATGTTAATGATTGGTTTTTGCATATATGCATAGACAATACGTTTAGTAGGCAGATAATGCTTGCATAACTGAGCGAGGGTTGAAGTCAATATTCATTCAGAAGGAAAAATACTTGGCATGTGCTTAGGATATATTGTTGTGATACTTTTGGCTCTAAGTTTTCTGGTTCAAAATGAATTAAATAGAAAGAAAGATTAACATGTATGGGTCGTACAGCTAACAATGTTGATGCTTATTTCTGCCATCTATGCATTATCAATAGGATAGGAATTATACTCGTCTGTGTTCAACCTCTGATTATTTCTTTAAACTAAATTATTTTTGACATGTCCACCAGTTTCCATTGTTATCTAGAAGTGGGTTCTTAGAAAATCTTATTGGAGAAGTTTCGTGGGATGATGAGAAAAAATCTGTTTTGCAACTTCATGATGTGCCTGGTGGAGCCAAAGCATTTTTGGTTGTAGTCAAGTTCTGCTATGGTGTCAAAATAGAAATCAATGCATCAAATGTTGTTAGTGTTAGGTGTGCAGCAGAATATCTGCAGATGACTGAAGAGTATAGTGAGGGAAATCTCATCACACAAACGGAGAATTTTCTATATGAAATATTTAAAAATTGGTCCGACTCAATTAAAGCGCTTGAAACATGTGAAACGGTTTTATCTCATGCAGAAGAGCTTCATATTGTTTCCCGATGCATTGACTCATTGGCAAAGAAAGCTTGTTCGGATCCAAGTTTGTTCAATTGGCCCGTCTCCAAATGCAGTTCAGTACAAAGCCCAGAAGGCACTGCATTTTGGAATGGTTTATCAATGTGCACAACCAAACCACTCCCAGTTGGTGAGGACTGGTGGTATGAAGATATATCCTCCCTTAGGTTGCCTCTATATAAACGTCTGATTCGGGTTGTTGAATCTAGAGGCATGAGACCAAAGAGGATAGCCGGGTCACTCATTCACTATGCTAAGCAACATCTTTGTTTGCTGGGTAGGCAATCAAGCTTTCACAATGGAAAACTTGCTGACATGGATCAGAGGAATCTTCTTGAAGAGATTGTTGAGTTGCTACCCAATGAAAAAGATGTATCACCAACTGATTTCCTACTGAGACTTCTAAGGACATCTATTGTTCTGCATACTAGCTCTTCATGCCGAGACAAATTAGAAAAATGGGTAGGTGCCCAGTTAGACCAGACAGTTGTTGAAGATCTTTTGATTCCAAACACAGGACACTCAACAGAAACACTATATGATATTAGTTGTGTTCAACGGATTATTGATTACTTCATGCTTATGGATCGTGATAAACCGGATTCTGCTTCAACTTGTTTAGTAGATGAGGACACACTGACCCCAATTACAAAGGTAGCTAAACTGGTAGATGGTTATCTTGCTGAGGTAGCACCTGATGTTAACCTGAAATGGACAAAATTTCAGTCATTGGCTGCAGTTATCCCCGAATATGCCAGGCCATTAGATGATGGAATTTACCGTGCTATTGATATATATCTAAAGGTAATAGAGGTTCATAACATAAGCTCCTTTCAATTTATTGCCTTTTCATACGCATTATGGCGCTTCTAGAATATATTTGGATCAATGAGTACCTTTTTAACTTTCAAATTAGTTTTTTTTAAATGGATACATACTTCTCCTCAGGCTCATCCATGGCTAACAGACTCTGAGAGGGAACAAATCTGCAGAATAATGAACTTCCAGAATCTCTCATTGGAAGCGTTCACTCATGCAGCCCAAAATGAAAGGCTACCACTTCGAGTTGTAGTCCAAATTCTGTTCTTTGAACAGCTTCGGCTGCGAACCTCCATTTCTGGCTGGTTATTTGCCTCTGACAACCTTGAAAGCTCACAAAATGACTGTGCAAATCTTGCACTTGCAAGAAATGAGGCATCTATCCAAGTTGGCACTGTCCCGGAACAATTTGTAGCAGTTGAGAACATGAAGGAGAAGGTTGCTGAACTTGAGAAAGAGTGTTTGATCATGAAAGAAGAGATAGAGAAGTTAACTAAGACAAAAGGAGGTTGGAGTGCAATCTTGAAAAAGCTTGGATTCAAATTGAGGGCAAAGTCTTCTGATGAAAAAATACCCAAGACTTGTGATGACACCAACGAATTGCCAATATCAACTGCCCCCACTCATGAATTGAAGTAAAAACCATGAAATTAGAGAATTTTAAGGGTTGAATTTTAAACTAAGCAGAAACATGGTTGTTCTTTGCCACTCTTTTAATTAACTTCTATTACTTCTTAAAGGAAGGCTGGCTGGATTGTCTAGTTCTTATATGTGTTGTGGTTTAACCAATTAGTCAATAATGTTTTGCCACTGATGTCACATTTTAGATATTAGATTCTAATTCAAATTTGCTTTAGATCATAATATCCAGCACACAAGTTTCTGTAAAAGACATATAGATTATAATAAGAAATTTTGTATTTATGCAAAAAAGAAATAAGAAGTAGGAAACTAGAGTATGGTAGTAATGATGATTATTAGGAAATGGGGTCTAAACCACTTTCAGGTGCTCCACGATTTTATTCAGGAGCTTCACGACCCACCAGTCCTCCACCAGGCACAAATCCATCTGCATTTTTCTCGAACTAAAAGAGTGAAAGCCGAAAGGTATTTTTTTTTTTCCTCAATTAAAAAAAGAACCCATTTGTAATGAAATCTGCTTTTGTGGGTTTTCATTGAAGACCCATTTGTAATGAAAAAGAAAGACAGTTATTTTAAATTTTTTGCCTCGTCTTTTTTTTCCTGTGTTCTTTTAAGGAGATGCATACTTTCGTTTTCTGTTTTTTTTTTTTTTTTTAATGTTTCCGAAGACTTCTTTAGATTTCTAATCTCTCATTCTTCTTCTTTCTTCTTTTTCTTCTAAGATAATGGTTTGATCTGATTTTTCCATTACTTCCCGTATAATATGTGAAGTTCTCTATTAAGGAAATTGTCTCTTGCAGTTGCTGCTATATTTTCATTTTCTTACTTGCATTAATTAGTGCTGGGTCCACTACCGGGAAGTTAAAGTCGGGACTGATTTTTATTACCCATTCTTGTTGCTCTCTTAGCTGATATTATTTGGTGTTTTAAGATTTATTTAAGCTTGAATATATAATTGTTACACAAAAATTTAAGATTTTTAATCAAACTTTTTAAATAAAGAGCATATTATGTTTATAGATCGAATTGAAAATAAATTCAACCTGATAAATATGAATAGATCATGAATTAAATCAGATCAGATTTAAAATGTGATTGAATTGATTGTGGTTAAAATTCAACCAAAAAGTCGGATTGAAATTGATGAATATAGAATTAACATTTTTTTATACGATACACAGCCTAAATAGCTACGTTCTCCAAAACCCTAGCCAAGTTCACAATAGGTTGGGCGTTCGACAAAAATTCGGAACGGGTTAAGTATTAGTTTACACTAGTGTTTTGGGCCCATCTTATGTTTTTGTAGGTTGAATATTTTTATTAGTACCTTTTTTCCCGTACCGTAATCCTTTCTCACTCGCTGTTCATAGAGCGCGAATCTTATACGTCTGTCGAGCGTTCTCCCTCCTCTACTTCCTTCAACATTCTTGAAATATTGTCTTCATATTTGTCTTCGTCTCTCATTTTCTTTCTCCAACTACAGTTATAATGTTGCTTAATTTTTTATTAATTTCACCGAGTTTTAAACTATTGTCTTTTAATTTGTTCTTCCTTTCCCCTTTTCCTGATATAGGTTTTTCCCCCTAAAGTTTTGATTAATACATGTGTTTGATCCGAACGCTGCGACTTATTGGATTTGTTGTTCGGATCATTCCCAGAGTTTCCCGATTCACTGCAAACAAATTTATTGGTATTGATTTTATATTTGCTGCCTGTTCTGGTCGCAATCTTATTGCAGTAGAATATGTAGGGTTGATCTCATCTTTTTTGCAATTTGTGTAGAATAATGATTGGATTCGGGTAAAGTTGTCTAGTAACTTGTAGAATATGTAGGGTTGTTGCAATCTTTGTTTTCCATACTGCTACGTAGTTGCCGTATTTTGTCCAGTAACTTGTATCGTTCTTGCGGGACAGTTACCGGATGAAATTTACTGAACGATAACTTTTTTTTTTTGAGAAGACTGAACGAGATTTTGGACGTTTGAAATTGGCCTTTTTTTTTTCCCTCCCCTCTCATCCTTTTTTTTGGTTGCAATTGCAATTTGCAAGTAACTTTTATGCCGTGTTCAAATGGTGTGACAAGCTTTTCCTCCTATTAAGATGAATTATATGGTTTGTTGACCAAAGCCATGTTCTTGATCTTGCAGCTCAGACTGCTTGACATTGAGTGAAAATGACAACAGTTGAGAAAGCAGTAGGTCAGCCTCAGAATTCTACTAGTTCTGCTTCCCCCAGTTCTAGGATTCAGAGTTCAATTCCATCATTTAGGAGATGGGTTAGAAAGAACCCATTTTTCAGATATGGGCTCCCAATGATCTCTCTCACTGTTTTTGGGGCTCTTGGTCTTTCTCATCTATTACAAGGCAGGTTAGTATTAGTTTCATTCTGAGTTTGTAATTTAAAGCTGTATAATTCAGTTCAAGTCAAAACAAAACAAATTTTGGTAATAACATTTTATTTAATGTGCTCTTTAGACTTAAACTTTTTACATATTATACTCGACTTACTTGCCGGGTCGAACTCTATCTTTTGAGCTTTTAGTTTTATAGTTGAGTTGGATTCAAGTGTAGATAATTAGACTATTGTATTACAAAACTGTTTGCTGCGGTATTTGGATGTTATATGGATTCCAATATAGAGTACCATTCCAAATTGTTTGTATCTGTCTTTTTTTATCCACAACATGTGAACGTAGAATAATATTTCTAATCAAAGTTTAACCTTCCATTGTAAATTAAGCAGGCCGTATGTGAATTGTGATGACAGGTCATTATTGACTTTTCTCTGCATATTTTATCGAGTTTGATTTTTTGGTAAATGATGATTGTCCTCATCTTATTCATTTCCATATTCATCTATAAGAACTGGTATGACACTATGACTTTGTAGTTCAGCAAGGATATAGCAAAAGTGAAAGATGATCAGGAATGGGAGATAATTGAGGCCAGGAAAGAACTATCAAGGACAGGACCTGTAAATGCCTATAAGCCTAAAAAAATTTCAATGGAAGAAGAGCTAAAGGTATCTCTCTCTCTCTCTCTCTCTTATCATAGCCACTCTTTAAAATAATAAGAATTTATGAGTCAATTACATTTCTATTGACAGGCCTTGCAAGAAAAGGTGGACATAAACAACTACGAGTACAAGAGGATTCCTAAGCCAAATGAAAACGCAAATCAGATTAATCCTTAGCTTTGTAAAGGGTTGATAACTTAAGATATTACAAGTGTACCAGCCTAGTGTATGAATCCTATTCCACCTTTTTCGAGCTTGATAATACATTCATGTACCTTTTTGTCTTGGTTAACATTTGGAAGGTTTTATCAAAAGAACTAGTTATCTGCGCAGTACCTTCTTTACAGTTCTTAAAAATTTCCAAATTCAGTGTACACATTAGTCAAATATAAGTCCACCGAACAAGAAATAAATTGAGAGAAATTAAACTATATATATATAAAGATTTCACCAACCATTTTCACAATTACAAACTTATACAGAGAATAGGAAGAAAAAAAAAAAAATTTCTCTACAAAACAATAAAAAATAGACATTATGATACTCAGCCCTCCCTAGTGTTTCTTTGATTGTTTTCCTTCCACCATTCCCTTGCTTCTTTATTCATGTATACATGTAAGGCAGGAGCAAATCAGCAGCTCAAGAAGCTTATATATGCATCTCTTACACTTTCCCCTAAATAATTAGACAAAAATGATAAGCTACAATGAAGTGTAGCCAAATCCACTAAATATGCCACGTTATTTATCTTGGCTTTGGTTTTGTACCAAATGACAACGATGGTTGCACAAGCCTCTGGGCTGATGAACTTCCCAGCAACATCGCCTGAGATTGAGTAAGCATCTCAACCATCGAAGGTGTCTGATAAGACTGAACAAGACTTGAACCATCAGTGGAGTCGCCTCTAGCTGTTGCTCGTTGCCACGAGTGTGAGCTTAATCCTGAAAGGATATATGCTCTTCCAGATGCCACATAAACATGTTTGCTTGCCATCCTCTCTTGCATTTCCTTGAGCTCGGCATCGAGTGCAATACATAGTCGGTCTTGAGATCTCGATGAAATAGTTTCTGACAACATCCTTCGGCATGTCTCAAGAATAGATGCTGCACCAGCTAAGTCTCCTTGCTCAGCAGCAACACGTGCCTGTGCCATGGCCTCAGCTGCTTGCAATCTATTGCGCTGCCTGTCTACTTCTATCGACACTACAACTTGCCCACCTATTTCAGGCCTCTCTATCCTAACTTCTTCACCTTCCAACGTAGCCATTTCTTTAGTTAAGGGGTCCTTGTAAACACATCTCACCTTTAACAACGATGTTTCAGAGCTACGAGGTTCTGATGGTACATTGACCAAAACTAGAAAATCTCTCTCTTCATCAGCATACAAGTCTCCTACATCAATAGATCCTGTGCGTCCATCAAGAGCTACACGAGTGGGATAGCTCCCAGCTTTTAGTGACTGAAGTTGAAGACTTGGGTGCACACAATCTATTGACACTTGCAGTTCCTGAACCACAACACTTAAGAGCCCCCCAATGCACTGAGCAAATGCATCCTGGATTACTACTTCATTTTCAATGAACGAAAAGGTCCCTCCAGATATCTCTGAAATTGAGTGCATAGATGAAGCATCGTGATCTGTACCAAATCCAAATGAATGAATTGGAATTCGGAACCCTGAGTTGCCATCACCATGTATAGACAAAGGGAGGAGGCGCTCGTAATTAGGTTGAGGTTGATTATCACCAGAGGTTTTGAAAGTATAGGTCTCATGTCCATCAGATAATAATATTATACTCGCAACTGGGCTTTTATCTCTACGATCTTCCATCACCTTTACACCCCGCCTTAAACCTTCAGCAATATTGGTCCCACCATTAGCAACTAATGAGTTGACAGCATGCAATGCTTGTTGCTTACCAGCAGCAGTCATTCGACGAAGGGGGAAAAGTCGATGGGCAGTTGAAGAGAAGGCAATAACAGAAAGTCTGTCATTGGAACTAAGGTTCTGTATTACAAATCCCATAGCCCGCTTTAGCAAGGCAAGTTTGGTACCTGCCATACTACCACTGATGTCAAGCACAGTGACTAGATCTACTTGAGCACAAGTTTGACAGAGTTGTTGCGAACCAGGCTGATTTTTGTTAGGGTATTGCCTTGTAATTGATCCAGCTGCTTTGAGATGAATAAGAACAGTAAAATTATCAAAAGAACTGGACCGCTGAACAGCTGAAGTCTCAGGGTATGCTTTGAACTCCATTGTTCTGAAAGAATTGACACATGCAGCATCTTTGTCAGAAGAGCTCCTCACAGAAATCACAGGTTGGTGATCCAAGGATTCATCATCATTATATATCCCAGGCTCGGGAGCTTGATAAAGAGGCACAATGTGTCTTCGATTCACATCTCTTCGAGGGGGAGGCAGTCGACGGACCACAGTCATCAAAGCATCATTTTGAGGCCAACCTACTGGACTAATTAACGCCCTACCAGGGGTAGGGTTCAAAGTTGGACCTTGCACGGGTATCTCTTTCCATTTTGCCCGACAAACTGGGCAAATTTGATTGCCATGTTTTACGTTTGAGGTGATGCAATGGAAATGAAAAGAATGTGTACACTCTGCTGTGAAAATAGCATGGCCTTGGCCGTGTTTGATTTTGGTCAGGCATATTGAACATGTTTGCTGAAAATATCACCAGAAAGAAAATCACCAATCAATACAAGGATTTGCAAGGAATTTATAAGCTTTTGTAAAGGGAAGAAGGAAAAAATTGAAGCTTTATGAAATTTCATCAAAATGCAAGTGAAACAGATAAGTTTTACGCATTCAAAATCATTTCCAACATTTCAAGAGGAAAAAAAGGGCATAAGAAAAAGTGACAACAGATAAGTTTTAATCCAAAAGACGGATAAGAAAGGCCCAAAACTTTGTTTCCCTGTGTTTGATTTTCAGACGTTAGAAGGGACACAATAAAATTCATTGACTGCAGTAAAAGTATTGGAAAAATAACAAAAATAACACATCTTAAAACTTGTAATAACAAAATTAGCACCCCTTGTGTTTAAATTTATATTTTTACAATTAAAAAAATGACTAATAAGTCATTTTTCTTTAAACACTCATTCAATTAGAATTGAACGACGACAATTTAGACGTTCAATATTTTTCATTCAAATTAAACATCAAATATTATTAGAGTGCTAGTTTTGTTATTACAAATTTTGGGAGTATTATTTTTGGTAATTTTTCAAAAATTATTTTAGCTTGGTAGAGCTGAGATTTTATTTTACTTAAAAAAAATAGATTCAAAAATTTATAATAATAAAACTTGCATTATAATAATATTAAATATATTATATTAAATTAAATATTTAATATTAAATATTTAATATTAAATAAAATTAAATTATGGTAATTTAATTTAAATAATATATAGGATAATAAAAAAAATTGATATAAAATTTATTTTTTAATTATAAATATATATAATTTATTATTTTTATTATTATAAATTATAAAAAAAACTCAAAATTAGAGGCCTATACTTTTCTTATATGCATAACTCAACTCCACCTAAAGGATCTAAACAGAGTAAAACCCAAAATAATCTAAACAGAGAAACTGAAAACAAGTAGAAAAAGACCAGAGTTTTCGAAATTCATAGTAATGATTCGCATACGAAAGAGAGAAAAGCAAACCTTGGACGATTTACTCCCACTTTTAGAGAGCTTCAAGCTGTGCGAAAATGGAGTGGGTGCGGTGGGCACCGAAGAACCCAATTTGCAGTTCGCGGAAGAAAGCAGAGCAGCATCACATAATCTCTCAGCTGAATGAATGGAGGTGGAAGGTGATTCTTCCAGTGTTCTTGGAACATATAGACATAGATTTAATCCCAGAGCAAGCTTTACTTTCTTCCATTTGCTTTCCATTTTTCACTTTCAGATCTCCGTAACTGACCAGACCAGTTAAATCCCAGAAACCAAATATATCTTAGCTCAAGAAACTTGTAAGAGGATAAGAAAAAATTAAAATTTTAACAAAACCAAGATCGCAAAGAAAAAAGTAAGCCTCTTTTTTCTCTCTCTTACAGAGAGGAGAGAGATAATTAGAAAAGTTAAAATAGGACACAAGAACCAAGGTAGATATAGGTTTAATGGAAATGGTGCAAGAAAGAGAAACCAAATGCAAGAACAAGAAAGTAGGTTTGAGCTATCTTTGCTGAGAAATGGGATTTGTAGAGACGGTAAATGTCAAGAGAGAGAAACTCAGTCGTAGAAAGGGTTCGCAACTTGTACAATTCGTCTTCTTATAGGTGTTATTGTTGGCCGCCATTTTAGAGAGAAGGAGAGAGGAGGGGAGATTTGGCTAAGCTTAGCTCAAGTTGGGTTGAAGAAGAAAACTTTTATATTAAATTAAGGGTAATGACAATAAATAAATGTGATTGTCGTTTGTGAATTTGTGATTATACGTTAAAATTTACTTTTCGCCCTTAAATATCTCAGCATTTTACCATTGGACAGGGTAGCTTCACCGTCCTATTGACTAAATCGCTCCCAAAATAACTGGTATTGGGGATACTTAAGTAATAAAAAAAAAAAAAAAAAAACTATTTTATCTATCTTTTCTTTTAAAATAAATATTTTTGTTTGTTTTTTAATACAGTGGAAATTAGAACTAAAGTTGCAAATTTACATCCACAAAAAGAAGTGAAATGAATCTATGTATGACTCATTTTCATGAATGAAATCATGAATCATTATTTGCTAGCAGTTGGTCATGCATTTCTTATCAAAAAAGGCTGTGCATGTATGCATGCATGAGTCAAAGGTGGTGAATTTTCCTAATCATGATATTTTTTTTATATTTTCTTTTAAAAAAATATTAACCTTAATTAATTTCCTTTTTCATTCTTGCCGACATGACGTACATGATGATATTTGATAAGTATGCCACACGTGCAAATCATGACAGTAGTCTTTTTGTGGTTTTACTTTTTCATTTATATTGTCAACCCTGTTGACAATTATCTTTAATTGCTAAATCTTATCCCATGCTCAATTTTTCAAACTTTAATAATCTCGTCCCTTTGGGAAATTCGATAAAATTGAAATAATAAAAGACCTCTCTCTCTCAGCTACAACTTTATTTTCTTAAATTTGATGTTCTTTCAGATATACCATTTTAAAAAATTAAGCATCATAAAGTCAACGATTCAAATTTTTTTTTTTTGGCTTTGCAAGCATTAAAATACTCTAAAAATAAAATAGAGCTTAGCAGAAAAAGAATTATGGTATTTAAAATAGCTTGAATATAAAGAATTTTGTTCCATCATGGGACATATTTCATCGATTGTCATTTATTTATTTATTTTTAATATAATATTGAGGACAATGTTGATGGCCTGAGAAAAAAAAGACTAATTCTAGACATCTCTAGAAGATTTGTGCAATGTCTTATTGGACATAAAAAATAATCACCAATGACCAATAGAATTAGACACTGTGGAAGTTAATATATTTCCACCGATAATTCTATACTTGAAAGAATGCAATTTGTGTTTTGGTTAGGTGCATGAAATATGACATCTTCCATATCTATATATAATCTATGGATCCAGTCACATATTGACATAAATATTGGGAGTTTGAAAATTCAAATCTCTCTCTACCCATTAATTATTAATTTCAAATTTCAAAAGTGTTTGGTATTTTTCCTTTTCTATGTGAAAATTAATGGGGCCTTTATTTAATCTTTCGACTTGGGTCTTCAAACTCCTCCAACTTTATATGATTATATTCACTCATTTTCATTAAAAAATAAACTAAATATTTATTATTTGCTATAGATTTATCTAAATAGCAGAACTTATGCATAATAACTAATTAAAAATGATTCAACAAAAATTATTATTATTGTTATTATTATTATTATTATTATTATTTTTATATATATATGCAATATTTCAATGGAATTCATATTCTTATGGTGCTACCCATGCGACCGATGCGATGGCCTTACAAGTCATTAATTAGCTGGAGCGTCATTTTTAAAAAAATCTATCCATCCATCTATCTATATATAATAATTATGACTTAGTTGAATATCTTAATAAAAAAATGTTATATAATATGACTTTTAAAATAGTGCTTCATATTATTATATTTTTAATTTTAATAATTTTAATTAAATAATATTTTAAAATATGACTCTAAGATTATACTTCCTAACATTATTTATATTTTAAGTGCTAAAATTTAGTCCAATAATTGACGTGCTGAAAATCTAGAAGACAGACAAAACTCCATAAATAATTGATTAATTTATTATAAATAAAAATAATTAATAGTTATTAATTTTAAAAAAATAAATAAATATGTTTTTATCAACAAATTTACTCTCTCTCTCTCTCTCTCTTTTTTTTTTTCCTTTTGATTAAAATGTTTTCATCCGTTTTAAAAATATTTCATTACACTACCTCATATAATAACGCTACAACTTTCAATTACTTCAAATTTAGACATTTAGTGAATATAGGTGAAAACAAACTATTAATATGTAATTATATGTAGATCAATTATAATTTTGTTTATATTTCGACTTTTTTAGTGGCTTATATATATATATATAGTTTTTTTTTTTTTTTATAGAAGGCTTTTATTTATAGTTGGACGAACTTCATTAACTCTTTTCTCAAACAAAAAAAAAATTCATTAACTCTTTTTTTTTAACATAAACTCTTTTATTAGAAACCGACTTAATCAATTATACAATTTCACCATTGTGCTTTTTCTGTCATGCCCGCCCATATAATTTATTTTGTACTCAATCCGTCGATTCGATTTTTTCTTTCAACAATTTTACAAGCTGATCTATTTTTCTGGTAACTCAAGACCCCTAAAAAACTGACATTTTTTTTCCTCAAAAATTACTTCTTATTAACCTGTAGAATAAAATTAAATTTTTTTCATGATGTTTTCGTATTGAACAATTAATTAAAATAAAAAAGCTTATCATGATTCAAAGTTTGAAAATATAAAACATTTTAAAAATATAAATATGTATAATAATATAAATAAAATATATACTAATATGGGAGAGCGGTATGATTTTTAAAAAGTAAAAACCTAAACGGACCAGCTAACATTAATTTTTTTGAAAGAAAAAAAATTGTCTATCCTTAGACAATTATAACTATAAATTATATTTAATATGACATTTTGTTACATAAAAAACATAGATTATATATATATATATATATATATATATAATATATATATATATATATATATATATATATATATATATATATTTTTTTTTTTTTTTTTTTTTTTTTTCTAAGTAATTGTTTTAGGGGTAGCATTGCAAAGTTGGTAAGGAATAGGGATGATCACGATTCCCGCAAGTCCTCACCTCCCTCTGGTTTGCTTCCCACCAAGTCCCACAGTCCAACTCTTTTATCATAGACAATTGAAAGGTTGCCTTATTCTAAGGTGTTATAACTTGATTAGTAGACGTAAAGGGGCAGATTTGAGTGTGAATTAATCTCTAGTACGTGCTGCTGCAAATTTTGTTTTTTGTCACAAAAAAAATTAAAAGGTTGCAGTTGAGAGTACCCATCACAAAATAAATAAATAATAAGTTACCCCAAAAAATCACATTTTCCACGTGTCACCATCTCTCCCCTTCAAAATCATGAGGATCCAACGACCACCTTCAGTTTTCAACCAACACTTCGGCCTACCCAACCAAGACTCTTTTTATCTTAAAAAAAAAAAAAAACTCTATATAAAGAACACTTTTACGGGTGAACAAACTCAGGAAAGTTGTCATCTTTAATTTTCCATTCCCAAAAGATAGAAAATTTTCCAAACTAAAATTTAGCATCTGCACCAAAAACCCAATTTGAAATCTCTTGTTTCACCTTCATTTGCATTCATAAAACTTTCTTTTCACATGCAACGCAGGTTACAGTAATACACAAAAGCTATAGATATATATACTTTTGTCCTTTTCTTTGATTTTCTTTCTTTCTTACCAACCTACTCAATTCACTATTTTTTAGCTTCTCTGCTAATTTCTGGGTTTTATCTGAATCAATGGAGGGAATTTATCATCAAAATGGCAATGACATTAATGGGTCCAAAGACTTATGCATGAAAGGTGATCAACGAAATGACCCACTGAATTGGGGGATGGCTGCAGAGTCATTGAAAGGTAGTCATTTAGATGAAGTGAAGAGAATGGTCAGTGATTACAGAAAGCCAATGGTGCGTCTTGGTGGTGAGACTCTGACCATAGCACAAGTGGCTGCAATTGCAACCCATGAGGTTGGAGTCATAGTTGAGCTCTCAGAGGAAGCTCGAGCTGGGGTTAAAGCCAGCAGTGATTGGGTTATGGACAGCATGAACAAAGGCACTGTTAGCAATGGAGTTACTACTGGTTTTGGTGCAACTTCACATAGGAGAACCAATCAAGGAGGAGCTTTACAGTGGGAGCTAATTAGGTATGTACTTAAGTATAAAATGTTTACACATACATACTCACAAACCAATTTATACTAACGAACCCACATCACCTCACCTCACTTCGGCATCTACTTGGAACAAATGCATCATGCCATTTATATTTCAACATCTAGCTAACTAGTTTGTTATACTGTTTTTAACTACCATTTTTTAAGTTATGGAAGCTTATTTCTTTAGTTTGGGGAGTTACACACCATATATGTGAGTGCAAATTTGTATGCATTTAGCATCATGCAAGTAACCTTAGCAATATAAAAAAGCCAAGAAAGTAGTTCTTGGAAATGAAACATAAAGGAGGTAGCGTGAACATTTTCGGACACAAAAAGAAAAAAGGGGAAAATAAATAGAAAAGGAAAAATAGACAGGGCACAATTTAGTTTTTTTTTAGACAGTGATAATGTCATTTATAGTTGTTTTTAGTTAAATTCGGCTGCCTAAACATGTTTCATCAGTCAATCATTAGCTAATATACATCATAAGTAAATAAAATTTGAAAAAAAAAATAAAAATGCATTGACCAGTTTAGTATACAAATAAATTAAAAAATTGTGATAATTTTTGTGTGGTGTCTTATATTACTAATCTTAGTTGTAGGTTTATAAATGGATCTATAACCATGACAAGCTTATTGGTGTTATGAAGCTTGATGGTTTTTCCCTCTATTCAAAAAGATTGTCATGGGCTCAAGTGGTTGAAGCTCTAATACACTACACTCCAAAAAACAATAATATATTAGAAAAATCAACTATGATAGGCTTAATATGGCGGTCCATAAGTGCTGTTTTTGTTTCTCTATCCTACTGTGATGCTCAATTTCAAACAAAGGATAGTGGTGGTTTTTTTTTTTTGGGTCATGAAATGAAAGTTACGGTGGTGGTGCAAAGGTAGATTTACGTGGGGGTTGGGCGGGACTACAACCCAGCCAGCTTTTTTACAACAAATTAATTACGTGTATATTTTTAGCATTAAATAAATATTTTATTTGTAGTAATATATTGTGTCTAATTTTTATATACACATTTTAGTATATATTAACAATATTTAACAAATATATGTGGATAAAAATGACATAAATTATAAATAAAATAGTTAAATATATATATATATATATATATATATATATATATATATATATATATATATATTTATATATTTGGTAACTATTAGTAACATAAATAAAATTAGAGTAGTATACTATGTAAAAATTCTTCTTAAATATAATAATCCAAATAATGTTTAAATATTTTTAAACTCTACATTATAAAAATAAAATTAAGAAAATAAGTATATATATGATAAGCTTCATATTAAAGCTTTTAAGTTTATGTTTATGATATTTTGTTTCAATCCAAATTTTAACTTTATCTAATATTATATTATTTGACATTTTATTTTAATAATCTTTTAGAATTTATTTGAAATTTTTTTATGTAAAAATTTTATTATTATTATTATTATTAGTCATTCTTATATTGTTTATAAACATATATTTTTAAATATAGTCTCAAACTTAAAATTATAAATCATATTTTACTTTTTACATTTTTATATGTTTATTTTAGTTTTAGTTTTAACAACTATAAATCTTAATGTATTTGATTGAGCTTTTTATTTGCTTAAATTTTTTAGTTAATAAATATATGTTATTCATGAATGATACTAATACTTATTAACTTATTATATTTTTGTTTAATTTCGTTATAAGTTAATTATAATATATTAACTCTATGTCTATATTATAATACGACATTAAAAAAATTAATATGACTCCTATCAATTTTTACTTTGTATAAAATAAAATAAAAATTTAGCCCCCTAAATTTTTTTTCTAGCTCCGTCCTTGTGGTGGTGGGTCCCCCCTCTTTATGAGCTGAGAAGTTAATATAGCTATTATTGCTTGCTGCAAATCACATTTCTCAAATATGTTCCTTATATGCCCAAGTCAGCGTGACAGATTGAGCTTGTACCTGCCTACTCCTATGGATGACACAACAAATAATTTCCTTGTGCAGATTCTTGAATGCTGGAATCTTTGGCAATGGAACAGAATCTTGTCAGACATTGCCTCACACGGCAACAAGAGCTGCAATGTTGGTGAGAATCAATACCCTCCTTCAAGGTTACTCTGGCATCAGATTTGAAATCTTGGAAGCCATTACCAAATTTCTCAACCACAACATCACTCCATGCTTGCCTCTTAGAGGCACCATAACTGCATCAGGTGACTTAGTCCCTTTGTCATACATTGCTGGCTTATTGATAGGCAGACCCAACTCTAAGGCTGTAGGGCCAAATGGAGAAACTCTAAGTCCAGCTGATGCTTTTAAATTAGTTGGGATTAATAGTGGATTCTTTGAGTTGCATCCTAAAGAGGGACTTGCACTAGTGAATGGCACAGCTGTAGGATCTGGGTTAGCTTCTATTGTTCTCTTTGAAGCTAACGTGCTCGCGGTGCTATCCGAAATAATATCTGCACTATTTGCTGAAGTAATGCAAGGAAAGCCCGAATTTACAGACCACTTAACACACAAATTGAAGCACCATCCTGGTCAAATTGAGGCTGCAGCAATAATGGAACACATTTTGAATGGAAGTTCTTATGTAAAAGCAGCTCAAAAATTACATGAAATGGACCCTCTTCAAAAACCAAAGCAAGACCGTTATGCTCTTAGAACCTCTCCACAATGGCTTGGTCCACAGATTGAAGTAATTAGAGCATCAACCAAAATGATTGAACGTGAGATAAATTCTGTGAATGATAACCCTCTGATTGATGTTTCCAGGAATAAAGCACTACATGGTGGTAATTTTCAGGGAACCCCAATTGGTGTTTCTATGGATAACACTCGCCTAGCTATTGCCTCAATTGGCAAACTCATGTTTGCTCAATTCTCTGAGCTTGTCAATGACTTTTACAATAATGGGTTGCCTTCAAACCTCTCAGCAAGTCGCAATCCAAGCTTGGATTATGGTTTCAAAGGTGCTGAAATTGCAATGGCTTCTTACTGCTCAGAACTACAATTCCTTGCCAATCCTGTCACCAACCATGTCCAAAGTGCAGAGCAACATAACCAAGATGTCAACTCCTTGGGCTTGATCTCAGCTAGAAAAACAGCAGAAGCTGTGGAGATTTTGAAGCTTATGTCTTCAACATACTTAGTTGCACTGTGCCAAGCAGTTGATCTCAGACATTTGGAAGAAATTTTGAAAAACACTGTCAACAATGCTGTCAGTCAAACAGTCAAGAAAGTATTGATAACCGGCTTGAACGATGAACTCTCCCAATCCAGGTTCTGTGAGAGAGATTTGCTCAAAGTGGTCGACCGTGAATATGTTTTCGCTTACATAGATGACCCTTGCAGTGCTACCTACCCATTAATGCAGAAACTAAGGGAAGTCCTAGTTGAGCATGCAATGAACAACGGTGAAAGTGGGAAAAATTCAAACACTTCAATTTTTCAAAAGATTGCAGCTTTTGAAGAAGAGCTGAAGACCGTTTTACCAAAAGAAGTAGAAAGCGCTAGGACGAAATATGAAAATGGAAACCCGGAAATTCCAAACAGGATTATGGAATGTAGGTCTTACCCACTATACAAATTTGTGAGAGAAGATCTGAGAACTGATTTATTGACAGGAGAGAAGACAACATCTCCTGGTGAAGAATGTGACAAGGTGTTCTCCGCAATATGTGCAGGTAAGTTATTTGATCCCATGCTTGAATGTTTGAAGGAATGGAATGGTGAGCCTCTTCCTATAAGTTAGAATAGTGGTGTTAAAGAATGTTTTTTGTATTTCATTCATGTTGTTTTACAGGGTTAGAACAAGGTAACTAAAATCCTGTTATAGAAATGTACGTGAAATCAAACTATATGTGATATATAGAAATGTATGTGAACAAGGTAATTTTACATCCTCACAATTCAAAAATCAGAAAGTGTCCCAAATTCACATTTCTCGTTCTCTTCTTAATGTAATAGGAGCAACCTGAAGCCTGCTTGAGTCCATATTCATATATATACATACATATATACATATATAATCTGATCTGTATATTATATATATATAATCTGAATATTACATTGGCGCCATCGCTCATCGTACAATGCTCATATGATTAATTCCGATAAATATATATATAATTTGTATATTATATATATAGAATCTGTATATCATATATATATATAACTTGGATTTTTGTATATATGCGAAAAGAAACAGGTTTCTTGGATCTTTGATATGCAAATATATATATCATACGAAAAGAAACGGTGCACACATAGCAACAGAATCCATATCCATGGTGCACCAGAATTCATTAAAAATAAATTAATCTCCAAAATTCATAGATTCTTTTGAATCAAATATGGGTAGGCTCTGATACCAATTGTTTAAATTCATTTACTGAAAATTAAAACATGTTTTCTAAAATCCTATGTTGAATGATGAAGAGAATATAGCGAAAGCATACCAGAATCTATAGTGTTTTTTTATCAAATGAGTTAAGATCTTCTAACTGATGCATAGTTGTCTTAAGAATTTTTCCTTGTTGATGAGGATACAAAAAAACTGTACCTCAACAGGGGACCATGACCTTTTATATAGATAACTACCAAGTAGTTATAAAAAGAAAAAAAATTTATCAAAGGTAATTATCAATATTAAAAATAACTACCAAAGATAGTTATCCACATTTAATATTTTTAAATTGAGCCCTTATTAATTTAAAAATACAAATTCGATCTCTAGATATTAATTCTACGACATTTTAATATATATGGTCAAAATCAAACTTTATAAATCATCTTTTAATTAACTAAATTATAATATAACATAATATATTTAAAAATATACGTATGACCCACATTTGAATAATATTTTCCACAATTATATCACAAATATTATTGAGCCGAACTTGTGTACTTTAATTCTTTTGTCTTAAGGAGCATTGTTAGAGATATATGCTCTAGGACAATTCAACACTACGTACCTACCACTCAATTTAAAACACAATTGATGGTTTATATTTTACTGAAATGTCAGAATTAAGAATAATTATAAGGAACATCCAGAATAGTGACAGTGGTAGGTGAAAAGCAGTTGAGATCTGCAAAAAGCAGGTCGCATGATAATGAAGGTAGTGCAGGATGGAAGCTTTCGAACAGTCCTTGGAACTTGCAAGTAATTGCACCTTCACGTGGATCACTTACTCGGTTTATGCCACATGATATTGGCTTCTGCATTGAAAACTGACTCTCTCTGCTTTGTTTTTTTTTTTTGGCTTCTATTCATAATGGTGTTACTTATTTTGAGTTTCATTAGTGCTATGATGTTGGATATAGCTGTTCTCAAAATTTAAAATTGAACTATATATATTTTACGAAAGATTAGTACAAGTTAGTTTAATATGGATAAAACTGACATGTGATTGAATTAATGTGATATATATATAATTTGGAGATGATGAAAACCACCAGTCTTTTGTACTACTTGATGCTTCATGAGCACGGCAACAGTACCTAGGGAGAAGATTGAATCATTTACACAGTTACCATTTTCCATCCATCATTTCATTTCTGTTTTTAAAATAAATACTAATATATTATATTTTTGTTACGTATAATATATATCGATATGGTCCAGTTTATACAGTTAAAAAATTCAAAAAATTAAATCAAATTATTTGAGAAACAATTTGAAAAAGTATAAATCGGACTGAACCATTTGACTCATATAATTGTACGATTTAATTTAATTAATCTAATTTTTTGATTTAATTTAATTTGATATAATTATTGTACTCCATATTCTAAGCACATTATATACACATAAATTGAAAATGGTTAGAGGTTTCCTAGGTTACTAGGAAGAGAGAACTTGAGCAAATAACAGAAAGCAACATCAATTTGTTGGCCTGACTTTTAAGAAGTGGGAACCTACTGATGGTTTCTCTGCTCTCGCCACGATGACTCATGAGGAAGGGAACAAAAAACTTTTTCCTATATTGCCTTGGTGGTGAATCAATCATGGAATGTCCTTTTTTTTTTTTTTTTACCGAATGTCCGCATGGGAGTGTAATTTTGTGACAAATTTTAAACGACATGCTATTGCAATATTATTGGTATTTGGTACGTACAGTTGTATTTACAAAATTTAATAAAAATAAAAATAAAAAAATTTCACAATTTAAAACCTACATTTATTTATATCGTATAATTTTATAGATACTGACATGATATTTTATAATTATTATCATTAGATTATAATATGATATTATAATCTAATGATAATAATTATAAAATATCATGTAAGCATCTATAAAAAAAAATTAATATCTTGACGTTTATAGCTTAATCCATTGCGTAATAACGCATTTATTAGACCGAACTATTTAAAAAAAAAAGTATCAAGCATTCTAATTTCAATTCTTAGCAAAAGGCCATCCACATGTAATACAATTCGCAAATGATTTGACATTTCGACGAAACGGGAAAGAAAAAAAAAACCGTTCTAAATTGGAAATCCTTTCAAATATAAGTTAATCATATTCTTTCCTTTGCCAAAGAAAATTAAATAAATTTAAAATTATTATAAAATGGTGATACTTGACCCCTCATCTCTTCCAAAGAATAGACGCAGCACTTTAAAAATAACCTATGCTGCTGGTGATAGAACCACTTAAGTGATTATATAAAATTTATGATTATGTTAAATAACAAAATATAAATTTAAAGTTTAAAATTTATGTTTTAATGTTTAACTTACATATAAATTTATATTTTTTAATAATGAGTATACAACTTCTAAGACTCATCCAATAGCCAAATAAATTATTTATATATATATATGAAATCCAATTCATGTCTCCATTATAAAACCAAATAAATTAGGTTATGGTAAAATTATGAATAACAGCACCTCCCTCCATCTCGTTAATCTTTTGACTTTTTACAAACTAGGTTGGCCAAAACAAACAATGACAGAGGAGCCAGCAGTCACCCAACAGTATCACCCACTATTTTCTCGAATCCGCCTTGCAAACCCATCAGATGTACCCAACATTTACAAACTGATCCACCAAATGGCCGTATTTGTACGCTTAACCAAAGACTTCTCAGCCACCGAAGCCTCTCTATCCTCAACTCTCTTCAACTCCCCACCTTTTCAATCCTTTACTATCTTCGTCCTCGAAGTCTCTTCTCAACCTTTTGTAGATTCACCCCTTTTACACCAAATTAGTAGTTACACACCAGCTATCCGAGTCGTCAATCTGGACCTCCTGATCGAAGACCCAGAAAAGGAATTGTTTAAATCAAGCGGCCATGATGTTACTGTAGCTGGGTTCGTCTTGTTTTTCCCAAACTACACGTCGTTTTTGGGGAAGCCTGGGTTGTATGTGGAGGATTTATTTGTGAGGGAGTGTTATAGAAGGAAAGGGTTTGGCAAAATGATGTTGAATGCTGTTGCTAAACAAGCTGTTAATATGGGGTATGGTAGAGTTGAGTGGGAGGTGCTTGATTGGAATGTTGATGCAATTCAGTTTTATGAGTCTATGGGTGCTCAAGTTTTGCAAGATTGCAGGATTTGTAGGCTTGCTGGTGAGGCACTTGATGCTTATAAGGATGCTGCTAATTAATTAATATTTAGCTATTTTGTTTTCTTGTAATAATTTATACCTAAGCTAATGAAATGAAACTATATGGAAGGACGTACAATGTGGTTTTTGTATGTAGGGGTTTTAAAATGCTTAGTATTACTTTTATAATATGATTGATGATATTATATAATTATAAGTTAAAATTAAAATACATGATTTTTAATCGGCATATATATATGTTCCTGTTGTAATAATTTTTGCAGAAAAGGCAAAACTTGAACGTGATATCACCATATTAATGATTTTTTGTTGAAAATTTTATAAAAAGCAACGGCCATTCGATAACATAACAAAATTTTCAACAACATTTTGAAGGATCCGTGATACTTTGAAAGTGCTGTTTTCAAACCATGACTCTTCTTTCTCTCCCTTCTCCTCCTACCCATCTTCTTCCATTAACTAAACCTCATTTCCTTCTTATATATATCTCTTCTATGGAGTCGAGGGAGATTTCTTTATCCTTTTTATTTTTATTGTATTGCCTTCAATTTCTTCTTGGTTTTGTATAAATGAACTAAAAATGTACTCTCTAGTGGGGTTTTATGCTCCATTTGTATCTATTGTTTATGTGAGAGTTGGTTTGTTGGGTTTTGAAACAAGTTATGAACCGATTTCACCACAATTATCTTCTCTCTATTTTGTGGACTTTTGTCTTTAATGGTGTATGTAGATCAGAGTTAAATTGATTCACCTTTCAAGTATTCAAGATGAAGGTTTTTTATTATTTCTTTGGGCTTAATTGTTTAATTTGAGATGTTGATTTTTATCTGCTTCTTCTGTTTACCATTTAAGAGAGTTAAAACATCTGTTTGTTAAGGTATCTAATTTATACGTTTTAGAGACAAAATGTTATTTACTAACATATTACAAAAGTACATTAACTTATTGTATTTCTACTGTCTTTCCTTTTCTCATCTTCCTTAATTATTTCTTTTGTTTTATTTAGAGATAATTAAGCTTCTAACTTCATTCCCTCGCCTTCACCAAAGAGGAAGTTCTCTACATTTTATCTCCGATAGAGTATTATCTTTTGTTTTTATTTTACTTCTCATTTTTCATTTATTCTTACAAGTTTTTGGACTTTTGGGTGTTGAATCTACGTTGCTGGTGGTTTTCTTTCTTTAACTTCGATTTATTAAGAACACATATAATTGCATATTCTTTTGCATACACTTTAATTATATCATGTGTATCAATATTTTTTAGGAAACTAAACTATTTTTCTAATTTTTAAAATAATTTTGACACTTGACACATAATAATAAAAAAAAACTTATGCAAAAAAATAAATAATATTAGCATTATTCATGCTTGGTAAGAGTTCATCCAAGGTGCTTCCACTACTACAAAAAAGAGATTTAGGGACGGTTCCGTTTCGGGTCGTAACCGTCCCATATGCGGGCGTCCCAAAAAGTCACACTTTTAGGGACGGTTATTAACCGTTCCTAAAAGTAAAATGTAACCGTCCCTAAAAGTGTCCCAGTAACGTCCCTAAATAATTTCAGTTGAACTTTTTGGGGACGGTTATTGGTTTTTTTTTTTTTTTTTTTTAAATTTCAATATTATGCTGATCTTATATAAATAATTACCTATAAAATGCTGAAATAATATATATATTCAAAATCACAAAATGACAATATTACTGTTTACGTATCATTACTAATTAATTATTACAATATAATTAGTGATTAGTTACAAAATAATTGCAGTCATTCTTAATATATGTCTCCAATATATACATTAAACTAAACATATAACAGACTTAACTAGTTAATTACTAACAAGTAGTAATTAATTACAAAATTTGGTCTAATTCTCACATAAAATATTAATAACCGTCCTAATATAAATTATATATCAGCAATTTCAAGTTCTACTTATTCTGTTAATGATAAACGTACACCATTCACGTCGGCAAACATCAATATCTTCTACTTATTCTACTTATTCTATTAAGTAAAATCAATCATGTAGCAAATCTGATATGTGGACACCTGTCTGCATCCAAGATTCATTACTAGGACCAGCAAGTTATACATTTTCTGACCATTACAAAAAACAGTACCTTCTCATCCAAAAATGCTCTAATTTTTGATTCAGTAAGTTCATCATCATCCTCAGAAAGTGATGTTGCACAGGGGAATGAAAAATCTTTTCTTCCATCTTGGTAAGTTTCAAAGCAGCCATTATGTTATGTTTCTGGAGTTCCTTCCAATTTGCTGTCCCAGTCATCAGATGGCTCAGTTATGGGATTAAAGCTCTATGTATAATACCACAATATATAAATAGTTAGTTCCCACCAAATTTTGAATGATTTGGAAATATTAATGATGAGGGTATAGATTATACAAGTAAATACCTTAAACTTGTCAGAAACCATAAAACTAGTATTTCCTTTACTCGTCGCAATGTCATCCCAGTCAATCTGGACCGTGCCAGCATCACCGTTGTTCTTCCAATCATGTCCACTTCCCAGTGACTTCTCACCGAATGTAGATGAGAATTGCATAGAGCCCAAGTTACAAATATCATCAATATCAGGGCGAGTTGACATTTCACTAGAAGAAAAATCAAAATATAAGTTTAGATAATCATGGAAAATACCAATCTGACTCCATAAAATTGCTTGAAACAACTAGCTGCAAAACTTACAAGGTTTCCAAGCCTTTGGAATATGATGAAAAAGGGGCTTCTGGATTTTCCTAATGGTTGGAAGAAAAAAAAACATGTTCAAACGCACATAGATAACAGGGAGAAAAAAAGTCAATAGCTGCAAATGGTGTAAAGCAGTTCAACAACAGTATCATACTAACCATGGTAGAAAAACGAGAAATAGGATGTGACTCTGTGTTCTCCCTGTCTATAAAAGGATGCTGCATGCAATTAGTAGAGTAGAATATTAGTGGCAAAATACTCATGCAATTAGTAGAGTAGTTCCCTCTCCTTCACCAAAGAGGAAGTTCTCTACATTTTATCTCCGATAGAGTATTATCTTTTGTTTTTATTTTACTTCTCATTTTTCATTTATTCTTACAAGATTTTGGACTTTTGGGTGTTGAATCTACGTTGCTGGTGGTTTTCTTTCTTTAACTTCGATTTATTAAGAACACATATAATTGCATATTCTTTTGCATTCACTTTAATTATATCATGTGTATCAATATTTTTTAGGAAACTAAACTATTTTTCTAATTTTTAAAATAATTTTGACACTTAACACATAATAAAAAAAAACTTATGCGAAAAAATAAATGATATTAGCATTATTCATGCTTGGTAAGAGTGCTTTAATGAAAGAAATCAGAAAAAGCTTGAAACTCAATTGTCATTATCCTACTAGTTACAAGCTTTAAGGAATTTTTTTGTGTGCTCTGCATAACGGCTTCTTTATCCTATAGCTAGGTTTTTTTTTTCATCTAGTTTTATTGAAAGTGTGTTTTATTGATTATTATTATTATTATGGATTGTTGCAATGGTCTTATTATGATATTGCCTTTAATAACATATTTGTTATATAATATTAAATATTACGATTGTATAATTTTTATACAATTGTTCATTTGATTACAAAATTAGATCGTATCATACAATATAAAAATAGTATAGTTATGTAGAAATTTAATACGATTAAGAAGTGTGATCTAAACTGTACTGAACACTTAATCTAATCTACCTGAATTTTCAATAATAAATTTATGTACCATTGCTTTTTTATCTTAAATTAAAAATTTTATTTTAAAATGTAATAAAAATATAAAAATAAATTAAATATTGATTTAAACAAATTTTATAATAAAAAATTATTTTTAAACCTAAATTATTTTATAAAAATATTTATAATTAATTTTATCTAATTATATTATACAATATATTAATTATAATAGAATATAATATAATTATATTTAATTTATTTAATAATGTAATAAATATATAATAATTGTTATTAGTGACAGATCCTGTGCATGGACTGTACGTTTCAAATTTTTTTAATTAATATTAATAATATACAAAGCCTCAACCTTTTTAAAAAAAAATTAATTCATATTAATGATATATAAATCCCGCAGCCTTTTTGAAATTTTTTTAATTTATATTAATAATATAAATATAATTTAATATATTATATTCTTTTTTAAAAATAAAAATAAAAATATTAAATATTTAAAATATTTATATTTTAATTTATATTCATATCAATAATTATGCATTATATATTCTTAAAAATTATAACTTTTAAACTTTTGGTCGATAAATATTATTTAATTATTAATTTAAGTGGATATTTAAGTATAAATTTATATGTATTTAACATTCATATTTTTTTTATAACAATTCCCCATTATTTCATTAAATATGTTTTTTTTCCTTCTTTAAATTATTAATTAGAGTTCTTTATTTTAAAATATATATTATCCCATTGTTATATTAGAACATAAAATTTATTTTAAATTTCTATACTTATCAATTACTATTAATAGGTGAAAAAATGATTAGGCATATAACTTATTTATTGATTCTTTAATTTTTTGTTTATTTGTTGTTAGGTTTATTTAAATTTTTAATTTTTATACTTAGATTTGCATTAAATATTTTTATTATAGGTTATAATGGATAAACATTATCAAAATTTTAAATCATTTAAAACTCTTCATTCATTTTTTAAGAAAATAAATGACCAACAATTAACCAAAAATACTTTTATTGAGACTACTAATAAAAAAAGTAAGCGATCTCAAGAACCATTTGTTGAAGTTTGTAGAAGAAAGTGAATCTAATTTAATAATTGATAAATTTCATGCTCTAAAGTATTGTCGAGCACAACTTAAATAAAAATTTTTTGTTTATTTTTAAAATTTATATTATTTTTTTAATTTTAACTATAAATTTTAATATTATAAATAAAAAAATTTAACTTTTTTTAAATATATATTACTCTTCTTAACAAAATATTTCTAGTTACTTTCTTGATTATTATGGTTATATTGCACTCAAAACTTGAAATATTTTTTTTTCTTTTTCAAATAACTTGAATCGTATTTGTTTGTTGAATTTTATCAAGAAAGTATGGTTAAAATAATAAATATTTCAACTCAAGAATAATCATTTTCTATCGATTACCAACCCAACATCTTTTTATAAAAAGAAAAAAATGTTATTTAGTAGGTCCTACCAGTGGCCGCCACCGACCAAGAGAGAGAGAGGTTTTTATGGACTCACTAACCATTTGTCCCACTTACAAATCAAGATATTTCCTCAATTCATTTTATTGATAAAAAAAATTGTATATTTTAATTTTTTTTATCAGTTTAATTTTATTATTAACTTTCCTATTTTATTATAACTAATAGATTAAAGGGTGGGAGGTGAAAAACGGCACGTAACTTTTACAAAACAGCGCTATAATTCGGATATTTTTAAGTGTTTTATTTTAAAAAACATGCATTTTAGATCTAAAAATTTAAAATTTTAGAATTTATATATACTTTTTTTAAAACTAAAATGTATAATTTTTTTTTAAAAATTATAAAATTAAAATATTTTAATTAAAATTTACATTATTATATTGTTTATTTGTTTAAAAAAATCGGTATTTAAAATTTTAATGTCTTAATATCTAATTTTAGTGGCTATAAGCTTATAATCTATAATTATTCAAAGTAAAACTTATATGCAAGTCATATAAATTTGGGCCTGATGTTATAAAAAAGTGTAAATAGTCAAGTTTAGTCTGCCTCAAAAGTATGGACCACTCGTGTGCTTTCACATGGAAAAAGCTACATAAAATATTTAAGCCACTAATTCAGATTAATTAACAGTTGCCACTAGCCACCATCGAACAAATCTCAATCAGAAGGCGAATAATCTAAAGAAATTAACGAATTTGTTGAAGCCCAAATACAAGCGGTTGCGGTTCATCATCATCTTTTGTAATTTGTTGAAGAAACCCCCCTAAAACACGACAAGTCAAGTAGTCAACTAAATCTTCCCCTCATTTTCATCAGCAACATAAAAGATCTAAAACTTCGGAAAACAACACGCTTTTTCTGAATTCAATTTGCTATGTTACACCACCAATTCAGTATCAATCATCTTCTACATAATCCATGTGCAAATCGAAAGGGAGCACCAACGTGGTCGAGACCAGGAGCCCCAGAACTCGAACCCCTAGGTCTTCCATAACAGAC
Organism: Elaeagnus macrophylla; assembly: GCA_029378325.1. NCBI lineage: Eukaryota > Viridiplantae > Streptophyta > Magnoliopsida > Rosales > Elaeagnaceae > Elaeagnus > Elaeagnus macrophylla. The sequence goes on along the minus strand of CM055652.1, from coordinate 1,541,920 downwards.
CCACAACATTCACCGTCATCATCATCCGCTACTTTAACAAACATCAATTTCGCAACCACTGGCTCTAGCTACAATTCGAAGTCCTCAATCTCAAGCTCGCCTTCGATTTCTAGCATCAAAGCGTCTTTGCCGGAAAATCCACATATTTACAATTTTTCAGAACTCTGCTCTGCTACTGGAAATTTCCTCAAAAACCGCTTCTCTTCATCTTCTTCATCTTCGTCTTGGAAATGCTCTTTGCGTAATAAGGACGTAATTGTTTTCCAACGCAAGCTTCGTCGGTCGGTTGACTCGTCTGTTCTCCAACAACGGTTGTCGATCATTTGCCGGAGCCACCATAGCAGCATAATCAAGCTTCTGGGTGCTTCTATTTCTGGGAATTACATCTACCTAGTTTATGATTTCGTCTCCGGAGCGAACCTCGCTAATTGTCTTCGAAATCCTAAGAACCCAAATTACACGGTCCTCTCAACATGGCTCTCGCGAATGCAAATCGCTACAGACTTAGCTCACGGTTTCGATTACATCCACCATGGCTCGGGTTTGAAATCAAATTTCGTTCACAATCATATAAAGAGTTCCAGCATCGTAGTCACCGAGGAGTCAATGAACGCCAAGATCTGCCATTTTGGTACCTCCGAGCTCTGCGGCGAAAACACAGATGAAAATTCACAAAATTACGAAAACCCAGATGGTAATAGTAGTGGAAAACGAGTGAACAGGTCGGGTAGTAGAACATTCAAGGTTGAAGGGACGAGAGGGTATATGGCACCAGAGTTACTGTCAAGTGGAATTAAAAGTCAGAAAACCGATGTGTATGCATTTGGGGTGGTGATTTTGGAGCTATTGTTCGGAGAGGAAGCACTGAAGTATAGATTGGAAGAAGGAACTTATGGTGGGTATGGACGAGTGAGTGTGATTGAGACAGCTAGAGAAGCTGTGAAAAGTAATGGCGTGAGAAAATTGATTGATAGAAGATTGAGGGACTCTTTCCCAGTGGAAGTGGCGGAGAAGATGGTGGAGATTGGGTTGGAATGTGTGGAAGAGGATCCGAATAAACGCCCTGATACGGGTCGGGTTGCTGATTTGATATCGAAGTTGTATTTGGAGTCGAAAAGTTGGGCAGTGAGGTTTGGAGTGCCCACTGACTTCTCTGTTTCCTTAGCTCCCCGTTGAATTGAGTTGGTTCTCTAACTTGTCCTGTGCTTTCGGCTTTTGGATTCTATATAAAAATAAATTAAATATTGATTTAAACAAATTTTATAATAAAAAATTATTTTTAAACCTAAATTATTTTATAAAAATTTTAGATTGACTGTGTTCGATCGTGCGATAGTGGAGGCGCTGTGGAGGGGGCTGCTAGCAGTTAGGGTTTTTAGAAATATTGCGAGATGGTGTGGTGGTGATGTTTATAAAAGACATTTAGGGACGGTTATTAACCGTCCCGAAAGGTAACACTTTTGGGGACGGTTATTGTGTCTTTTACGAAAATTTTCGCACAACCGTCCCAAAATCACACTTTCAGGGATGGTTCACCGGTTTTTTTAAAATTACAACCGTCCCTAAATCTATATATTGTTGTAGTGTTCAATGAAAAGAAATCAGAAAAAGCTTGAAACTCAATTGTCATTATCCTACTAGTTACAATCTTTAAGGAATTTTTTTTTGTGCTCTGCATAATGGCTTCTTTATCCTATAACTAGGTTTTTTTTTTCTTCATCTAGTTTTATTGAAAGTGTGTTTTATTTATTATTATTATTATTATTATGAATTGTTGCAATGGTCTTATTATGATATTGCTTTTAATAACATGTTTGTTACATAATATTAAATATTCTAATTGTATAATTTTTATACAATTGTTCATTTGATTATAAAATTAGATCGTATCATATAATATAAAAATAATATGATTATGTAGAAATTTAGTACGATTAAGAGGTGTGATCTAAACTATACTGAACACTTAATCTAATCTACCTGAATTTTCAATAATAAATTTATGTACCATTACTTTTTTATCTTAAATTAAAAAATTTTATTTTAAAATGTAATAAAAATATAAAAAATAAATTAAATATTGATTTAAATAAATTTTATAATAAAAAATTATTTTTAAACTTAAAATTATTTTATAAAAATTTATAATTAATTTTGTCTAATTATTATTATACAATATATTAATTATAATATAATTATATTTAATTTATTTAATAGTGTAGTAAATATATAGTAATTGTTATGGTTATATTGCACTCAAAATTTGAAATATTTTTTTTCTTTTTCAAATAACTTCAATTGTATTTGTTTGTTGAATTTTATCAAGAAAGTGTGGTTAAAAAAATAAATATTTCAACTCAAGAGTAATCATTTTCTATCGATTACCAACCCAACATCTTTTTATAAAAAGAAAAAATGTTATTTAGTAGGTCCTACCAGTGGCCGCCACCGACCAAGAGAGAGAGAGGTTTTTATGGACTAACTGTCTATTTGTCCCACTTACAAATCAAGATATTTCCTCAATTCATTTTATTGATAAAAAAATTGTATATTTTAATTTTTTTTTTATGAGTTTAATTTTTTTATTAACTTTCCTATTTTATTACTAATAGATTAAAGGGTGAGAGGTGAAAAAAAGCATGTAACTTTTACAAAACAGCGCTATAATTCGGATATTTTTAAGTAAAGTGTTTTAGTTTAAAAAACATGCATTTTAGATCTAAAAATTTAAAGTTTTAAAATTTATGTACACTTTTTTTAAAACTAAAATGTATCATTTAATAACTAAAATGTATAATTTTTTTTAAAAATTATAAAATTAAAATATTTTAATTAAAATTTACATTATTATATTGTTTATTTGTTTAAAATTATGGACCACTAATGCCTTTATTCCTTGATAAAACTTTTACAAGCTAAAATATAAATATCTTAACTTTAATTTTAATTTTAATTTTTGAATTGGGCATGGATGGTAGCATGATTGGGTGTAAAATCTTCCATTTTGACCGACTCATTCCTTCTCTTATAAAAAAAAAAAAATCGGTATTTAAAATTTTAATGTTTTAATATCTAATTTTAGTGGCTATAAGCTTATAATCTATAATTATTCAAAGTAAAACTTATATGCAAGTTATATAAATTTGGGCCTGATGTAATAAAAAAGTTTGAATATTTACGGGTAAATAGTCAGTTTAGTCTGCCTCAAAAGTATTGACCACTCGTGTGCTTTCACATGGAAAAAGCTACATAAAATATTTAAGCCACTAATTCAGATTAATTAACAGTTGCCATTAGCCACCATCGAACAAATCTCAATTGGAAGGCGAATAATCTAAAGAAATTAACGAATTTGTTGAAGCCCAAGCCTAAATTGAGAAAAAATCTGTTGCTTTCAAAAAATAAAATTTACAAAAAAAAAAAAATTATAACTTATACACTGGTGTTACATACTATATAAATATGTATATAAACTAGATAAATTATTTCTGTGTAGACATAACTGTTTACATAAGTATGTAAACTAATTACATACTCTACAATGTAAATCAATTTTACTATGTAATTAGTTTACATAATATGTAAACTATTTACATACTATACAATGTAATTTGTTTATTATGTAATTAGTTTACATAGTATGTAAACAGAGTTTACATAATATGTAACACAGTTTACATAGTATGTAAATAGGTTATATACTATCTACTCTGTTCCATATCGCCAAAACAAAACAGAAAGAACAATATAAAAATTATTAAACCTCGTTTAAGTCATCACTAACTTCGTGACGAGATTTCTTAATGGTCGGGTAGTAGAACATTCAAGGTTGAAGGGACGAGAGGGTATATGGCACCAGAGTTACTGTCAAGTGGAATTAAAAGTCAGAAAACCGATGTGTATGCATTTGGGGTGGTGATTTTGGAGCTATTGTTCGGAGAGGAAGCACTGAAGTATAGATTGGAAGAAGGAACTTATGGTGGGTATGGACGAGTGAGTGTGATTGAGACAGCTAGAGAAGCTGTGAAAAGTAATGGCGTGAGAAAATTGATTGATAGAAGATTGAGGGACTCTTTCCCAGTGGAAGTGGCGGAGAAGATGGTGGAGATTGGGTTGGAATGTGTGGAAGAGGATCCGAATAAACGCCCTGATACGGGTCGGGTTGCTGATTTGATATCGAAGTTGTATTTGGAGTCGAAAAGTTGGGCAGTGAGGTTTGGAGTGCCCACTGACTTCTCTGTTTCCTTAGCTCCCCGTTGAATTGAGTTGGTTCTCTAACTTGTCCTGTGCTTTCGGCTTTTGGATTCTTGATTGATCAAATGTATTCCAATTGATTCTTTGTATAGGGATTTTTGGTTTGTTTCAGTGGTACATAACTACATAATGGAAATCATTATATGTTTGTCTATAGTTGCAGCTTCAATTTACAAAGAGCTTTATTTATTTTACTCGAACGAAAACATTTTTGGGTTAGTTAAAAGAGAATTTTTGACTGAAATGGTACTCTAACTTTAATTTAAAAAAAAATGGTAAATTAAATTCAAAATTTAAAAAGTTGATATTTTTTAAGAAATCAAATAAGAAATGTTTAAAAAAATAAAATAGGAAACAAAAAAATTTCTGTGTCTAAAATTATGGGACCATTCAACCCAATAACCCTTAAAAGATGTTTTTGTCTTATTTTTCATTTTATTGTCTAGAGTAAGAAAAGAATGAAACTTTGTCGTCCTTGATTCAATGGCGATGAGTATGTAGGAAATCAGGAAGAGTTTGTTTAGAGAATCAGAGATTGTATTGATTTTGATACAAGGGAATGAGCAAAAGGCTTGGCATGTTTCAACTAAATTTTTTTTTGGATAGTAACTAATTTTCTATGTATCGAGTATCGACCTATCTCCTCTGTACCAAAGTCTATTACTCTGTTATTAGCATTTGGTTGCGTAGGTGTTCCTCTTCACATATGAGCATGTTAGTCTCTCCATCTCCATTTGTAAAGTTATTTAAGTTGCATTCAATCGAGTATTTATCGTTTAAAAAAATAAAATATTATTTTAAAAAATTCAAAATGTTGAAACCAATAATTTTTTATTCATAACTTGTAATGATTTTCGGTTTAAGAACTCATAAATATAGAATAATTTTACTCTAGTATTTTACACTTCACTACGAATCAACAAATACATCATCAAATATGCTCTTAATATTTTTGTGGTATCCCATATTTTTGTAATTTATCCTAAAGATGTTTTTTAGAAATCATTTCACCATTTCTATTGAGATAGACTAGAAGCAACTATATTCAAAAATAGAATGTGCATGAATATTTGAATAATAGGTGTTCAAACTTGGGAGATAAAACATAAATTAAATTTTTTTTTTTTTTAATATGGAAAGATAATGCATATTTGTTTAAAATAAAGTATTTTAATATCAGTATATTATAAAATAGGTGTTCAAATTTGTAACTTTCATTTATCATCAATACTAAAGTGGTTAAAAATAATTATTTTACTAAATATATTTTTTAGTGCAAAATTAATTATTTTTAAAGATGTTAATTTAGAAATATAAAATTAAATAAAAAATTTGATAATTTAATTTAAGACTTTTTAACCTAATTAAGTTACTAAAAAATTAGTTACTTAATTCATTATATTTGTATGAAATACTAATTACTCAAAAGCTTATTTTATAAGTAAATAAATAAATAATAATTATTACTTATAATGTAATTTTTTTTACCAATAAATAAACATGTTCATTAAATTTGTTTTAAAATATGATGTTAAAACTAGATATCACACTAACATGTATTTAAGATAATAATTTAAATTAAAGAGTTCAGAGTTTATTTTAAACATGGATTTTTTTTTTAATAATATTTACATACTTATATACTGATTTAAACTCGTAGCCTCCTAACTAAAATATATTATTGCACCAAAGCAATTGGTGATTTTAAAGGATTTTAAATCGGCATAAAGAGAAGAAAAAGAGTTATTAATTTAATTATTTAATTAATTTTAATTTTATTTAATAAAAAAATATGTATTTATTTTCTTCTAACATTATAAAATTTATATTCATTTATGTTATAACAAAAATTTAAATATATATATTTTTAAGATGATTAAAAATAAAATTTTATAATTATATCATACAATTAAAATATTTAATTAAAATTAATAATATTGTTACGAATTAATTTATTATTATTATAATAATAATTTATTAATAATTATTTTATTTAATATTAATAACATTAAAATATAATTACTAATAAAAATAAAATAAATATTTTATATACTTTTAATTTTAATTTATTTGAGAATATCATTACCCCTTTAATTAATCTTAATAAACTAGAAAAACATAAAAAATGTTTTGATTATGAAACCAACAGCGATTCAAAAATAAACAAAATAACAATAACGAAAACAAACATAATACAAACATGTTTGTGATATTGCAGAATGAAAATGGAAAGCGAAACCAAAAGCAACAATAGAATAGCGAAATCGAAAATCGAAAACCAGAGCGAAACTCAGAAGAAAACGAAAGGGCGTAGAAGAAGTTACGATGCCTCAAACTGTTTCGTGTGAGAGGGGAAAACGGCTCGTTATGCTTAAAAACTTATAAGGTTAAACTCGTAAAATAACATAATTCAAACGGTATCGTAAAACAATATGTGAAAAAATTAACTATAAGTTCAAAAACAGGCTACATCGGGTCTTTAAATCCAAAAGTATTGACCACTCGTGTGCTTTCACATGGAAAAAGCTACATAAAATATTTAAGCCACTAATTCAGATTAATTAACAGTTGCCACTAGCCACCATCGAACAAATCTCAATTGGTAGGCGAATAATCTAAAGAAATTAACGAATTTGTTGAAGCCCAAATACAAGCGGTTGCGGTTCATCATCATCTTTTGTAATTTGTTGAAGAAACCCCCCTAAAACACGACAAGTCAAGTAGTCAACTAAATCTTCCCCTCATTTTCATCAGCAACAGAAAAGATCTAAAACTTCGGAAACCAACACGGTTTTTCTGAATTCAATTTGCTATGTTACACCACCAATTCAGTATCAATCATCTTCTACATAATCCATGTGCAAATCGAAAGCGAGCACCAACGTGGTCGAGACCAGGAGCCCCAGAACTCGAACCCCTAGGTCTTCCATAACAGACCCACAACATTCACCGTCATCATCATCCGCTACTTTAACAAACATCAATTTCGCAACCACTGGCTCTAGCTACAATTCGAAGTCCTCAATCTCAAGCTCGCCTTCGATTTCTAGCATCAAAGCGTCTTTGCCGGAAAATCCACATATTTACAATTTTTCAGAACTCTGCTCTGCTACTGGAAATTTCCTCAAAAACCGCTTCTCTTCATCTTCTTCATCTTCGTCTTGGAAATGCTCTTTGCGTAATAAGGACGTAATTGTTTTCCAACGCAAGCTTCGTCGGTCGGTTGACTCGTCTGTTCTCCAACAACGGTTGTCGATCATTTGTCGGAGCCACCATAGCAGCATAATCAAGCTTCTGGGTGCTTCTATTTCTGGGAATTACATCTACCTAGTTTATGATTTCGTCTCCGGAGCGAACCTCGCTAATTGTCTTCGAAATCCTAAGAACCCAAATTACACGGTACTCTCAACATGGCTCTCGCGAATGCAAATCGCTACAGACTTAGCTCACGGTTTCGATTACATCCACCATGGCTCGGGTTTGAAATCAAATTTCGTTCACAATCATATAAAGAGTTCCAGCATCGTAGTCACCGAGGAGTCAATGAACGCCAAGATCTGCCATTTTGGTACCTCCGAGCTCTGCGGCGAAAACACAGATGAAAATTCACAAAATTACGAAAACCCAGATGGTAATAGTAGTGGAAAACGAGTGAACAGGTCGGGTAGTAGAACATTCAAGGTTGAAGGGACGAGAGGGTATATGGCACCAGAGTTACTGTCAAGTGGAATTAAAAGTCAGAAAACCGATGTGTATGCATTTGGGGTGGTGATTTTGGAGCTATTGTTCGGAGAGGAAGCACTGAAGTATAGATTGGAAGAAGGAACTTATGGTGGGTATGGACGAGTGAGTGTGATTGAGACAGCGAGAGGAGCTGTGAAAAGTAATGGCGTGAGAAAATTAATTGATAGAAGATTGAGGGACTCTTTCCCAGTGGAAGTGGCGGAGAAGATGGTGGAGATTGGGTTGGAGTGTGTGGAAGAGGATCCGAATAAACGTCCTGATACGGGTCGGGTTGCTGATTTGATATCGAAGTTGTATTTGGAGTCGAAAAGTTGGGCAGTGAGGTTTGGAGTGCCCACTGACTTCTCTGTTTCCTTAGCTCCCCGTTGAGTTGAGTTGGTTCTCTAACTTGTCCTGTGCTTTCGGCTTTTGGATTCTTGATTGATCAAATGTATTCCAATTGATTCTTTGTATTGGGATTTTTGGTTTGTTTCAGTGGTACATAACTACATAATGGAAATCTTATATGTTTGTGTATAGTTGCAACTTCATTTTACAAAGAGCTTTATTTATTTTACTCGAACGAAAACATTTTTGGGTTAGTTAAAAGAGAATTTTTGACTGAAACGGTACTCTAACTTTAATTTAAAAAAAGTCAATTAAATTCAAATTTTAAAAAGTTGATATTTTTTAAGAAATCAAATAAGAAATGTTTAAAAAAAATGAAATAGGAAACAAAAAAATTGCTGTGTCTAAAATTATGAGACCATTCAACCCAAAAACCCTTAAAATATGTTTTTGTCTTATTTTTCATTTTATTGTCTAGAGTAAGAAAAGAATGAAACTTTGTTTGATCTTGATACTGATGAACCACCGGACCACCTAGATTATAACCCAAAAGTCAGCTTATGGGTTAAAGGTGAGCCCAGTGATATAAGCACAGCGAAAGGATCGTCCCTGGCCGATGTGGAACTCCTCAACACTCCCTCCCACATCAACCAGGGACGATCCTTCCGCTGTGCTTATATCACTGGGCTCACCTTTAACCCATAAGCTGACTTTTGGGTTATAATTCGGGTGGTCCGGTGGTTCATCATGGTATTAGAGCGGGTACCTGGGTTCACCGGTGTGCTCAACATGGCCACCCTCACGGTCAGACGATCTTTCTACTGTGCTTATATCACTGGGCTCACCTTTAATCCATTTGGAATTACAAGTGATGGAAAAGTCTAGTTAAAGCTTAAGAATAAGACATGGCTTAAATGTTGTGATTTTAATTGTTGTGATTTGCATAGGAATGGTGCTAAGAGACCTAAACAAATGAAGTGCAACATTGCAGTTGCTTTGTATGATCCAATGAATGAACAAGTGATTGAATACTATAATTGTACAATGAATTTCTCTGAGTTGCATTTTTTGGTTCCTTATGTGGACAGTCTACTTCCAATTTATGCTTCGCGGAGTAGTAATAGTATTCCAAGTAACAAGAGTTTTTCCTTGGCTCCTTGAGGCACAATTAGAAGATGGTTGACATTCTTGCTTATTCAAGTTTAGCTGATCAATAGTGGATTTAAAATTTTTGTAATGGGGTAACTGCTGTTTGGGCTCTATTTTATTTTATTTATTCTTATTGCAATTTCCATTTTAGTGTTGAAACATATTTTCTAGGGTAAGATTTTGTTTACTACCTAAATATTCAATTTTGATTGAATTTATTACTTTAACATTTATTGATTGGGTTTGATACTTAAACTTTATAATTCAATTCAATTTACTACAACTTTATTTTATTTAGTTTGCTATTCAAACTTTACAATTTAATTTAATTTTATGTTTTTTTATAACACAATTTATGATTTAATTTAGTTTGATTTTTTTTTTTTTGGGGTAATTTTTTTCCATTCTTTGTTTGAAAATTTTCTAGTAGAGAGGTACGAACTTCATTGTATTTCAAGGACATCAGTCCTTTATCTATGTATTGCACTTTGGAATAAGGAGCTTGAGGAATTTTATATTGTGATCAACAACTGTTACATAAACAGAACAGATTCAAAAATCAACACCCAAATCAATCCTCTTCCACAAAGCTCTCTAAGAAGCCAATATTAACATTAGTTCTAACATCTAAACCACTTGTATAAGGAATATCAGTAATTGGCAACCAAAAATCTCCCTGAATAAACTTTGACACTGTAAACTCATCAGCCATTGATGAGTTCAAAACGTGATAACCAGCCCATTTGACCCTCCCACCAACCTTAGCACCAGGTCCTATATTATGATACTCACCATAAAACAAATTATCAACCCCATGACTCACATTCCACTTAAGCCATCCTTCTGACACTACAATACTATCCATATATGATTGCATAAAAATTGTACGTGAAACATACCCCAAGGCCTACCAAGATAAGTAGGTGAAGTAGTCTCAGAAGGTAACATATCACTATATGCTACAATGCTGCAAAATTGGAATGTGAAGCCAGTGGAGTCAGTTGAAATATTTCGACCACTGGCTGTTATAGTGTTAATGTTTCCTACACCATTGTTCTTTGCAGCTATTAAACAGAGTTGGAAAACAACAGCACTATTTCCAAATATGAAGTCTACTGTGCCACTTATTATACATTCTCTGTAAAATTGGCGATTTGAGTGTACAAATAAAGTGTCTTGGTATCCATCTATCATGCATCTGTAGAATGCAGATTGATCTGCAGTCGAAAGAAGCGCAACGGCTTGGTGCTTTTCTGGCCCTGCTGTGTTCTCAAACCCTATATCTACTGCTATGAATCCTTGTCCATGTACAGCTGTAACAAAAGAAGCTTGAAGTATCTTGAAAAATTTATTCATTGTCCGTAAGCCTAGTATTTTGGTATACAATTGCTTCTAATAGGAATAAACAGAACACCAAACTCATAAGAAAATGAAGAAGCTTTAGGTATAAAATAACTTACCAAATGTTGCAGAGTTGATGGTGTCCCAACCATCAACAACACTTCTATTGCCAGATATGATACTGAGATTCATACCTTCTCCAACCATCACCAAATTCCACTTATAGCTCTCTACATTCACATATTCTTCGTAAACTCCTCTCTTTAACAATATTATGAAGTGGTCTTGACTATTATTTGGTGCTGCCAAAACTGCATCCATTACTTTTGTGAAATTCCCACTACCATCTTGAGCAACTGTCACATTTGGTTTTAGTTCAAAGAGTTTTAAGTCCCCATTTGAATTCAAATCTTTATGATCAAGTCCACCATTTCTAGGGAGTTGTTTCACTTCTACCATATTTAGAAGTTGCCTTGCAAATTCTGTCACTTGGTTTATCCTCTGATTGACCCATTTGTTAATAACATACCTGTGACCTTCAAACCCTTCAATGCATGTGGCTTGATTAGCAAGTACAGCACTCAACCATGTCCTCAAATCTGAACTCACATGTCCTGTTCCATAATGCTGTTCGTAACCTGCAACATTGCAACATAGTTTAGTATGACTTCAATTTGAAGTTTGACACTGCTTATAGCAATATAAGTAATTTCGGGGCTCAAAAAGCAAATTTTGTGAGTACTTCTTAAAAACACTTTCTTTAAAACTACTTTGACATAAATTTAATTTAATTAACAAAATCATTATAAGCAAACATAACCTTAATAATAATAATAAAAAAAAGGTGAGAACTTTATCTATTAAGCAGACCTTGAGGATCCTGAGCAGCAGATAGAGACCAATTAAAGAGCTCAGTATTTGATCTTAACAATTCCAAGCAGTCTAAAATAGCATTGGAAAGTTGGATATCATCATTGTGATGAAAATGGTGAGACACCAAATCGTGAATCACATTCTGAATAAGTCTCATGGTTGACTTCAATGTATTCTCAAATATAGGCAGAGGACTTGTCAGGATTGAACCTTTTTCATAATTGTTTGCATTTGAGTTTCTTAGGGATAATGATCCAAAGCAATTAATGGAGAAGAAAATAAAAAGCAAGCAGAAGGATAGTCTTGTGAAAGGAACCATGAAGGTTTAGAATAAAATATGAACCATAAAACCAATTCTCCTGGTGAATTCTAAAGAGCTAGAATCAGCCATTTGTCGTCAGTGGTCTCTTTTTTAAGGCAATATATCCAGACAAGTACTTGAATTTATTTTCATATATTGGAAATAAGTAATATACTAATTTTACTTGTTCTTCTCTCTCTCATTTTTTCCTTTTTGGTCCCAAGTGTTATCATCATAGTACCATATTTGGATAGAAGTCCTTGGAAAATGAAATGAATTAAGAAATTTAATCGACTTGCCATGAACAATCTGGGAATTAATTTTGGTAATAAATCTGAACGTTTATGGTTATGTAGTATGTTGAAACTCCTCTTTTAATAGCCATGACAAATTCACAAATTATATAACTTACGCATTCAATCTCTGGTTTTTTTTTTTTTTGCCCATAATTTTTAGAAGGTGTTCGGATCCACAGGGCTTTCCACAAAAATGGTTTTTTTTTTTTAATTAAAAAAAAATCAAATTAATGTGGCTAACTTTTGAAAATAAAAATTACTTTTTCTAAGTGTCAATTTGCTCGTGTCACTCATAAAAATAGTTTATGTCAAAAGTAGTTTTAAAAGAAAGTCAATAAGGAAGTAAAAAATGTGATTCATATATACTGAAAATACTTGTGGTAATTTTTTAAGTTCAAAAGTACTTTTACTTGATTTCAAGGACATCACGCGGAAAAAGACATTTAAATGTTGTCCACAAATGTTTGAACCACATTTTATATATCATTGTTAAACACATAAAAAAAATAAAATATGTGCGTCTCTAAAAGCACTTTCTAATAACGTAAAACACTTCATTATGCGAAATGATCAACGCTGAGAGCCCATAGAGCTTAATCTAAAATTGTGTTATTTCATAAAAATAGTTTTATTTTCACATGTTATTCTTTGAAAAAATAAAATTGAATGCATTATTCTTTTTCATTTTAAATAAGTCTTATTGCTACAAAAATTAATAACCTTAAAATTTATAACAAAAAATAATAGCATTTTTTATATTTGTGTGATTCTTATTATTATCGATTCTAAAGTAATTATTTATGAAATTTACCTTTATTTTTTACCCATTGAAAAATACTATTAACCTCGTATTTTAATTTAGTAATTGTTAGTTGATTGTAAATTAAGTTACTTTTATGATTCATAGTCGATTAAGATAGAATGAGGTAAAAGTGAGAGAAGAAATAGTCTTGAACAAGCATGTTGATTTATTGCCAATCAATGTGACATACAATAATAATAATACACATTTTTGCCACTTTGTACCTCTTAAAATTCCACTTTCATATGCTAATTGACAACGACCAATAAATCTTCTTCCCGTACTAAAATCCTTAGCTATATAATTTTTAAACAACTATAAATTCATATGCATTATTTCAAATAAAAATAATATTATTATGTGTATATTTTATCTCACTAAAATATGGGTATAAAACATATTAAAATTTTGATTATTCTATCTAAATTTTTAATTCTAAAATTTAGTGTATTGACGTTTTCTTTTATTCAAACTTAAAAACAATATTTTATTTTTATTTTTAAAATGTAATAAAATTATAAAGTTAAAATAAATATTAATTTAAATAAAATTTTATAATTTCATTATTTTGATAACTAAACTACATAAAATAAATTACATATTATTCTAAATATAAATTGTTGTGGGAAAATATTTAAAATCAATTTTATTCAATTACATTATATAAGTTATTATCAAATATTGTATAAATTAATTATAATATTATTACATATAATACATTTTCACAATTATACAATTCTCTTTCATTTAACTTAAAAAATTGAAATAGTTATTTATTTACGTAGAAAATGCTCCAACGTTAGATATATATGTTCCAAAATTTGTGCGCATTTTATTTTGGCTAATGAAAATTTGTGTGCATTCATTACCTGCCTATGGTTCTTAAAAACAAAATTATTTTAAGAGTTTATTCCTTATTTTTAAAATATAATCTATTTTACTATAAAATGAAGAATTGGCCAAATGAAAAGAGAATTACTTTATTATCCCTAATTTTAATTGTAAAACAATTCTAACCTCTAAATTTATTACGTGTCGCTTTATAATTAGTCATATTTTATATAATTTTCATTCATCTAAATTAAATATAAAATATTTATTAATAAATGTAAAATTATGATAATGTAACTGTGCTAAAATAGTTTAATTACTATAATTCAAAATATTTATTATGTGATGGTTATAATTGTATTATACAAATCGGTTACGCAAAAAAATTCTTTCTAACATTTTCTTTCAATAATTACCTAAATTTTTAAACCTTTGAAATTCACCATAAAATACATTAAAATTAGAATTGATGAGTAAAAGTGTATTGTTGTCTTAATTAACATTTACTTACAATAATTAATTACAAATTAGTCACTACTAAATTTTGAGACCATTTTCAATTGAAAAATTAAGTTCTTGCATTGATTAATAAACAATTTCAATTCACTGTATAATAATCGAAAGCAATGTTTAGTATTAGAATATAATTTCAACAATTTTGGATTTTGGATTGGATGATGGCAAAACGGGAAAAAAAAAAATTCTTCAATTTCTTGCTTTCTCTTTTATTTCCTTTAATCTATTTTCTTTATCACATCTTGTCTAACAAGTTTTTTCTAGTGTTAAGCAAGGTTTATCTAATTTTATTATTATAAAATTATGTAAGTACGTGATTTGTTTAATTTAACATAATCTTTTTACTTTTCTGATTGACTAATGTTTATGTTAAATAAATTTGTGTATGCTAATTTGATGTGTAAATAAAAATGAAGTAATTAAACGCTATAAAAATTATTCATTTCAATACATATTAGATTATTAATTATGACCTTCTTTGTTTATCTTGTTTGAAACCTCTCATTTTTTTTACTCTATAACCCTTCACAAAATAAACAAATTTAAAATGAATGAAATTTACCTTTTAGATTGTTATTTATAATACCCACAAACTCATAGACCCCTTTAGAGAAAATAAATAAATATATAAAATTTACCAAAATATACTTGTCAATATATACCTACTTTAGGAGAAAAAAATACTAATAGTCAATAAAAAAGTTCACTAACAGTCATAACTGTTATTTTTTAAGTGCCCTATGTTATAATTAATAAGTTATTAAGTGTGTACTAATTAATTTATATAACCCTGCAACATTTTTGTTAGTAAAAACTTTGAATTTCAATTTTTTTTAACAAATAACAATCAATATTAATTATTGAAAAAAGTTTAACTAATAATGATTAATTGTTGCATAACATTTATAATGGTACATTCATATTTAAATACAAAACTCTCTTTTCTACAATCGATTCATGTTCTTTGTAGTGAAAATTATGTTTTTTTTTTTTAGTATAATGTATTCTCTTAATAACAAAATCTTGAATGATTATAACTTGATTTTAAAATTAAGAGAATTGGTCCAAATTTTAAAGATAATATTATAATTTATATTTTAATTAATAATTATATATATTAGAATTTAATATAATAAATTTTTACTAAATTTAAATTTAAAAATAATGAATAATTAAATTTAAATGGCACAAATGAAAAATATAGGAAAGTGAGGTTAATATGGTACATTCTTATTAAAAAAAAAAAAACTCTCTTTTATAGTGATAAAAATAATAGATAATAGATTAATTCTATCATAATTATTTTTTTATTATAATGTGAGACATTTTATTTATAAATGAATATATTTATTTGATTAACATAGAATTAAAAGAGACACAGTTGACTTCATATTAGGAGGTATAAGATCACAATTACACATTTAAATTATGCTTTTTTAACTCTCTTTAATTCACCTATATATATTTTTTTTGTCCTCCAATGCATTCTAAAATTTAATCTTACGTATTGAATTGTCAAAGATTTTAATAAATTCTTTTTCAAAAAGTGAAATAAATTATTATTCAAGTTTAAAACATGATTATGAGACTTTTTAACAAGATTTGAACGCTTACTTAAGCTTACAATATTCGCTTATGTGCATATAGGCTAGGTTACTTAGTATTATAATATAATATTATTTTTTATGCTAGTATAAGAAATTTAAAAATGTGAATTATATTTGTTTATATATTATATCTGTTTTAAGAGTTTGTTTTTAAAATTTGATAAATAAATAAATTTTTACATTCGTTGTAAGATCTAAATGTTAATTATTTAATATATAGATTAAATATTATTTATTTATATATTTTTTATATTTTATTTTGGTTTATTAATTGATTCATTGAATATTTTATTTGGATCTAAATGTTAATTATTTAATATATAGATTAAATATTATTTATTTATATATTTTCATATTTTATTTTGGTTTATTAATTCATTGAACATTTTATTTGGATCTAAATGTTAATTATTTAATATATAGATTAAATATTATTTATTTATATATTTTTCATATTTTATTTTGATTTATTAATTGATTTATTGAACATTTTATTTGGATCTCTATGTTATATATAAGTATGAATATTGAGTTTTGAAAAGTTATTAAGACTATTAAAATTTAAAATTTTAACTATAAATTTTTTATTGGTTAATGTGATGGTTGTTTTAAAATGTATCAATTTTTTATTTCATTTTTATATGTGATACTTTTTAAATTTTTAATTTTTTTAATAAAAAAAATTAAATTTCTATTTTATCTATTATATATTTTGTTTTTAAGGTAACACTAATTTTTAGAGTTAGTTCTATAATATTTACATCGAATTTTGTAATATTTTTTTGTGATAGAGTTTTATAGTTGTAGTTGCACTTGCAATGGAGTATTAAGAGTTATAAATATTTTATTTAATTAAGATGTAAATTTAATATAAATTTAAATTATTTAAAATAATGCATTATTTTTACATGCATATTAATATTCATTATTCTTACGAGTGCTTTTGTAAATATAGATCTTTTTATTAAACATTAATTGTTTTTTTAATAATTATATTAATACTTTAATACCACATTATCACCTATAAAAATAATTTCTCACTTCAATTTACACAAGTTAAAGCATCCTTCAGTTCAAGACGTAACGTTGCGCAAATGCCACGAGAGCCCGAGGCGGTTCGGGTTTCAGTGCTTTTACACCTGAAAGGAAGAATGCGAAGCAAAACCGTATGGATATAAATCAACCAAGCAATAGGAAGTGGATATTTTTTCCTTCAAAAAGAGGTGGGCTTAAATAGACTGCAACTTTCCACCGAAACATTGAGATTTAATGTACTTCCCGGACGGCTACGTATCCATAGTTGCTCGATCTTTAACACGACACTGGTTCTCTTGATCCTGGATGTTTTATCATCCATTCTGTTTGCTTTCCTTTCGTATAAGTTTTTGTTATCCTAATAGGTTTGTTCTTCTTCACACTCTTGAGCTTGAAAGTTTCTTTCTTTTTCTTTTTTCTTTTCTACCTTGTTTTGGAATTTTTTATTATATTTTTATTTTTTATAATAACGTTGTTTTGGATTTTGCTTGTTCCGTTATATTGTTGGACTAGGGTTTTTTGGTTAAAATTTCTCTCCTAATTTCTTTATTTAAAAATTTCACTTTACTGTTGTATGATCCTTGGAGTGCGATTGAAGTCTCTTGTTTCAGATTGTTGCTTTTTATATTTTTTTGGTATTGGGTATTTGGATATTGAAGTTTATGCTATGACGTGACGAGGAAAAACAGCTGTCCTTTGTGGATGGCTAGTTATTGATACTTGAGGTGTTTTGAACAATATGCTCTGTGAATCACAGGCGTCTGTTTGAACTATTATATAGTCTTTGAAATGTTGAAATTATAATTTTGTATTGATTGGATAATTTCCATACCATAATTAGGTTCTTTGAGCTTTAGAATATTGCATTACAACATCTTTTTCTTGCTGTTGCTAATTTTAACTATTGGTTTCACCATTTCTTTCAGTTAAAGTAGCTTTAACATTTAGGGGTGAAATATTTCTAATGGTATGCGACCCATGACAACATATGAGCTAGATCCTGATGTTACTCGGTGGGGTCTTCATCTGCTAGATGTTTGCACTCTTTCTACTGATACCTCTCATAGTACCATCACGCGTTATGATGCTGATTTTAGTCAGGTGGAGCATGTAACTGAAGGTTATGTGGAGCCTTCTCATGTGGAGAATGATGAGATAATAGCTCTGGCTTATCAGGAAGAATTGTCAAGACTTGCTTCAGTTGAGGCTTCTTCATGTGATAGCACTGAGGAAAACCACTTGCAAGCTTCGTTTCTTTCACAGGATTGGGTTAGCCCTTCAAAGAGACACAGTAGTCCTGGTACTTAAAGATTAGAAATCCACACTTCCGTCAACTTTTAGTTTTGAACTATCTTTGTTTTATTTTGTATAACAAAATGCAACCTACATGTAGGAGATGCAAATGATTGGGAAAAAGTTAATGACCCTTGTAGAGTACAAGGGGACACAAATGATCGACTCGACCAGGAAATTCCAATAGGTGATTTTGGGAGGTATAGAGAGGAGGTGACAAACGGTTCTTCCCAAAGGATTAATGAAGAGATGGTAGATGAGATGGGAAATGCCTTAACATATTCTAGCCCAGGAGAGAACTTTGTGTATGGTGAAGACTGGTTACGATCGACGGACATGACAAATGAGTCTGATCTTGACGGGGAAGTTTGTAGAAGACTGAGTCAGATGGCTCCAGTTCCTGTAAGTACGACTTGTGAGTAATTACTTGGCTTCTATATTCAAATGAATATTTACTTTTTCGTGTATGCATTTTCTGGCAGACATCTGTTACCTGCTTGACAAATAGGCTTTTTCTCCCTAACCTGTCTCTGCTGTTATACTTCAACCCAAATTTTCTTCTTGGGTTGCATTGTGTATTTCATAGTGGGTAATTGAAATTTTCTAATAAGGAAGTAATAAGTGTTTTTTTTTTGGTTGTGTACTTTGCTTAAGCATTTTTATGATCAGATTGCTAGTTTTGCTAATGTTTAATAGTTGACACACTATGCCGTCATGGAATTTAAGATTAAATGATGTGGGCACAGATTGGATGTACACACCATTTATTTTGTTGGAGTGGAACTTAAACATGAATGGAGAAACCTTATTGGAATAGTTATTTTCTGGAACATTACTATGATGTTGACCAAACTCGAATTGACACTGTTATTCTTTTGGCAGCATGTTCCTCGAACAAATGAGAAAATACCCTCAATGGATGAGGAGATATCAGATCATCAGAGGCTGTTAGCGAGGTCTTGTCTCAATTTTTTGTTATCATATTTAGCACTTGGTTTGTATGATCACATCTAATTGAAATTTTTGTTGTTTATACCATATAATCTTCGCTTAGATGCATCAATATTGACTGTTTATCTATGTTACATCTTTTATAGATATAAAAAGACCTGTTAAATGGTGAAAAAGTTATAGGGTTCTGTTTTGATAATTTTAATGTGAAATTCGACAATGATCTTATTTATAAAAGAAAATAAAGAAATCACGTGGTAAAGGATATTATTGTACTTTCAATTTAAAAAAAATTGTGGTCATAGGCATAGGTTGCAAAATTCCTTAACGAATAATATATTCAGTGCAGATGCAAAATTCCATAATGAATATGTTGTGCACAGAACATTCTAATTAGGGGCAACAAAATGGAATGATTAAAACTGTTTTGTGCTTGGAACTGTTTCTAGGTTATGAAAACTTAAGTGTTCCGTTTGTTGGGGCTATCATACTACCTTTCCCCGTACCACCCACCTTAAGCTTATGAATACGAAAAAAACAATGCCTGCGCACTTTCTTTTTATTCTGATACTTTGTCTATTTTTTAGGTTGCAGTTGTATGAGCTAGTTGAGCATAAAGTCCAAGGAGATGGCAATTGTCAGGTTGGTTTTCCTTTTATAACGGTGGATTCATGCTTGTGAAAGTTGAGTGTGATTCATCTTGCCGATTCTTCTTGTTTTCATGAATCTTGATTTGTTTTTGATGTCATATATTTGTGGGAATTACTATTTAATGGGTAACAACAGTTAAGCGTTGGTCATATGGAATGAACATGTCTCCTTTTCTTCTTATACCTGCTACAAGGGTCATGTGCATACAACTGATCTATCAACTTCATTACTTTTTGATGGCTGTGTGTGACTACAATATCTTTAGTTGTTGGGGTAATTAAAATTTAAATTCCCTCAATTATCCATTATATGGATATTTTCTTCCCTCTAAAACTTAAGTAATTCTATCTTGAAGTCACTTTTTTAATTAAATATTTAATAGACTATGGTGATTGCTTTAATGCATATGAAATTTACTTAATTTTTATTTTTGTTATCAAATGTAGCTACCAAGAATGTGTTCTTGTTGTATTTTTGTGAGTAAAAAAATTGGCTAGATGTCTATGGTTTCTTCAATTAGTACTTCTAATTGTATGTTCCATCACTTATTATGTATGGGCAACGGCCATCGACTGATTCTTGTTTATGCGTATTAGTAATTTTTTTTACACCATCTAGGGCCTATACCTTGTGTAACCAAATCATTCATTGGTAATTCAAATAGTATCTGTGACATTATTTTGTGTGATATCAATCAGTTTTTTAGTTCAATTAAATGAGTTTTCTCTTAAGTAATACGTTTTCCAGTTTCGTGCTTTATCGGATCAACTATATCGTTCTCCTGATCACCATAATATTGTAAGGGAACAGATTATTCAGCAGGTTGGTATGGCTGTTCAGGTAGTTGTGTTGAGTTGAATATTCTCTTTGGTTAAATAATGGAATATTTAACATTTAATTTTTTGTCTTTTCCTTGATGCTATCAGCTCAAGAATCATCCAGAGTTATATGATGGCTATATTCCCATGTCTTATGTTGAGTATTTAAAGAAAATGAACAAGTAACCTCCATATCTTCAAACTGATTATTTCTGCTCCAAGGTTATAGCTTCCAATGCTTAAAACTCTTTTATATGGGTGAAATAGGAGCGGTGAGTGGGGGGATCATGTCACTTTGCAGGCTGCTGCAGACTGGGTATGCCTTTCTATTTCTTTTCTGCTTCTGCGTAACTGCTTTTCCTGGTTGTAATATGTCTCAGGTTTCAGGACCGTGCTTATTGCAAGCAGAATGGATCAAGTGATCTTCTTTTTCCCTGTGTTCTCTGTGATTTAATTTTGGATTTGTGCTTGTGGAAATGTGGATTATAGGCTGGTTGAGAAAAATACAAGAGAACTTACGTTTTTCATGCATTACTTGACTGCTAATACATGGGGTTTACTTGTTTAGCTAATAGTTTGTATGTTTGTTATGTGATTACAGTATGGTGTCAAGATATTTGTGATAACTTCATTCAAGGATACTTGCTCCATTGAAATCCTTCCACAAATTGAAAAGTCGAACAGAGGCAAGTCTTTATAAGTTTTTTTTTTCTTTGGAGAATATCAGGTCATTCTATGAAGAGACAAAATGTATCTAGGATCTCTTAGTTATGCTAGTTAGAGCATTTTAATCCTTTTGTTATTTTTCGTAGCAGTTTAGTCCTTTTGAAAAAGTGACAGTAATGATCAAATTTTTAATTTTTTTAATCAATTTTGTAGTCATTATTATCTATGCTAAAACACAAAGTATGAAATTGATGTTCAATAGCATTTTCTTACTTTATATTAAGTAATGTCATGATTTATAAGATTCCAATTAAGTTCAGTATATGGCTGGTGCAGTTATATTCCTGAGTTTTTGGGCTGAGGTGCATTACAATTCAATTTATCCAGAAGAAGGTAAAATTAAATATATATTTGTAACATGGACGAAGATTTTGTACATCTTTCTACTCGAAAAACTGGACGGATTATTATAAAAAAAAAAAACCTGGACAGATGAAATAGTTATATTCTTGGTAGATCTATAAATATACGAATCTATAAATATCCGAATTTTTCATCTTATATCGTACATGCTTTTAATTTGGTTTTTCCGAACACCTCCATGACACTTTTATTTTATTTTATTCCTTCATTGCATCAAGTTCATTGTTTATGATGGTTGAAATGTAGTCGTCAGATTCTGATTATTACCTTTCTTCTTCTTCTTCTTCTTCTTCTTCTTCTTCTTTGTTTTTGTCTGTTCTGCAGAAGAACTTTCCACTTCAAGCCTGAAGAAGAAAAAAAAGTGGTGGAACTTGGCTACTTAGATTTGGTCTTTATGATTACTCAAAGATTCCCACTTGAAGAAATTAACGCATTATGCTCATAATCTACGACTTTCGCGTATGAAATTCCATTAGCACACAATGAAGGAAGCAAATGCTGTGATGCGTTATGTTTATTGTACATAATATTTTCGTCGATTTGGTTCCTTTTTTAGCTTTCTTGTACATAAAGTACGATTTTTTTTGTTTTTACTAGCCCACGTTATCTTATATATTTAATGTCAAGATGCAAATTATACTATATAGAGGTCTTCTCAGCACAAAATTCTTGGGTTAATTTTTTTTTTACAAGATTTATTTCATAACTATTACCAATGGCAATTTTTGTTCGTTACAAACCTACCTCCAGATTTTTAAAATGTTATAAATCTATAATTCCATAAATTGACGCAAGAAAGGCAATAACTCCACCTAAGACCATCGTCAGAAATAAATATTCTGAGTTCCATAAGTTTCACTAAAATTTCAAGTTTAGTCCTTTGTTCACTGTTGTATCATAAATTATATAAAAATATATATATACATGTGCTGGAAGTTGTAAAAGAAAAAACTAGAAAATGCATGGGTTATGTAACTTACGAGATCCAAATGCATGTGCTTTTTTTAGTAAAAGGTACTGCACGTTCAAAGTATTCAAATAATATTACATTTCAGGTATTTATGGTCAACATGTTACTGAAGTATGAAGGTATGCAACATGTTTATAAACGTGTTCATGATATCATACACATTTTGAAAACTCTATAGTCATAGTCATCTTCTGCACTCAAATGCTCCAATTTCAGTGGCTCAACTTCTGAATGATTTTGCTGAGTGCCGAGTAAGTTCCAAAGGCTGATGATACCGCACCTACTATTATCACTAAGATACAAAATGCTATCTGAAATATAAAAAATAAAATTAATAAGGAAAACAAAATTGAGAGCACAAATAAGTATTTCCAATCAAGGAGATAAAAAGTTTTTTCTTTTCTTTCTAATCAGTGAAAATATGATCATACCTCTAAACGAGTCACTTTATTTCTCAAGATACTCAGATAACAAGCACAAGGAAGTATCAAGGTCTGCCGGGACAAGGGAAAAAAAAAAAAAAAGAAATAATACAACCAAGCATATGAGATTTCAAATTAAGGATTTGTTTGCTTATGCTTTTTATAACAAAAAGAAAAAAAAAAAATTGAATAAAAAAATTTATCAGAAGTGAGGACTCAAAAGTCATAAAAGCATATTTTTATAAAATCACTTTTGACTTGAACCTTTTTTTGTTACAAAATTACAAGCTAACATAACCTAAATCTAGTTGTTCCAATTTGAATTGACGACAACTACTTACAATGAGCATAGTCAGTAAGGATCCAATCAGTGATAACACAAGGCCTGCAAATGAGTAGCAAGAAAAAAATAAAAATTCAGCTGTATTGTCAAAACATTATATGGGGACATTTTTTTTCTTTTTCTTTCCCAATGTCCAATAAAGGTTCAATTTTTAGGATTGATTGATTCCATTATGAATTTATGATATAACCTTTTACTTTCTGAAAACAAATAAGAGCTAGGAACTTACCAAAGAAGGGAATGGCAAGGCCCACAAGCAGAGTAGAGATAACAAGTGCTGTTCTAATGAGGATAGAATACAAGTCAGACTTGGCACTCTTTGATGGTATCAGTTCCTCCAGACTCATTATAACTGGAGATAAGGTTAATGCATATGTGCTTCCCAATTATTAAGGAATAACATAGCTTTCTTTTCATTTGTTTGTGCAAATATGTTACTTACAAACAAATGGGAACATGTTTGCTTCATTTTAGATTGTAACTATGCTAACTCAATTACAAATTTTCTTCTTATCTTTGTTTTTTATAGTGTACAATAACACTTGTGTTTATTAAAGAAAGGAAAGGATATTTGGTAACTGGGTTAATCACCTGCAAAAGAACAAACAACAAATCAGATGTCAGCCAGTAGTTGATTGTTCATATATAAAGGATTGAAGACAGCAACCAGAGAGAGAGAGAGAGTACCGTAGTCCACACAGCAATCTTGGTGGCAACCAAATCTTGGGGCATGCTAAGAGTGAACTGTGACTCTGTTGATTCTCCAAACATTGTGTAGCCCATAAGAGCAACCGAAGCATACAATAAAGTGCAAAGACCAAAGCTGCAAGCCCAATAACACAAGTCCAATAGTTTATTAAGTCAATCCATGATAACATAGAGCACTTAGCTGCTATGTTAGATCGATTCTTCATGAAAGTACTTGTGTTTTATTGACACAATACTAACGTGTTATGGGTAACTAACACTTTATATCATGGAAAATAAGCGTGTCGACCCATATACATTTCACTTACCATGTTATGAGGACTGCTGGGAATTGACTAGGTTTTGCCATGGAAGTGTAGATGTTAGGGAAAACAGCATGTCCTGAGTAGCAAAATCCATAAAGACCAACAGCAACTGGAAGAGTTGCAAGGTTAAGTGGTGTCCCTTTGCTCTGAAACCCATATCCATCAATCAAACCGACCCAAAACAAACAGAATACCACCAAAAGTGAGGCAAGGACTCCACCAGCTGTAAAAAAAGAGTACATTAAAATTTTGTAAAGGAGTAACAACACAACAGTTTTGCTTTAATAATATAGACTGACCAGAGATATAACTAAGAACAGTAAGGTCCCGGAGATAGACTGTAGGAAGAACAGCAAGGGTGGTCATTATAGCAAACAGAAGGCGGGCATCTAACTCAAACCCACCAACCTTGATATGGGCATTTGGAAATAATGTTGTCAAGTTGTCTGCGTCCAATATCAGATACTCAATACAACTAGCCTGCATTTGGATACAGACATCAAACATGTGATTCTGTTGGTGATTTCAAATACATCATCTCAAGACGATGCAAATTTTTCCCCTAAAAGAAAAGAAACTCAAAAGTTTACAACATATTTGTACTTACATATAGTTCAAAGTATAATATTACCTGCAAAAAACACAAACCAATTTCAAATCATAAAATGATAAAACTCAATTGGTATAAACTAAGCATTTTTTTTATAAAAAAAAAAAAGAAAAGAAAAGAAAAAAAGAAAAAGAATTCTTATCCATCAAATCATGGTATAACTTAATCGTTATATATTACAAGTGGAGATATTCATATACGCTCCTCATTATTGAATAACAATTTCCAAGTTTATTTATTAAAATAAAAAGAAAAATATATTTAGGGTCTGTTTGCTTGTGTTAATAGTGGTCTCAGGTAAAAGCAAGTTTTAAAGAAAGCACAAATAAGACATATTATAAGCGCTTGAGTTGGTAAAATGTACTTACTGAAATAGTCATTCTGCCAAGTTTGCCAAAAGCAGCTTGACCAACATCAGGGTAAGTCTCAAGACCAGGTTGGCTATCTAAACAATAACGTAGAAGCATTCCAGTGTAGAAAGAAAGCAAACCAAACATAATCAGAATACTCAGCCCGAACCATCCTCCTTCCTTTGCTGCATATGGTGTCGAAAGTATTCCAACTCCACATAGTACATTTATGCCTGCATTGATCCATTTGAATTTTCTTTAAAAATTTAAAATGACAAATCACAAGGTTTAATGTTACTGCTCTGACATTCTAGTACAGTGATAAAGACTAGATATTCCTAACCTAATTATAGGTCCGTAAAAAATGTTGGTTTCACATATAGTTTATTTTAATAATGGCTGAGCTTTTCATGTGCAGCACTTGCAATGAGATTTAGAGCCCAAGGCAACCCATGATGTTTCATGCCAATAATAGTTGTTTGCATGTACATACAAGTGAAGATAATACTAAGGTATATGGACAAATTAATTTATGTATATATATATAGAAAGATTCCAAATCTGTTATTTACTTTATAATTACTAAATGCATAATTTTTTGGTTATTGGACAACTAATAAGTTTTGTATTTGGCTTCCATAACACATTAGGTCATAGCTTCAATGAGAACCCATTTCACATTATTAAGGCATTAAAAACAATCAAAACAAGCAACAAATTCTTGTGCTTATCTAATATGAAAAAGTTCATTAATTCTTTGGAGAAGGTGAACTTTGTTGACAATTAAATATATTTGATTATTTTAGAGCATTTGAGTTCCCAAAATTGCAGTGTTTTGAGTTTTAAAAATTGTAATTTTTTGTTATGACCAAGTATATAGACTCATGTACAAACTATGTTCGAGTTGTAACACATATTACCTGCATTATTTAAGAAACGAACTGTAATTTAACTTCATCGTCCAATTATTATAAAGTGGGAAAAGTAAGTTAATTAATAAAGATTTTCCTAATAAGTTATAACTACAAGCATCCTAGCTGGCCGTTATAAAATAAAATAAGATAAACATACATACATACCATTGATCACAGTTTGCGTAAAAGAACTGTCATGAGAAATAGGGTGGTGGTCATGAGCTACTCTGGATCTCTGAGAATCTCTCCTTACATAAGAAGACCTAGTTGATGGAACTGGTGGAGGAAGATAGGAACTTCGTCTCCTTGGGGGCATTTGTTCTTCTTCTTTCTTTGTTATAAATGGTTTTGTTATTGAAGGTAATGTTTCTGGAGTTTGCCTTCTTGTTAGTGCACGTGATGAACCAAAGAAGGAACTTCCTAATCTTGACAATGCAGGAGTCCCAAGAAACACAAGACTTGGAGATTGAACATTACTGAATAGATCAATTGATTGCCTGTAATAGTAATTAACAAAAGAAAAAACACCAACATTAAATACTTAATTACACTAACAAAATTTTCTCAACATATGCATAATATTTTTAACACTGTAACCGAGCTACATAAATGTTTGTTATAATCTGAAATAAGGAACGACTCAGCTAAATATAAAATTATTATAATCTTATAAATAACCAAATTATTCCATCCTTATTACTAACATTGTAAGGAGTTTAAAGGCAATTAGGCACTTGATAGAGTTATGTTTAAAAAAAAAAACTTGGATGTGTAGCATTTTTCGGATTCATATTAATCAGACAACAATAAAAAAAATAGAAATCTGAAATCCCATAAACATAAAGATCGATATGAAAGAGACCAATTTTTTTCTTCTATTTAATTGTATTACTGTATGAGTTAGCAATGATTAGCATGCATGTGCGCATAGTGATTGAAAAAGTAGATAAAATAGACATAAAAGTGATTTCATTTATTTGTGTTGTAACTTAAGTGATGGCACTTGTAGTGAAATACAAACGCTATTAACTACAGCTGGAAGTAAAAGACACAATAGAAAGATCTCAAACAAATAAGCTATTTTCTGTTTCCCTTAATATAAAAATCAAACTAATCTTATTTAATTAGTACTCAAAATTGTTTAAAAAATTAAACAAACAACACATACCCTTAAATGAAATACAAAAAATATAATTTCGTTGGAAACAAAACAGAGGAAAACAGAACACTAACAGAGAGGAAACAGAGAAGAGAGATAATAGACCTGTAACTTTGAGGCCAATGGTTTGAGTAAGAATCTACTTTAGGCTCATTCTGGTCATCATCTGAAGCATTAGAAGAATCTGAATTGTTTCCTTCTTCTTCTTCATGTCTTTGAATTTCCTTTTCTTCATCTTCATCACTCTCTGCGTAAAAACTTTGATCTGAAATAGAATTTTTCATCTTCTAATCTATCTCTCAAGCTTCTTCAATGGTTAATGAATCAATGATAACATATTGTTTCTACCCCAAAAAAAAAAAAAAAAAAATTTCTGCAAAATCTCTAGGGACGATTTATAAATGAATAGAAAACTTGATCATAAAAAAATAAGAAGGGAAAAAAATGGTATGAATGTTTATGATGAAAAAGTATGAATTTATGTTTTGTTTTTAATCTTCCTATTTCTATGTATGATTTTCTCTGTGGATAGATGGACATCAAAATTGTGTAAATTAATGGAAGTTTTAGGAAATACTAGTGAGCAAGAGCTAAATTAGCAAATGTGATTGGAACATTTGGTAAACTACTAAATATGGTAAACGAAATAAACTCTAGGACCTTGAACTAAAAATATTGCAACTTATAACTGAAATAAAATTAATATTGTTATGATATTGTATTACCCTCATTTTGAAGTTTTCAAAGCACAAAACATCCCTTATAAGAGTAAACTACTCAGTCGTGTGGCTAGGAAAACAAAGGAAACGGAAAAAGTACGACTGCCCATAGACTTTCTCAGAAACCAAACAGAGCCATTAGACAGCCCAAAAAACTACAAACGAAATCCGCAAAGGAAAACAGAAAAAATAGCTTTAAAGGTAGAAACTTTATGGCAATCTAAGGAGTTTCAGAATCGGGAAAATGAACAAACCTTTCTAGGAATCACATTTCACAAATCGGTGAACGATTGAAATATCCAATGACGAAGAAAAGCTAAATTGAAAGCGAATAGAGAAAATATCGAGTAAGATATTACAGAAAAATTGTTGCTCTACGTTAGCTTGCTGGCATGCTAAATGTACGGAAGAAAAAAAAAAAAAAAAATCCCGACGCATAAATGACCTACATATTCGACTAGAATTATTCTCACAATAAAAAAAAAAATATTTTTTTTTTTTAACGATATAATTTAAATATATCATCCGATACCATATGTTCATTTTTTATTGATTTTTAATTAATTTTTTTTTTCTATGATGAAACAATATATTTTGAAAAGAATTTTTTTTACAAGTTTATGCTTCTTTCTTCCTTTTTAATTTTTAATAAATTTTAAAATTTTTAAAAATACATTTATATTTTATAATGAGATTTGTGTAGAGAAAAATTCGTAGAAATATACTCAAATTCGTAGAAATATTTATATAATCAAAATAGATGGATTTGGATAGGTCAATAAGGGATAATGTATTTAATCTCATTTATGTTATAAGAAAAATAAATATTTTTTTGTGTGTAGGATTAAAAATAAAATTAAAAATTTATCAAAAATAATACCCCTAAAATTTATAGTAACAAAACTAGCACCCCCAATAATATTGAACGTGAAATATTAAACGTGAAATATTGAACGGGTCTAAATTGTCGTCGTTCAATTATAATTGAATGGGTGTTTAAAGAAAAATAACATATTAATCATTTTTTTTAATTATGAAAATATAAGTTTGAACACAAGGGGTGCTAGTTTTGTTATTACAAGTTTAAGGGGTGCTAGTTTTGTTATTTTTTTAAAAAAAATTTATACATAAAAAAAATTATGTCATACAATTAAATTAAAAAAATTAAAAATGTAAGTTTAATTTAATGTTTTAATAGACTCATTATTTAAAATTTTATTGCATCCCATTTAAATTAAATAATTTTATTTTCATTCATAGGATGAGATTGGGGTGACAAATACTCAAATAGTGTTTCTTAACAAGTTTGTGATGAGTTATTTATGGTAGTAATATATTTGTATGTAACTTAACTTGTTTATGTTTTGTTAATGTATTAATTAATTTAAAAATTAGTTAATTAAAATATATTATTTTAAGTAAAAAAATATTTTTAAAATTTATTAATTATGTAATTTTTACGTCTATTACATCTTAATTTTTTTCAATTCTATATTTTAGTACTTAACAAATTTTTTTTTTAATATTTGGTCCTCAACTTTTTAATAAAAAAAAATCTTCTAAATTTAAATTTTGCTTTGAAATTTTATTATATTAATCATAATTAAAATATTTAAATAAATTTTTAATTATGATTTAATTTTAGATCTTTTTAATTTTAACATCTTTTTAGGCTAAATTTGTTATTGAAAGTAAAACAAAGTGTAATATTAATTTGTTCTTAAAAAAAAAAAAAAAAAAGTGTAATATTCCTAAAAGTTAACTCGTGTTCTAAATTTAATTAGGATGTGTTAGTTATTTTTAACCTAATAATAAAATATACATTAAAAAAGTTAAATGTGTTAATCATGTCGTATTATTTTGTTATCATATTACGTCATATTTGACTCGTTTATAAAATGAGTTATGCGTTTTATATCACTTGTATTTGTATCATGTCGTAAATTTTTTTAGTCAAGAAAAAATCTCATTCAGATGACGGTCGGAACTATTTTGCAAATATATCGACATATTTTTTAAATTATTGAAGATTATTAGCTATATTTAAATCAAGATACTTATATTATTTTAGCAGACGTAATAACATGACAATTCACATTCAAAAATTAGCAATTTAATAAAAAAAAGTTGTACACTTTTTAAAACTCAAATTGCTCACATTTCATCCTGACGATCATCACTATATCTTGAATTTAGCGAGCCTGATCTTCAAACTCAAATGCTCAAAAATTACTGTAAAATTGACCCCCTGCACCTCCACAATTATAGATATTTGTATTAGTTATCAATCATTATAACATCGTTACTGTAAAATATTTATTTTATTTTTTTAATGTGAATATAGCGGAGAGAGACGAGTAAATGGAGATATATAAAGTTTTTATTTAAATATCATTTTATTTCATTTTATATAAATCATAACTCAATCTATGTTACTTAAAACATAAATTTTTTTTTTCATATTATTTTTCTATTAAACTCTTACATTATAAATAATCCTATTTTATTTTTTCATTATTTTTATATTTTTATGTTCTCATTTAAAATAAATAATATACTGCCATCCCAACTTGTAAAGAAATAAGTGATACAAAATGATATAAGTTCAAACTTTATGAGCTATCAATAATTTTTCATGACTCATATAGTAAATAATGATGTATCAGGTTAATGAAATGCAAGGAAAAAAAAAATACAAGTATCAAATACTTAATTATAAAAAAGTAATATAATTGATGAAAATACCACATTACCTACCCTAAAAATAATTAATAATATTTGAAAAGTGATATTATCATTTAATGACATACATTCCAATTGAGATATGTAGAGATAATGGGAGTGTTCACAGCTATTATTTAGTTAGTAGGTGAAAGTGTCTCACATTCATAAAATTAATATTAGATTTGAGTTTTGATAAAAATTATAATTTTTCTATCTCATGATTAAAATGAATGCTTATTAATTAATAAATAAAATGATATGTAGAGAAATAATAATCAAAGGAAAGATTTTCACCTTGTGGCAGAGATTCTTGTATATAATGATGATTGATATGTGTTAAAACATATTCATTCTAAATTTCAAGAAAATGGGACGAAATTAACAACTATTACCAGTAAAAACATACATTACTCCTGTTTAAAATTTTTCTCCTACGATCATGATTCATGAATATTTACAGTAGATGAAACTTTGTGTTTTAATATTTCTTATAAAAAAAATGTGTTGTATTAGTATATTGAAAATTAATCATCGCTTTACTAGTTGCATACATAATTTTTCGTTTTTTTTACTAGGTGTTGCTGCCCTTTTTATTAACATTTTCTTTGCTGTAGACCTCAGAAAAAAAAACACATTGTCAGACTTCAAACAATCACAAGTGTGATGACGTTGATAATCATGGTTGGAAGGAATGTGATCGGTGAGGTTTGATTTGTTTCTTCTATCTTGAAAAAGGTGACAAGACCAAAGGATCAGTTCGCACATGTTAATTCCTATTGATTGGTGATGTTTTGCCACGTTTTCAAGGAACAAAAAAAAAAAAAAAATTTTTTGATTTTGCTTTATTTAAGAAAAAGATAAAACAAAATATGAAAATGACTTAAAATAACGTTATTTAAAATTCATAAAAATAAAAATAAAATTATTTTTTAAATTAAAAGAATATGAATTAATATTAAGTTAATACTGAATGTGTTATTTTTATTGTTAAAAATTTTAAGAGTTGTTTTTTTTTTATAATAAATTTAAAAAATATTATATTTTTTACTTTTGTTGTTATTTTGGTGTGTAGTAATTAGTTTATCATGCAGTTTAGCAAGTAACGTTCTACAAATTATTATTTAAAAAAATAATAAAAATAACATTACTTAAAATTTATAATAATAAAAATAATATTTTTAATATTAACGTCACACTAATTTATATCTTCTTAATTTAAAATAATATTATTATTTTTAATATTATAAATTTTAAATTATATTATTTTAAATAATTTTTCTTATTATTTTGAGATAAAATTAAATAGTGTGATTAAAACTTATCTTAGAAACTATTTATTTAGTAGCCGATTTTAAACTGGTTTAATAACACTATGTAAGGCCCGCCTTAGTTTCATTCTTAGGTCACATTTAATAATTTATAATAATATTTGAAAATAATTTATAATATTTTTTTATAATCGAATTAAAAATTATTGTTTTAGTAAAATATATTGTAAATAAAAAAAAAAGAAATTATTTTTTAAAAAATAATTTAAAATATAAGGTTAAAAAATTTCCATGAATTTAATTACAAATCAACAATCAAATTTCTCAAAATATGAGTAACTTAATTCCTTAGCACTGAGAAATGAGAATCATTGCCACGCTCTAAATAAATTGTTTCCCAAATTTCATAATTAAATTTCTTCAAATCACGTTAGATCATTATCTATTAAATATTTTTTAAAATGTTATATATAATATAACATGTCAAAAGACTTATTGCTTTCTAATTAGAGAAACGAATTTCAAT
Organism: Elaeagnus macrophylla; assembly: GCA_029378325.1. Lineage (NCBI taxonomy): Eukaryota > Viridiplantae > Streptophyta > Magnoliopsida > Rosales > Elaeagnaceae > Elaeagnus > Elaeagnus macrophylla. Next base: position 1,509,024 of record CM055652.1, on the reverse strand, counting down.
GAGTACAAAAGAAAATATAATAATAAACATAATTAATATGCTTTTCTTTATTTTCTATATTCGAGTAGAACAATAAAACATAAATTAATCAAATCGTGAAAACAACGTAATAAATTAAATAGAATAACAAAATTGGTGAGAAACAATCACACAAGTCATAAAAATATGAAAAAGTCAAATCCCACTATTTAACAAACGTTGCCACAATGCTTTCAGCTGCTCAAATTCTCTATAATTTTCTTGATGGCTGAATAAGAGCCAATAAGTGATGATATGACACCCACTATAATTATTATAAGACAAAATGCCACCTGCATAAAGGAAAAAAAAAAAAAAAAAGTCTGTAATTAATCAACTTGAAAAGATAAACCAAAATGATTTTGATTACAATTGTTACAATACCTGGAAGTGTGTGGCTTTCTTTCTTAAGATACTCAGATAACATGCACAAGGAAGTATCAAGGTCTGCCAATAAGAATGAAATGGTTGTTATTAATAACATACAATTCCAATATGGATATTTTTTTTCTTCTGCTTTTGAAACACTGTAAAAGTGCTTCTAAACCAAACATTTTTTGTAACAGTGTTTTTCAAGGGTAAGAAAGCACTTTATTCTTAAATCACTTTTCATAAAAACTAGAAGTACATGTTATGCAGCAACCAAATGCTATAAAATTGCTAAGTACTTACAATAAGCATTGTGAGCAAGGAGCCAATGAGTGACATAACAAGCCCTGTATTAAGTTAAACAAGTAACTTATGAATGTTAAAACAATACCATAATATAAGAAACAGCATTTTAGTATGGTAAATCGGAACTAGATTACAAGAAAGAATGAAAACAAACTCACCAAAGAAGGGGATGGAAAGACCAACAAGCAAAGTAGAGATGACCAGTAATGTTCTAATGAGGATGGCATACATATGAGACTTGACCTGGTTAGGCTGGTTTGATGGTATCAGCTCCTCCAGACTCATTGCTACTGGTGTCATTGTTAATGCATATGTGCTCCTTATTAAGGATTGACACTTTTTTACTTGTTTACTATTTTCAACTTCTTTCCTTAATTTGTTTGTTTGCTTTACTGATTATAAGGGTCTGTTTCTTTGAAATTCTATAAAAGCACTTCTGACATAATAAAATAAAATAAACACTTCTGAATCAAAATGGAAAAAATTGTGAGAGAGCTTTTAGAGCACTGAAAACATATTTTTAATGATGTGCTTCTTACCGAAAAACTTTTTGACTGAAATTACTTTTAAATATAAACACTAGTAAACAAACCCTAAGATTGGTCTTTTCACTCTCTCACTCAACAAGCTTTTCTTTTTAATTTATTGTAGATAACGCTTATTTGCATACTTGAAGAAAGGATATTTGGTAAATGGGTTAACCACCTGCAACAGATCAAACAGGCAAACACAAATATTAGCCACAAGCTCACATATCAAAAGTATATAGTTAATTTCAAGAACACCATCTTTGTATAGACAATGTAAGCAAAAGTTTTAAGCAAGCATGCATGAAAAATATGACCCAGATTAGTTGCTGCAGGTTGACCAAAACAGAACTATTTTGGATGTTGCTATGAAAGAGACCCTATAAAAGAGTTCATATAAGAAAACAAGCACTTTTGAACCAAACAGAAAAATTCCTTTGTCAATACTTTAGGAGGCCGCTAAAGACAGCCTGCTATACCACTTCAACGAAAATCAAGCACATTGTAAACTGAAAGTATCAGAGGAAGCAAGATCATACCGTAGTCCAAACAGCAATCTTGGTGGCAACCAAATCTTGAGGCATGTTGAGAGTAAATTGTGATTGTGTTGATTCCCCAAACATTTTATAGCCCATGACAGCAACTCCAGCATATAATGCAGTACAAATACTAAAGCTGAAAACAGGCAAAAGTTAAAGTACATGGATTTATCAGTGTCATTACTCATTGGCATTGTCAATGAATGACCATGATATATTAGGAGTTGTTAACGTACTTCTGTTTACAAATATCCGCATATCTTATATCACTCCATAAAGTTTTTGAATTTCACACAACTAAGATAGGGAATTGAGATTAGATTGTTACCAAGTTAAGAGGACTGCAGGGAATTGACTTTGTTTAGCCATAGAGGAATAAATGTTAGGGAAAACAGCATGACCTGAATAGCAATAGCCATAAAGACCAATTGCAACTGGAAAACTTGCTAGGTTTAATGTAGTCCCTTTGTTGTGAAACCCAACTTCATCAACTACTCCAACCCAAAATAGGCACAATGATACCAAAACTGATGCTATAACTCCACCAACTGCAAAGGAGAAAAAGAGTAAATATTGGATAGACTAATATGTCAAATCCTAAATTGGATTTATATTCCAAGAGATGTACATACCAGAGATATAACTGAGAACAGTTAGGTCCCGAAGCCAACAAGTTGGAAGAACAGCAAGTGTTGCTAATAATGCAAACAAAAGGTGTGAATTTAACTCGAGACCACCTAAATTTATGTGGGCATTTGGAAATAGCAGAGACAAGTTGTCACTCTCCAAAATTATGTATTCAATGCAACAACCCTGAAACATAAACAAGTGAATCTCGGAGCTATAAGAATAGTAGAGATTAAGGGTTTATTTGCTTGTGTTTCTTTTAAAAGTGATTTCAAACATAATATATATATATATATTTTAAAATAGCACATATTTTAGCAAAGCATAAAATGTGTAATTTGAGCCTTGAAAATGTTTTCGACAAAAAAAAAAATTTGTTTGGTCCTAAAGCACTTTTTTTTTTGCTATTAGAGTCACTTTTACAGGGTGCAAGAGCAGAAACAAACAAACACACAAGTTAGAGAGAGCTTTACTTACATATAGTTCCATATACAATATTATCTGCATTTGAAAAAGAACAAGGCCATAAGTGATATAGTAATTAAATATAACAAAAGGGTTATTGAATTCTACTTGGTAGTGTTTCAAGGAAAAAAGAAAGGTGTGAGTAAATTGGAGTAATTACCGAGATAACTATTCTGCCAAATTTACCAAAAGCAGCTTGGCCAATATCAGGGTAAGTCTCAAGTGCAGGATCACTATCCAAGCAGCGACGTAAGAGAATTCCAGTGTAGAAAGAAAGCAAACCAAATATTACCAAAATGGACATCCCAACCCATCCTCCTTCTTTTGCAGCATATGGTGTCGACAGTATTCCAACTCCACACAGTACATTTATTCCTGCACAACATAATTGCTCTCTTAATTCAAAAGCATATTTTAATTTACCAAAAAATAATTTTAGTTCAAATATATTTCCTTTGGGGAAAAAAAAGATAAAAAAGTTAAAAGGCATGTTAGCTAGCTGAGCTTTCACATGAAGTATGTGAAAGGCCAAAATAGCACATGATAGATAATGTGGCGTGGTTCATACAAGAATATAAAAGGATTTTTGTTTGAATGTCCATAAATGAACGAAAAATGATAAGGTATGGACAAATGAAATGTTGCAAATTTGACCAAAGGCCTATCAAGAAACTAATGGTACGTTTGATTGACAGTAATCGTAATCGTAACGAGAATTATTCAGAGTATTATTGTGTTTAGTTTGATTGTACTCTATAATAAAATGTAAAGGGATTAAAGCAGTAGCAATAATCATTGCTGTAATGCTCTATTTTTTTCACAATTTGTATAATCATTTATAATTTGTTTGCTCATTCTATCTCTTTTAGTAATAAAAAAAGTTTATTTTTTAATTTTACTTCATTTATAATTTTATAATCTTTATTTTAATATTATTATTTATTTTGATTACGCTCCTTAAACAAACATTGTAAAAATAATAATGTTTTCTTTATATTTAATTTCATTACAATTACTATTTCCATTACTTTTATATTTAGGAAACCAAACTCACCTAAATAATATTATTCATCAATATGAATTTGAGATAATATATATTTTATTCATCAAAAGACAACAATTCACTAATATAACTCCTACTTCGTAGAGCACCTTTATAAAATGTTGCTAGTGCCTAGAATTATTCAGCACTAGTTTAGCCATGTGATGTTCTTGATCTGGACAAAGTAAAAAACCAAGGGCTGAATATAAAATGAGGCCAATGAATAATTGTAGTGATCCTAAAACAAGCTTTGTGGCAGAACAGACTCTGTCTTTTTTGTCTTGTTTTTTTTTTTTTGGATAATACAATGTGAAGAAGAGTATATTCCATTTGCAAAAATGAGTTCACAAATGATCTGCTTCTTTTCTTTTCTTTTCTAAAAGAACTTTTAATAAAAGCATAAGCAAACATTCCCAAGAGAAAAGTAACATGAAATATATATGAGGAAAGAGTAAGAGCTATGAATGGTTACATACCATTGATTACAGTTTGCGTAAAAGTGCTCTGACGAGAAATAAGGTGCTCATGAGAAACCTTGGATGGTTTCTCATCTTTCTTTAAATAAGAAGACCTCCTTGAGGGAATTGGTGGAGGCAGATAATGAGAACTACGTCTGTGGTGAGGCAGTTGTTGCTCATCTTCAACTGTTGTTAACAATGGCTTTGTCACCGAAGGTAAGGTTTCAGGAGTGTGCCTTCTTGTTAATGATGATGAAAGAAATGAACTTCCTAATCTTGACAGTGATGGAGTCCCCAGAAACCCAATATTTGGTGAGGGTACACTACTGTATAGATCTATGGATTGCCTGATAAAAATGTTTAATAAACAGTCGATCATTTTAAGATTGCGAAGTTATTAAAATAATTACTAAAATGTACACAAAACAAACAATTTTTGGGGTGCTGGATCTTACGAAATTTGTGATATCATATCACAAATATGAGGTGGCTTAGTAAACATTTACAAAAAAAATTTGTTTTGGCTAATAAAATTGGACACCTCATTGTCATGATCGTAAATTTATAAAATATAACATTTTCCGAACTGAAATTAAGATTTTCTGATTTATAGATCACACAGTCACAATCAAATGGGTCAGTTATGAAAATCTGATTAAACCAACTATGTGCTCTCTTCTAGTGATCTCAAACCTCAAATGAAAATTTAATCCTATACCGGCATGAAAAGAAACACAAAAGTGATTTAACTTTTCCACTATGTTTCACTGTTTAGTTGTAAAATCATAATGATATTATCCGGATTATATCCAAATTTGAAAACAAATTCACAAATAACAAATTTTCAAATCTATATAAGCTTTGAAAATAATTAAAATAAAAGGTACAAGTTTGAGAAAAACACAGAGAGAAAATAAACCTGTAACTTTGGGGCCATTGAGTGTTGTAAGAACTGGGTATATTCTGAGGCTGATTTTCGGCTGAAACATCAGAAGAATCCGAGTCGTTACCTTCTTCTTCGTCTTTGTGAAATTCCTTTTTGTCGTCCTCTTCATCGCTCTCAATGTAAAAACTGTGATCTGATACAGAGTTATTCATCTTCTTCTTCTAAGTTTTTTCTCTCAATTGCCCTTTTCAAAACCTAAACGCTTATGGTAAAACAAAAGGCTGTTAGCTTGACCAGAATTAGGTTATTGAACTAACCCAATAAGGAGGAAATCAAAACGTGGAATTTTTACGTAATAATAAAATCCCAAGTAAGGTAAGTAGGAAATTTTTTAAAAATTTCATGGGCCTAAATCAGGCTTAATTTCTTTGCCTTTTCTGGGTATTTTTCTCTGATCCGAAAAAATTACAAATGAAAAGAGATAAATAAAAAAGCAAGTTAGAGATTTTACAAGGACAAACTACCCTTGTAAACCACTCTGTTTGGTTTCTAAGAAAACGAAAGAGCGAGGCCACAGAAATCCAACATAGCTCAGCAATTTACCCAATTCAACAAAGAAGGAAAACCCCAAGACAAACTTGAAGAAATCTAGTTGTTTTATTGCTCCTTGACTTTCTTAGGAAACAAACAGAGCTTCAACACAGCAAATTATAATTTTGCTGCAAACAGTGATCACTCAGTTAACTAAAAGTAACAAGAGTCCCCACCCCTCACCAATAGAAAATTATAAAAACAACTTTAAAAGCTAGAAACTTCAGGCAGTTTCAAGAGTTATCATAATCAAAAATGAAAATCTGACCAAACTTATAATTATGTTCTAAATGCAAGTGTCGAAAATTACCTCTAATAAAGAAGAGCTCTGTTTTTGGAAGTAGAACAAGAAAAGATGAACAAACGAAGAGCAGAGAATTGTTGTTAATTCTCATGTTGTCCTTTGCTGCATGTATTTATATTATATTACAGGGAGATATATTTTATATGATATTAGTTATGGAAACGTGTTTTTGTTTTTTGGAAGTTTTTCAAATATATCTTTGAACATTATTGGTGAAAAAAATGTCACAAAAGATAAAAAGTTTGATGTAAACTGAAAAAATAACAAATACAAAATTTTAAATATGAAACTCATAACAAGTATTTTGCTTCTTTTTTACCCCCAATAAAACTCGTGACAACTATCAAGCTTGTCACAAGTAATTGCGTTGGGAGCACGAATGTGGCTTGAGAAGTTAACTTAAGATGCACTGACTTGGACGGATTCGTGGATATTGGTATTGCATGTCTATCTTTTATATCAGATAACTAATCCAACGAATAATTAATTTGACGATTAGCAAAAGACCAAAAAACCAAATCATCTTACCTCTCTAAGGGCTCATTTTGAAGGAAAACAAAAGGTTTATTAATAGGACAAATGTTTATGTAATTTTTTTTTCAAAATAATATTAATTAAAATAGCTTTAATTATTAATTTTAGAAAATAAAATAGCTTTCATTATTTTAAAATCTAAGTTTTTAATATTTACATTAAGTATTTGTCATTAAAACATCTTAAATATTCATTCCATATATTAAAAAAAACATACTAAACGAAATGGGAAAAAAAAAAAAAAGTGTTTCAGCTTTTAGTTATTTTGTCAAGCTTCGAAATCAATTTCAGAAATTTTTGAAAAACGAAAACCAATTTTTTTTTTTTTTTTTTTAACAAATCCGTTTGTTCATTCTAAATAACTAATATCTAAAAGTAAAAAAAAAAAATGTTATAAACAAATTTGTGGTCGTAGGGCCAAAATTTAGGAAAATTTTTTCTACAAGAGTGCAACGTGAGTACTTATTAGATGATAAATATATATATATATATATAGTTAAATTTGTGAACTCATAACTTTTTGTATCGATAGTTTGAAGAGTCGAGTAGGTATTTTTAAAATATATTAGGGAGAATATGCAAATTTTGGTTACCTTATCTTAACATGTTAATTTTTATATATATATATATATATATAGCTAAATTTGTGAATTCATAGCTTTTTGTATCTATAGTTTGGAGAGTCGAAGTAGGTATTTTTGGAATATAGTACGAAAAATATGTATATTATTTATATAACATATTTTTTGGTTACCTCATCTAAATAATTTATTATAAAATATATATATATATATATATATATATGCAAATTTTGAAAGAACTCATAGTTTTTTGTACGAAAATATGCAAATTTTGGGAGAACTCATAGCTTTTTGTATGTATAGTTCGGAGAGTCGGAGTATGTACTCTTGGAATATAGTACGGAGAATATGTAAATTTTGATTACCTCATCTAACTTGTTAATTTTTTTTTATAGAACCCTAACTTCTTTATAATTGGTATTAAAATTAACTTCAAATTTAGATATTGTAATCATCTATGTGTTTCTCTCAACTAAATTGACATTATTTACATGAATTTGAGGTTTATTGTGAGCTCTATTTTACATAAATTCAAGACTTATCTTTAAGTAAATAGAGTTAAATTAAAACATATAATACTGAATTATATGGTATTTTATTTGATCATCTGGATATAATGTGACTTATAATTTATAAAGACTTATAATACTCTATCTTTTACCTACCTTTTAGATGAAATAAAGTTTTATACTCGTTGAAATGTTTTTAGAAGTTTACCTTCAAAATGTCTTTTAGGTGACCTTTCATTTTCCTTCATCTCTCAGTTTTTTTTTTTTTAAAACAAGGAAAAAAGAGTACGCATCTTATATCATCAATATCTTATATATTATTGGTAATTTGGTATGATTGGTTCGGTATAGTAGAAAATATAAATATGATACATTCAATGTAGACAAAAAAAAATGAGAACCGAAATATTGGCTCATATCAAAGCTGAAAGACACGACAAGATCACAAGATATTTGTCTAAATTACTTTTATTTATTTATTTTCTCTTTCTCGATGGAGACAGGTTTAATAACACAATTTGCCAGATTACAACTTGATCGGATCACAGCAAAAACAAAAAATAATGACAATATTTGATTACCACTTACAGTTTTTCTAAGGATTGCATGGCACCACCAGTCCCCTTCCATCAGGGCCTCACCCACATGTTGTATTTTTTTTTTTATGATGTGACCAATTTTATATTTTATATTTTTAAATATATAATTATATTAGAAAATAAATTTTAAAAATATATAATTTGAACCAGTGTTCCTAGATAAAGATTTAGAAATAAGCCCAATAAAAATATATATATATATATATATATATATATATATTTGCCACGTACGAAGTTTTTTTTATTTTTTTGCAGATTTTATTTATTTATTTATTCTGTTTTAGATGTTGGCAATGGTTGCTGTCTTTTGGACTAATTTAAAAATTCCAGATTGATTTTAAAGATGGTCGATGAATGAAATTTGAAATTGCATTAAAGCAAACACCTTAAATAAATTTTCTCAAAATAAAATTATCATACTATTCACGTACTTTTTCATATATAAAAATATTTTTTTTTGTATAATTTAAACTTATAACTTAAAAAATATAAAATAAATTTTATCATTAAACTACTATATTAAAAATATTGACTTACTTTTTTTTATATTAAACATGACTTAAAGAACTTATGTATTTTAGTGACACTTAAAATGTAATGTTTAGAATTACAAAACAACAATTAACGCATAAAAAAACTAACATTATAATTAATTGGAATTGGGATCAGATCTGGCATTTGTATTTCATACTGTTATTTTTCTCACATGTATAAAAATAAAAATAAAAATAAAAAATCATTTTTTCCGAGGATTTCAGAATTACGCTGGTACTATACACTGTAAGAGTATGAACGAAATATCGTTTTTGATTCTCCGCATCCTTTTAACACTAAAAATATATATATATATATATATATATATATATATCCAATTTCAAACTTGATTTTGAAGATAACAACTATAATAGCCGAGCTCTCACACAGCACCAAGTCAGCAACATTATAAAAAAAAAAATTGGGATCTGATCTATCGTTTTAGTAATAATTCAAATACTTTAATTAAACTCAAAATTATGTATTGTTGTATACGATGTATTATTATATTTTATAGTAATTTTATTAATTGTTAAATAATTATTTTAAAAAAAATAGTTATATTAATATTATATTTTATTGGATCAAAATATCATATTATTATTTATTATGTTTATTAAATATTGAATAGTTGTATTTTAAAAAATAATAATTATATTAATTTAAAATAATATATTGAATAGTTGTATTTTAAAAATAATGATTATAAAATCTTTTTCATTTTTTGTTCGAGAAAAATCGTTTTTGATTCTTCACATACCGACAATTTTGTCAGAAACAAATTACAAACCTTGCCATGTTTGTGATAGAAATATTAAATACAAAGGTTTCTTTATTGCTTCATTGAAGGCCAACATCCTTAATCAAATAGACATACGATGCTTCACGTATTTAATTTCAGAAGGCCCATCAGAGCTTAGAATGAAAACAACGTACTAAGTAAGGTCTATTTATTATTTTATTGTATGTTTTCGTCATTATTTAAGTCTTAATGAATAGTCAATTCACTTTAATTACTAATATAAATATATAAAAAATGCATTATTCTGGTTAAATAATATATAAGTTATTAATTAAATATAAAATAATAAAATAATTATAAGATTATTTATTAAAAAAAAAAAAGAGTTAATTAAATTTTGTTACATAAATTATTATATGTATTAAATTATGATAAAAATTATTATTTTATACGAAAAGATGGTTTTTTATCTATTAATTTGCATTTAAAACTTGTTTTTTCACGAATAATTAAGTCATGGACCACACGACTTATAAATTAATAACGCTAGCTACTAAGCTATCTTGTCCATCTGTTGCTTCTAGGTGATCCGAGTTTTGAGCATTTTAGCGCAATCAATGATGAAATTGGATAAGGATAATCGATTTACGTATTCATTCACTTCAAAAATTACAGGTTCTCTTTCATCATGTGTTATCACTTATCAGTGTGTTCTGGACTAATTAAAATATGGTTCAAAATAACGAAGGAGGAAATAATATATATTTTAATTATTGAGTATAAAAATTTAAAATTTAAATATTATGAGAGGATATTTATATTTCGTGCATGTAAATTATCTATAATTTTATAAATATTACGTATAAAATTTTATGTATATTGAGTTGAGACAGAGCACGTCTCTAATATTTTGCCCCTAATCACAGTCAATATTTAGGGAAAAACAATCTGGGTCTGTCTTAATACAAATTAAAGAGTTAAGCGTTTATATTCATCACAAATATGCTCAATCGTATCGTGTCTTTCTATCATATTTGTTATGTTAATGTTTTTCAGTTCAAATTAACTTATTTTTTAATATTTAAAGTTTTAATTATAATTAATTAATTAATTTATTTATAATATTAAAAAAAAAAAAACTCAATATTTTTACTTGAAAAGGTGAATAATTAATTCCAACTAAATAATTCGTGTAGGAATGGAATTGAATCAACAATTATTTCTAAAATAATAATTTGTGATCTGCTACTATTACTATTATAATAATAACATAACAAAAATAATTGGGTTAAAACAAAGTTGCCACACAGAAATACCAACCTTCCCCGATCATGTCATTTGTAACATCTCGCAATCTTATAATGAAAAGACTATTTCCTAACATAAAAGAATGTGTCTCGATGGGTTGTTTATTCAATTTTTTTTTTTTTTTTTTGTGTGCGGAAAATATTGACCATATTGTATGATTGTTTTTGGTGATAGTAATATAAAAAGGCCACGAGGTTATCATCACGTTCACGATCTTTTTTATTATTATTTATTTTATATGATAGAGTTACAATTCCCTGCATAATCACTTACAAAGATGTAAATTCTACCAACAGGCAGAAGCCCAAAACTACAGTTTCAATTCAAATTTGGAAGGCTACTTATATTTTTCAACCATATTATATCATATTTTAAAATTAAAGATAAGCTTAAAATTTGGCCTAAAACATTTTAGTAAGTTTAGGCTTGAATTTAATATCTAAGATTAAACAATAAAATAATGCTATAAAATATTCAAAGACATATACATTTTATAACTAGCTCGAGCATTGGATAGAGTTTGGAACTTTTGGCCGATTTTGTAGTATAAATATTTGACCCTAAGCTCAAATCTAAAATTATTTGTGTAGTACTAAATCGGATTTATTCAAACTTAAATGAGATTTAAATTGAGTTAAATCAAATCAAATTATTTAAGTAGATCAAGTTAAATTTACATGTATAATCACACCGTGTTATATATTTTACCTCTAAATTTATTTAGATAATTAGATGCAAGTAGATGCATCTATGTCATTTGTTTGACGAAAACAAAAACAAGGGCCCTATACAACATGTAATTTATTTTTACATAATGTGCAATAGTAAAATAAAGCTAAGCTCTCATCCTCTTATATATATCTAAGAAATTATCTAATATAATTTCATAATTTAGGGTGAAATATGCATATTTTACAATATAACACATTAAACTTAGTTATTAAATGAAATCATGAAATACACATCACTCATATTAGATTGAAAGATTGTTGTAATCAAGCCTATATTGTGAAATTTGCCCCATACTTTATTGGCCCCCCAAATTAATACTTCTATAGTGGGCAACCAGAAGTAGCTTATCCATCTCTGTACATAGCCCTTTTTCCAAAGTACTGGTATTTTGTCCAAGGAGAAACCATAGAAGGAAGGAAAGAAAAGAAATAACAGTCACATTACAACAGAGGATGTGAACTCTTATAATTTTTGCAAAGCGTAAATCACAACTTAAGCTTTTGGAGGATTGGTGACAGTAGTGACAATATTTAGCCTTTAGTTTAGATGATTCGCCTGGTCTCCTGTCAAAACTTTTATATATTAGTCATGCTTACGATTATGCAAATCCAAAAGGCACATAGGAAACTCTTTATTAAATCAAATGCTTTCTTTTTCCAAAGATGTAAAGAAGAATACTAATGTGGCATGTCATTTACAGTGACCTAAATGCATAAAAATGCAAGATATTTCATATTACTCTTGAGTGCAAAATTCCTTTATCAAATTAAGAATTGCAAGTGGCAACATTTATCTCGGGTTGATCCTGTAGCTTGGTATGAAAGAACAAGGCGACATTAACACATCAAAGTTCAAACATTTCTGTGCAAGTTGGTGAAATTTTGATATACTGACCTGGAGAAGTTTTGGAGTTGGTTACTCACTTCTTCATGTGCTAATTGTGCAGGCACAAAACCATTAAAACAGGAATCATCATGGCTAAACTTTTATGAATTATCACCTGAAGTTGGGAAGGAAAGTCCATCTTTCAGATGGCTTATCCCAGTGGGACACAGCCATGTCAGCATATTTGGACCAAAGATCTGATAACAAAGAAACAAGAAAAAAATGCATAGAAAAGTATAAGACTACCCAATAGATAGTCATCAACACAATGACCATACAGAGATAATATTTCTGTAAACATTAAGATCGATCGAATGGAGGCCGTGCCCATATTTCCTAGCCAACCATGCAGCCCAAATTCTTTCATATTAATACTGCTCAAGTTCAATTGCTCATCTTTATCAACAAATACTGTACGAAAAGACACAAATGACTTCAAACAATGGAATCTACCCCTATGGTTGTCATGTTGTGGATGACGAGGCATATATGCCAACCCAAAAGTGCTATAAATGTAGAGGTGGCAACCATCATAAGTACACAAATAACCTGAAAACAAAAGGCAGGGGAAAAAACCTTTTAACATATATATTTTCCTCAAGATATCCCAAACAAATTTGAGCTTAAACAACAAAATAAAGGATAGGATGGTCAACTCAAACAATTACTCATGGTTTTTGCCTTTTGGTTTGTTAAAAACAACATGCCATCGGATTGCATTTGAAGTTAATTAAATAAATAAATAAATAAATAAAATAAACCCACTATGCTCACCAGTCAGCTAGTAGATTTTCAATTCTACAATTAAAGAATGGGATTAAGATTAATTCTTAAAGAATTATATAATATTCATAGGAAAAGCCTGGTATACTTTATATGCACTACCTAATAAGCAAAAAGTGTGAAATTTTGGGCACTCAGCAAACACGAAGGTCATACAGAATATGATTAGATGACTTTGGTTAGTCTAAGACACATTCCCTTTTGTTAGTCAATGGTGATCCTGCACCAAATTTACGGATTTAGAAAAGAAAAGAAAAAAAAAATCAAGAGTTGAATCACAAACCTAGTCCATAAGCAAAACCATTAGATAAATTAAATGATATGTCCACATGAGCATGACATAAACTGCTATCTTTAACACACATCTTCTGCAAACTCGGCACTAATGAGCCCTTGTATTTAGAACACTTTTCACAGCGACTTGAATGTACACTCTATCGTGAATAAAAAAAAATACGTAGACAATAACTTTACTGTAATATGTCTATTATATGTATATTCTACATTCAAATATTCAATTCACTGATAAACAAATTGATGGACTGACCAACAAATAACTTACAGTTACCGGAACAGCCAAATAGAGAGCATTAGCTTCGAAACTACAAATTCGTTTATTTTCATTAGTTTTCTAATCAACCAATTACAAAACGGAAAGCCCAGATAATGATTCGTTAAAACATGAATAACAACTTACCTTAATTTTAGGTTCTTCGTCTGAGAGCACACTCTCTTCAATATAAGGTACATAGGAAGTTGAAACACCACCTGGGTCAGTATGAACACAAACGAAAAACAGAAAAGGCAGTGAGAGGCCAAAAAACTGAAAATCAAGGCGTTCAAAAAGCCAACAGAACTCTGTAAATCAACACAGTCTTCTATGTAAATGAAAACCGTAATGTAATCGAGAAAGTTTTTAATCACGGATCAAATATACCTAGAGGGGGTGAATAGGTTATTTTCAATTTTAACAACAATTAATTATGTAACCTAATCACAACGGCCAGACATGCAATCGCGTGTAAAGATAAAATGCGGAATAAAAATAACATACGATATTTTTAGGTGGAAACAACCTAGGCCACTCCAATGACCTAAGAAGAAAACCACCGGTCCACCGAACCACCTAGCTATCCACTATAAAAATCAATGTTCAATTACAACCATAGGTCCTAGAACTACCCTTCACAGATAGATCCCCCTTTCTGTAATTTACTTACGAGCCGTCGCTCCTTTCATAGCCTCCACAAGCTAGGTGTCTGGATCCGGACCAACGTTCCGATCTACTTGAGTCACACAAGATCAATCGAACCCGTCAACCTCGGTAATTTTGAGTCACACGAAATACCGAGTACGTCACCTGAAACGTTAGCACAAATAGCACAAGTGCAAAGTGTGTCCTAGAGCGGATTCAAACAATGAAAAACCCTAACTAGCAGATTCAACAGCATACGATGTAAAAACAAAACAGCTAGTAAACTCTAGAACTATCATATAAAGCTCAATATCATAAAAAGCAAATAGGCACGTGAATTATCCAAACATAACCACACAATATGTTTGAACAATTAAAAGATGAAAGCGCCTAAGATTAATAGATGAAGAAAAGAAGTTTGTTTAAAAGCGCAATCAGATTTATAAAAACTTATTTCAATGTGGTGAATTTTATGCACATAGTAGCCTCACTTATATAGAGTCCAATTTTTACTTCAAAAAGGATTTGCAATGGATTAAAACTCTACACTAAACAGGATTTACCAATTACCACAATTATCCTCAAACAAGGATTTAGTTATTAACATTAAATGGGGTCAATTAGGTAAAAGTAATATATGGGTCGAATTAAAAAAGAGTTTTAGTTCAACTGGAAAACTGGCTCGATCAATCTAACAACTGGCTCGATCGATCGATCCAATTCTCGATCGATCGACCAGATTTCTCGATCGATCTAACTCAACCCGAGAGCACCTAGATCGATGTTGTTCCAGAATCGATCGATCGACCAAAATTATCGATTGATCTATCTCAACCCGAGAGCACCTAGATCGATGTCGTTCCACACTCGATCGATCTATCACTCGATCGATCGAACTATGTACTCGATCGATCGACCAACATATGCACAATATATTTTTCGTTATGATCCATACTAGGTGTAGTGCTCAATTGTGTGAAGATGTATGTATGATAGAATATTTTACCTGTCATATGGACATTGCAAGCTTGGTGACTCCATCATCATGTATCGTCTGATTAAACGGTGAACTCTTACTTTAGATTACAATCAAACATTTTGTCTACGAAAATTGCCAATACAAAATAAACCTTACAATAATATACAAAACCCATCAGCATGAACACTGAAATGATTGGAATTGATAGAAATCTGTTGAACTTCATTGAGAATTGAACCTCTGAATGTCTGGAATTCTATTGGAATCAATTTCCTTCGAGCTCAGTTCTGAGTTTTGAATTAACGAAATCTGCTTACAGTGATTACTCGATATTTGATTAAGAACAACGTTTGATAACATTATTTATGAATTATTCGATAACATTCTTGATTTTTTATTTTTTTTTCAAGTAATTTACTAACAATTTCTTATTACATTTTTAAAAAAATATTATTAAAATATAAAGTAATTAATAAATTAAAAAAAAAATTTCAATCAAATTTATAATTTATGATTTTTTTTGTTTTGATGAAAGATTTTTTTTACTCAATGAATTAAGTCTTATAACTTTAACTTTTTATATGATTGAAAGAAAATAATTAAACACATAAAATTGATAAAAAATAACCAAAAACTTTCTTTATTTTTAGAGTTTTATAAATAAAATTAAAAAGTAAAAATTATTATCAAACAATTTAAAGATAATTTTTAATTTTTTTCTTAAAAATCACTAAGTATAAATGATTATGAAATATTTTATAATTATTTTTATAAAAAAATTAAAAATTATAAAATTAATTATTTAAAAATAAATTATAAATTAAAATTATTATCAAATATATCTTTATTAATTCTAGATAAATGTTTTTTGGACTGATAACAAAGTAATATAATAAAAAGAAAAGATCCATATTTTTTGACATACATTTTTATAAAAAAAAAAATAATTATATGTATATTTTTAATATTAAATAAATATTTTATTTATATTAATATATTATTTTTAATTTTCATATACATATTTTGATATATAATAACAATATTTCATAAATATATGAATAAAAATTATATAAATTATTAGTAAAGTGATTCAATATATACACATTTTTAATATATTTATTAATTACTAATGACAGAAATAAAATTAAATAAAATTAAAGTAGTACATTATATAAAAATTATTATAAAATATGATAATCTAATTTTTTTTTTAAATATTTAACTTTATACTTAACATTATAAAAACTAAAAATTTAAACAAAGAAGCATACAATAGGCTTTATACTAAAACTTTTAAGTTTCTATAATTCATATTTTCAAAGTTTTTCATATTTTGTTTCAATCTAAATTTTAATTTTAACTAATATTATATTATTTGATATTTTATTTTAATATATTTTTAATTTATTTGAAATTTTATTTATATAAAAATTGTAATATTTTTTTGTCCTTAATTTTTCATTTATTTTATTTTTAGTCTTATATTATTTATCAACATATATTTTTAAATATAGTCTCCAGATTAAAATTCTAAATCATATTTTATTTTGTACGTTTTTTCATTTTTTTTCTTTTAGTTTTAATTTTAATATTTATAAATTTTAATGTGTTTAATTGACATTTTCATTTTTGTAGATTTTTTACTAAATAATTTTATTTTATACATGTATTATATTAATATTTATTAACTTATTATATTTTTGTTATAGATTAATTATATGTTAACTCCATATTTTTAGAGCTAACTTTATGTCTCTATTATAATATGACGTAAAAAATTCAGTATTGAATTGAAAAGAGTTAACCGTAGCTCCTACTAATTATATATTATGATGCATTTTTTATTTTTTAATATTTTAATAAAATTTATACTTTTAATGAAAAAATTACATTTTACCTCAAAAAAAAAAAATTTATGGCTCCTCCACTAGTCACAACTAGATTTTGTTATTATCACAATTACTTTTAATTAATGAAATTTATGTGTAATTAATTGTAAAAATATAATAAATAACTATATTATTTTGTTATGATAATAATAAAAATTAATTTAAAATTATTATTATTATTATTTATCCTTTTGAATTTATAATTATAAATTCTAATTAATATGGAATAATAAGTCTAATATCATTGATGAGGATTGAGGACCGATATATAATTTTCACGTATTAAAAGGCAAGTTTGATCGTTCTTCCACCGAAAAAAAAAATATCTCAAAGATTAGTTCATTTTACAATTATATAGGAATACGTTTTCACCACGAAAGCATGATGTAATAGTTAAAATTGTTGATATTTATAAAAATAAATAAATAAATAAATAAAGGAAAAGGAAAGTCTCCAGACCTCATATAGAAATAGAAGCGAAGCTTTATTACAGAACCTCCATTTGTACGAGAACATCTGAAAGCTCAAAAAATGCATTATCGTGGTTAGGTCACAAATAAAAACAATACTACATTTAAAGGACAAACCTTGTCGGCCAAAAATGTAAATCCATCACCATATGTTTGACAATTCTTGTACGGAAAAATTATATTAAATAAATTCAGTATTTTACACCACATGCATGTAATTAAATTAATTATTTTTTCATTGAAAAATCAAAAGGTTCAAAACTATAAAATGTAACTTAGATCTGTAAGTTGGAATTATTTATCTTATTGGGTCTCAAAACTCAAAAGTAATTTAAATACCGAGGAGTCGGTACTCCACTTTCTTCTTTCTCTTATTTATATTTTGTTCTTGGTATTTAAAAAATTCTCCTCAAATTTGTATAGCTGTGAATTCGGCCCGTGATTTTCATGGTTTAGTTTGGTGAAAGAAAAAAATAGATAGATGATTGACCTGATGAATACTTGACTAATAATATATAAAATTATATTCATATTAATTATACTGTAACATTTGACAAAATTATTTTAAAAAATAAAAAAATAATTTACATAATTTTATCATATATTATAATAAAAATAAAATAAATAGAAAAATAATTACAATTTTACGGTAGCATTACACCTACCTCTAATAGCCAAACAACAAGAAAAAACTCATTCTTTAAAGTGGTACTATATTTTCTTCACCCCATCAATTCAAAGGAAAATTTAGGTAATATTTGGAGTAGTATCCATAAAATAACATATTAATTCTTATTAATTGATTATAAAGTTAAGAAAATAGAATAAAGAAATGACCATAAAATTCTTATTAATATAAAATTAATTAAATTATATCATATTAATTATAATATACATAAAATTGTGATAAAAATAGTTATTCCAAAAATACTTTGTGGCAGAGTGGAGGGGACCATGGTATTTTGTTGAGTCCTCGATTTCGATAAAAAGGTGATAATAATAAATAAATACATACATAAATAAAAATCAGTGTCTTTTCTATTACAAACTCAAAACACATGAGTTGGGTAGGATAGCTCATCATCTCAAAATGTATAGGATGATGACTTCTGGTGATTAATTACCTTTAAAAAGAAAAATACTGGTGAAAGAACATACTACATATACGTGATTGTTTTGATTCATCTACATATATCAATAATCAGCAGTCAGCAAATTTATGAATTGTCCATTGAAGTTCAATCTACAAAAAATTTCAGTAAATAATTATAAACATTGCAAGAATAGGGATCCGCATCTACATTTAGAACATCGATCCCTTCTTATAATTTGTTAATTTTCATCAAGGAACTTGAAGGGATCAAATTATTATTACTTACTCTCGTATTAAAATGATTGTTGTACTCCCAAGTCCCAATCAATCTCATAACTTTAAGCGTTATTGGTATTTATTATATGTAAAAACTTAAATTAATTATTAATGCACATAAGATTAGTTGGAGTAGAGAGAACAATTTCACCTCCTTTTATGACACTATATTTAATTAATTATAATGGAGGATTTAATTTCAAATAGGCTAGGGTATATCTAATTAGCAGATAACAAACCTTTACCACCCTTATAGAAGCTGTGCAGCCTATCACAAACACTAATCATAAATTCATAATTGGGTGAAGTAAATTATTTGCATTATTAAAAGAAATACAACTGTGTTGATGAAGCTAGCTAATTATTTGCCTATTTATAGAGATAAGAATCATTTTCCCCAACTCATATTGAATTGATTCATTGACTATCGAATTATAGGAGAGTTACAAAGATTTAATTAGTAGTTGAATCTTGATCATGATCATGATTAATTTCTCCTCTAGATCTAAAAGAAACCCTAAGATTAATATACATATAATGAATCAATTAAAACACCAGATCTAGTATTATTTCTAAACTACACCAAGGACGAGGACCGAAATATAGATCACAGAGGGGAACATATATAATTAAGAGTTTATACCAATTAATTAATTCACGTTTGAAAAAGAAAATATTATATATTCCAAATATCATCCCGAAACAATAAAATTAACAATTATTAGTAAAAAGGAGTGAGAGCTAACCGGCTAATTAAGTAGAATCATGAGTTTACACACCTTGGTTATTATATGCTGCTCCTTGTTTTGTTATAGTCATTTATATCACTGATGCAGCATCATCAAGATTCGCATAATCTCAATTAGGTCACAATTAATTAAATCAAATCAATCATGACCGTACATCAATTAAATTGTGAATCTTGGTGATACTGCACCTGCGATTAATGACTTTCATCAATCTTCTGCTTCAATGAAGTAATAAAAAAGGGGTTTGAATATTGGGTGATCAGAAACCTTCAAATTTTGTATGATTAGTAGAAAAATATAAAAGTATAATGTAAGCATGTAATTGTTATTGATCGAGATGTGATTCAATGACATGAATTCCTACGTTAAAAGTTTGGTTCCCGTAGGAAGTGTGAATTTTGAGTTACATAAAAATATTTATTTAAATTGAAAGAAAAAGAAAAAGAAAAAAAAAAACTTATATAGAAAACCCTAACAGAATATACGGATGCAATACGAAAAACATTAAATGGCTTCTTTTTTTTTTTTTTTTTGTGCGGATCAGAATAGAAATTAGCCCATCTAATCAGAACTATTCAGAATTGAGTGCAGATCACATCTTCTTTTTATGGGTGGATGAGAATAAAAGCATAAATCATAGGAAATAATAACAAAGGGAAATACAAAATGAATAGCGATACTAACTCGATGAACTACGTCTTGATCAAAAAAGCGAATAATAGTACTACTGCACTATTACTGATCCTAGATCAACTTGTGATCAAACGAGACCGCGTAAGTGTGAGAATGAATGAGTGATGTTGAATATATATATATATATAGAGAGAGAGAGAGAGAGAGAGGAGTTAATTGCGGATAATTGAGTCGTGGAAGAAGAAGACTAGTTGTGTGGAAGACTAATATTTGAGCTTCTTTATATACACACCACACAACGTCATTTACCGCTATTCTTCTGTCACAGCTGGCTGTTACAAGTTGTGGTATAATAACAATTAATATAACTAAAATAATTTAATTTAAATTTCAACAGCCAAAAATTAATTTCTGATATTATTGGTAAATATACTTTTTTTATTATCAAAATTATGAAACTTTTATTTTTATTAATTACTCTAATTTTAAGTTAAATATAAAAATAAAATAGAAGTTGCTTATATTGATTTTTTTCTCTAAAAAATAACAAAGTTAAAATTTTTTTTTACTAAAAATATCATGAAATTGTAAATAAATTTTATTTTCAGTTTTCTTTATTCAACACACCGTCAATCATTCCATTTTCACTTTTTTTATTCAACAGACCATTGATCAATGTTGATCATATATTACTCACCTTTGATTGAGATCGAGCCACGGTTAACTAGTTATATATATATATATATATATATTAAAAGAAAATGTTCATTTATCATCAAATTTTAAATTTTAAAGATTACATCACGAAGTAAGTCCCATTTTTAGGTACACATCAAGCATCTAAAATGTACCTCAAAATAAAAGCTACATCTTAAAGAGAATAAATGTGACTTATATCACTAAAATGTGGCATACATAGAGCTTCCCAACTTAGCTTGCACCCTCGACCAGTTCCCAATATTCAGAATGATTTACCTAAAAAATTCAAAGATTCGTACCAAAAAATAACACCCAATCATCCTTTAAAAATCTTCAAAACATGATTGCATAATACACTCACAATTTTTTGAGACATTTTTACAAATATCTAGGCTTTAGCAGGTAAACAACAACAAATCACAAAAACCCTCACAACAAAAACTTACAAACTCCAACCTAAATCAGAACTGTAGGACAATTACTAAAAAAACAACAAGAAAATCCACACAAATAGGCTTATTGAAAAAGGAAAAAAAAAAAACCTTGCCAAACAAAACAACAACTAGTGGTGCAGAGAGAGAGCTGAACAACAACCAGCAACGACTAGGCGAAACCACCACTAGTGCCGAGCAAGAACCACCACCAATGCAAGGCAAGAACCACCAGTGAAACACTTAATTTCAGTGCCTACCAATAGGGGTGTCAATTCGTGCGAGCTGGGCTAGTTCGAGCTGGCCCAAATTAGCCCAGCCCAAATTAGTTCAACCCTAGCTCAATTCAAATTTAATTCGAGCTAACAAAGGTGAGCCCAAATCCAAACCAAACACAAACGAGCTGGCTCAAACTAGCCCAAACTAGCCCGAATTATTAATTATATATAGTTTTTAGTTAATATGACTTTTTTTTATTAAAAAAAATATGTTTACTAATTAAAAATTAAATAACATTACATAAAATAATAAAAAATGTATATATAAATATAAGGAAAAAATTAATTATTAAAGCAAAAAGTCAATTACTAAATTAATTAGGTAATGAGTAAATGCATTAAATCTCACTCATGCAAAAGTTAGAAGCTGTTATGCTCTCATGAAAACTCACATTTAGAATAAAGAGTTCTCAAGTCCAAATAAAATTTCCTCTAGCTATTAAACAAAATAAATAGAGATTAGTAGATTAAATAAATATACTTACTAAAAAATGAACAGTTAAAGTAAATTAAAATGTTAGGCTAAAACATAACTTTTTTATATACACAAAGATAAAACTTTGACTATTACATAATATATAAGTCTAAAGACAATGAACAAGTGGAAAAGAGAATAACATAATACAAGTATCGATTTAAAAATAGAAACTTCATAATAATAATTTAAATTAAATATAAATATTATTTTTTTGTTTAAAGAGTTAGGTAGATTTAAACGCTAAATACATTAACATCAAATAATATAGCATAATATTGTGACAAAATGAATATATTATAACTATTTATTCATTATCAACTTATTTTTCAAAAGAAAAGGGAAAAAAATAACTAATATATCATAAAAAAGAAGTACTGAAAGAAATGAAAGATTATTTTAATTTTAATATAATCTTTTTTATTTTTTTTATTTAAAATTTAATTTAATTTCGGGCTAATGGGCTGGCCCTAACCCAGCCCTAACTCAGCTCAAATTTTTTCGTGTTATTCGAGCTGGGCCAAAACAAGCCCAAATTAAATTCGATTCGTGTTCGATTCGTGTTTTTCGATTCGGGTTCGATTCGGTCAATCGAGCTATAGCACAAATTACCACCCCTACCTACCATCACCAGCAACTAAGCCGAAGCAAAGGAGGACAAAAGCGAGGAAGAGCTGACCAACGAACCAAATCTATCATCCCCCACACGAAAAAGAACCAATTAGACACCACCATCGTCGGAGAAAAAAAAATATAAGCAAAACTAAAATCGAACGACAGCAGCGACTAGACGGCACGGCCGTTTCCCTCCCGTTGGCCAACAACCACAAAAAATTATAAACTCTAAAGCGAAGGCAGAGAAGATTGAGAGAGAAAAGAGAGCAGTTTATGTTTGGTTTAGTACTAGTTATTAATAATTATATGAAGTGTTTTTCATTTATGTTTGGTTTAGTACTAGTTATTTACGTGGCTTTCACTCAGATTGACTATATATAAAAGGTGTGTTATTTATGAAACTTGATGATCGAAGTGGTATTGGCTTTTCTATATGATATATTTTAATTTACATGCAAGTGTACTCCAACCTAATTTTATTTTTATGAAACAGGGTGAGTTTATTGCCAGATTTAATATGAATGTTTTCAAGACTAATATTATTATTTTTGGATAAAAATAAAATATTAAATAATTAAATTATGAATAGTAAATAATTTTTTACCTAAAAACAGCCGTATTGAACTTAACAATAAGCTTTGTCAAGAAATATTAGATAATTATTCGAAAGTGATTGTTTTTCAAGACACCACAAAGGTCACTATTTAGCATATACTATTGGGTTATGTACAATCCTAAAAACATATATATATATATTTTATTTGTAATAACAACGTATGGTTCTTGATTAGACAAAATATAACACACATACATGTTCCTTAATTAGTCATTAAGAGAGCATCAACGTCATGAAGGATGTCAAGGATAATAATAATGATAAGAATGGCATTTGAAAGCTTAATTAATTGATAACCATTATCATTATCTTTGCCGCCTTACCAAACAAGTTAGTTATAGTAATTATAGCATCACCTATACTTATTATTATTACAATAATTATTAATCATCAATGACAACTTTATTTAATAATAATATTATTAAAATATAATTATTTATAAGAATAAAATCAGCATTTTATATTTATAGTTTAATTGTTGCAATAATAAAAATGGTCGTGGTATTTCCATTATTCTATAACTAAATCATTTTTCCTTGTAATTTGACCATAATAATAAGAGAAATAAGCTGACATAATCTATTTTTATTAATCTTATTTTAATATCAACATACCCCTTGTATTTATGCATGTAATATTACTTCATAATAAGAAAAGTAAAAAATGGATTAAATAAACCTATTTTCCTAATCATAATGATAAGCTTCTTGTAATAATCTTTTTAATCATTATAATCATGAAATAAAGTGTCAGGGTAATTTTTTATTTTTATTTTTAGTCCTGTTAATGATAATAAATTATAGGTAGTCTAAACTGTCAAATTAAGGTCACCAAACAGTCTAAACGGTCACAATGCAATGAACCAAACGAAATGATGACAAGTACTATATTTTTTTTTTATTTTTTTTTGTTGTATATGTAGAATTCTAGATCATGAGAGAATATTAATTGCCCCAACTTTTTAGATAGCTTTTTACCTTTTCCTTCTAATTATTGAGATTAGATAGAAAATTATTCTTTTAAATAAATAAAAATTGTAAAAAATGATGTAATTTATTTTGGAGCAACTTATCCTATCTCATGCATTATAGACAAAAGGTTTGTCGCTAATTTATATCGCCACTGTATGCATACACAGTCATACAAAACCATACTACAAAAATGTGTGGATTATAGTCTAAAATATAAAATTAATGTGATTTGATTATGTTCATTAACCACTACACTAATAACTTAAGACACTTTCCAACAAGAAAATGTTACTTTTTTTATATATCATGTATATGATATAATGAATAATGATGTTTTCAAATTTTCAAAATCACTATTTACAATCGCATTTCTCCCTAGGTATAAATTTTCAATTTTTTTTTTAATAAATCACTATGCATATACCCATTTTATATTGAATAATGTTTTAATCCTCATTACTTTAATATATTTTATTACACTAGATAACTTGCTATAATTTTCAATATTATATACAACAAACAGCTTTAACTCATCAATTACTAATTGATAATTAATTGTAAACATGAACTAATTTGCTTCGATCTCTCTTATTATTATTTTTAATTAATTATATAACAATGGGTGAGTTTGAACCACAATATATAATTTTATATAAAAAAAAATAATAATAATAATTAGGTAATAGGGGATTATTGTAGAACAAAATGCAGATGATTACTTCTCCTAAAAAATTAATTGAAAGAAATACTCAAACATTGTAACTTGGAAGCTAGTGACAAATTCCTTATACATTAGACACCCATGATCCTGTTCAGACTTCTTATTATTTGTTTAGACAATGGAAGTATTATTTGCTCTTACTCTATGTAAATGATCTAGTTTGTATTTAGCAATAAAAATTAAACAATTTTTTAAAAATTTTGTATATTTATAATACAATGATATATGCTTTATAAGTATAAGAAAATATGAGTTTAAATTCGTTACTATACATTTGTGTCACTTTTTTTTTTTTTTTTAAAGAGTTTTTTCTTATCTTATACTAAAGCAAATTAAAATATTTTTTTAGAAGCAAATTCATTTTACTTTTGAAAAAAATACCTAATTTTAAATTAATAGGACATACATATTTTATTAATTAATTTTTATTGTTTTTCATTTTTATTAATTTTACCACAATATTATAAATAATATTTGAGTTAAACTACTTTTAACAAAGTTACCTAAATAAACCTTCTTTTTTTTTTTTCCTAACAAAAAATACCTAAACTTATAAATTTCAACACATAATAAAAATTTCTTAAAACATAGACCCAAACTCAATTTAGGATCTATCTCTGTATTAAATTTTAAAAGTTTTTTTTTTTCGTTCGAAATTTTGTGAGTGGTCAAGGCGGGGGTACATTCGGAGTTATTTTTATTTATTTATTTATTTATTGAAAACATTCGGAGTTGTTAAGCCCATCATTTAGGAATTTTTTTATTATTTTTAATTATAATAAATACTAGCGTTTTTATAATTTCTTTTTCGAATGTATATTACTATTATTATATATATAAAAAGTCTAAATTATACTTAATATTTTTTTAAATAATTTTATCTTTATATTTTAAGATATTAATATTAGTTGTCCTTTTAAGATATTATTACATTAAATAAAAACTCTAAACATAATAATTGAATAAAAATTACATTTAATAACGACTCTAAATATTATTTTAATTTCACACATAATTTAGAAGCATTAGAAAATTAATTTTGTATTATATTATCATATTAAATAAAGAATCTAAATGATAAAGATTACCTCTAACAACGACTTAAAATATTATTTTACTTTCACAATTAATTTAGTATTTATTTCAAATATGTAGTAGAAATTAACTAAAGAAAAAAATAAAATAATTCACATGCAAGATACATGTTTTTAACTAGTAATCACAAAAAGTGCTTTAATATTATTACTTTTTGACAAATACAAAAACTATTTAGTTACATAACCGTTTCTAAGGAAAAGTACTTCTAAAAAATCAATTAATTTAGAAGTGTTTTTGTGTTCTCTTTCAACATTCTTCAAGTAACGTGTAAATTTGACCTTGTTGATAGATTCTTTTCACATTTTTTTTTTTTTAAGTTAATGCGTAAAACGAAAATTAAGTTTACATATGCGATTTGAATAATGGTGCAAATAAAAATTTGAATATAATCGAGAAGAGTAATGGTAGGTATGTAATACTACTCAAATGAATAATGATTTGTATCATATTATTGATCATTACAAAATTAAATTATGATATTATCGCCATTTATGTAACAAAAATTAATTGAATATATATCATCAGATTTCATATCATATTTATGACTTGATTTATAATTTGATAAATTACTAATTTATATATAAGTCATATTATTACTTATTCATTAACAGTATTATTTATTAATGAGTTATTATTTATTATATTAGTTTTTCCATTTTTTAGGGTATATTTCTTCTTAAATTTTGTGATCCAATCCCAGGGAAAGAGACAAAAGAAGAAGGAGAATAGAAAACTACAAAATGAGGAAGCGTGAATATTCCTCACATGTGTTGTTTTAAGTATCATAATAAAATATCAACATTTTTAATGATTAGTCCCCAACTTATTTATTAAATAAGTGTGAGTGAAGAAGTGCAGGGAGTAATCTGTACCAAGAATTCATGTGATCGCTATATTAAATCACTAACTATGCAATATAATTATCATTATAAGGCAAAAAGATCGGTCCTTAAACAGTGTCAGTTGCATTGTGATGCATTAGAATTTGTTTCGAATACCATCAATTATAAATGTGTATGTGATTATATTATGTAAAAATAATAATTGAAATAAAAGAGTTCAAAAAAATATTAAATATACAAAAATTTATACACACTTATTTTTATATTAATTATGATTTGACATGTAACAAATATTTAAAAAAAAATAATAATTTTCTAATTTTTAAATTTATTTGTATACGGACACGATGAATATAAATTTGTGTGCTTAAGATTCCTCAATTCCAAATTATCAACAATGAAATATTCGAACCCTGCTTGGCTAAAGGCACCCAATTAAATTTGCACCAACACAATTTATGGGATGTTGCGTGTCAATAATTTTAAAAATCAAAAAAATTATTTAATTTTCAAATTATCATATTATAATTAATATTAATATAAATTCACGTGTTAGCATAATTATTTATATTTAATAAATTTTTATTAATATTGTCTATTTTGAAATATACACTAATTATACATTTTAAATTATAAAAAATAGACTTGAATCCATGTAATAATAATAATAATAAGGTACCACTTTTATTACCAATCTTACGATGAAATAAGAAACAAGTTTTTTTTCGAAAAAACTATAATTATAAAGAAATACAGAAACACAGTTTCGATGAAATAACCAAAACCCAACACTTATACACCTGTTAATAATATTAAAATATAATTATTTATTAGATTGGATTAAACATTTCATACATATAGGTCATTTTGTTACAATAATAAAAATGGCCGTCATATTTCCATTACCAACTCTCATTTTTAATAATTTATGAAATTTATTGTGTATTTCAAAATTGAAAATATTAATGAAAAAAATATATTTTATTAATGAAGAAAGAATTTGAGTTGTACAAGTATAACAAACATAATCTTTGATTAATATTATAATTTGTTGCAACTGTTAAATTAATTAAACGTAAGACCATGCGGTCAACTTTGTACTAACAGTGGAACAAAAAGCCATAGATGCATGTATTAAATAATATATTAATTAAATATAAAATTAAAAATTAAAAAAAAAAAGTAATTATAAGATTAGTTATTTATAAAATGTTAATTAAAATATGCTATATTGTTTAAAGTATTTATTAAGATACATAAAAAAAAAAAAAAAAAAAATTCCATAATAGCTTCTAACTTCTAGACTTCTAGTTCTAACACATCAATTCAAAGTTTTCCATACTTTCGATTTGCTAAAAGTGATTTTGCC
The DNA here is from genome assembly GCA_029378325.1 of Elaeagnus macrophylla. Lineage (NCBI taxonomy): Eukaryota > Viridiplantae > Streptophyta > Magnoliopsida > Rosales > Elaeagnaceae > Elaeagnus > Elaeagnus macrophylla. The sequence goes on along the minus strand of CM055652.1, from coordinate 1,480,286 downwards.
TTGGGTTGGGAACTTGGGTCAGAGTAGAATAGGTCGAACTTCGTATACGAAACAATTCTTTTTTTAGTTGAAAAGCACTGTAGCATAAGTAAAAAAATATAAAACACGTAAACATAAAAATAATGAAAAATTATTTTAGATCAAACATTACTGGTGTGATTTGAAGAAGTTGAGACTTGAAATAAAAAAGAGTAGTTATTACCACCAGATAAAAACTCAGGCCGTGATTTGGTTGGAGCTTTAATTCATGTTCATATCAAATAATTTTGTAGCAGTTTTCTTTTTCTTAACGTTACTTTTACACTAATTTTTTTTATTTATTTTATTTTTATATCCTAATCTGGTTACCTTAACAATTAAATATGTATTTAAAAATAAAATTTATTAAATATACATTCAAAAATAATATTTATGGTCCACAGATTTTATTAGAGGCATAGTATAAGCTTTAGTTACATTCAAAAGCTAGAGTTGCTAAAAGTCCGAAGACATTTATGGTTTTAAAAGAATATATTAAGGATAATATTTTTTAAGATGCGTTTAAAAGTGGAGGGTGGTTAAAAACAAAAGATCCATTAACATTCAAATTTTTTTAGTTATAAACTAAATATATTTAGATGAAGTGAATATATTATTTTTAATTTTAACAGATTTTAATTATGTAACTTAAACACAACGAAAAAATCATACAATCGCGTGTATAAATAAAATGCGAAATTAAATAATAACACACAAATTTTTAGGTAGAAATAATTTAAGCCTCAACAATGACTTAAAAGGAAACTCACCTGTCCATCGAACCACCTAACTATCCATTATGAAAATTAATGTTTACTTACGAGTCATTGCTCATTTTCACAGCTCTCCATAAGCTAAGTGTCTAAATTCGAATTAACGTTTCAATTTACTTGAGTCCCACAAGATTAATTGAACCCGTCAACTTTGGTAAATTCGAGTCACACGAAATACCAACACATCATCTTTTGTACTTGAAACATTAGCACAAATAACACAAGTGTAAAGTGTGTCCTAGAACAGGTTTAATAATAAAAAACTTTAACTAGCAGATTTAAGAGCATATATTATAAAAATTAAATCAACTAGTAAACTCTAAAACGATCATGTAAAGCTCAATATCATGAAGAACAATTAAGCATATGAATTATTCAAACATAATCACAGAATATGTTTAAACAATTAAATCAAGAAAGTGCCTAAGAGTAATAGATGAAGAGAAGAATATTTTTCTTTTAAAAACTCAATCAAATGTAGAAAATATTATATTCAATGTGATATTTTTTCTCCAACAAAAGTTGTTTATATAGAGTCCAATTTGACCTAAAAGAGAATTAATAATAAAGGACAATTTTGCCCATACAAGGATTTTACTTTCACAACAACTATACTCATACAAATATTCTACTTTCACAATTAAATAGTGTCAAATTTGTTTAACCTAAAAGTGAATTAATAATAAAAAATAATTTTACTCATATAAAGATTCTGCTTTTAATATTAAATGAGGTCAAATTGGTAAGAAATATAAGTGAAACAAATTATCAAAACACTTCGATCGATTTAACCGTGTGCACAAAAATTCTTCTAAGTATACGTGCATTATTGTGTGATAGTGTGTATATGAAACATATATTTTTACCTGATACATACGTATTGAGAGCTAAGTAGTTTCTTCAACTTTGATTGATTGACTTGACAATAAACCTAGATATTAAATTACAATCAAATATTTTATCTACAAAAATTACCAATGTTCATAAACCTTACACATGTCATCTGCAATATTTTCATAATTTAACATATGTCTAAAAATATTTACGTCAAAATTAAATAATTTCTCACTAACTAATATTACAAAGACAATAATAATAATTTATTTTGTGATACTCATTATTTAATAGCTATTTTAAAATATGAAAACACATTCAAAACGATATAAGGCCCATTTTTTCCATGGTAAAAAAAATGAAAGCACTAAAAATAATTTAATTAAAAAAAACATGGAAAGTACTTAATTCAAACACCATGAAAAAGAAAGTGTTTTGTTTGTTTGGATCCTGCCACTTAAACTAGCTGAGACTTTTCGCAAATACCTAGGACCCAAAACAATCAAAGCTAAACACAATAGAAATTGAATCCATAGAAACATAAGATTCGGGTAGAGACGTAGAATAAGATATTTTGAAAAGTGTCATCCTTGAGTTTCAATCATTTGGATTCGATATATTTAGTCACTTAATTTTAAAAATATATTAATTAAAAATAAAATATATAATTTTAATAATTTTTCAACTAAAATATTATTTTTTTTAAAAATTAATTAAGAATAAATTATATTATTTTTATATTTTTATATTAAAATATTAATTTAAATAATAATATTTTAATTAAAAAATATTAAAATTATGTATCTTGTCTTTAATTATCTCTTTTTTTTTAAATTAAAAATTTAAATAATATTATTTATAATTTAAAATAATTAAATAATACAAATATCATAGTATAAACCCACTCTCTATAATATAATATACCTCCACAATTTCACATGACGTTCGACTGTTAATTTCATCTTAAGTTATCTTTTTTAATAAATAATATTGACTATTTTTTTCCCCTAAAATAAATAGTATCGATTAAAGCTATGTTCACATTTGACACACTTTTTTATTTTTCTGCTATAGATAAATTATCTATTAATCGTCTAACTCGATACTAAGAAAGTATATCTGTGCATTCACGGCATTGTGCTTCTTAATTTAAAAGTGAGCTGGTTTAAAATATTTATTAATTAAGGCTAATCGTACTAAATTTCACTTTAAACCTAGCTTTGTTTGATTGCTTGGGACTTTCGGTCAGAAGGTCAGTTCTTGTTTTGGATCAAAAGTACAGCGTACATGAGTTGTTTTTTTTTAACCTCTAAAACCACTACTATTTTAGCTTTTATTAATAAAAAATAAATAAACTAACACTAGAACAAGATCAAACTTAATTTTTTTTGGGAGAGTCAAAAGATTTACTACTTAAACAGTTTCCAAAAAACAAAATTCACAAATTACATGAGTTGTTGACTTGTTTCACAACTTGATCAACTCCAAGAACTTAGGGAAAATTACTTATTTAGTCCTTAGATTGGTTAACACAAAAATAATCAATACCATTACTTTAGAGTGCACAAAAACAAATAGGCTGCTTCAGTATTTGAAACATTGAATGCATGTGTGAAATATTACTTCTCTCCAAATCAAAATTTTGAAAGTGTTTTTTACCATCAGAGGTTAGTGTAGCCAATCACTTTCAGCTTAAAAAAGAGTTATCAGAGTTAGTTTAAATTTAATATTTGTAGATCTGTTTTCTTTTTACGTGATTTATGCGTAACATATTGATAATGCCTTAGTTTGATGTCATAAACAGTCTCTGGTGTCTTAATGATAGGTAATAGTACTAATAGAGTACCAAAATGTCATCTGTCAACAACTTGTGGCAAATTACGAACAGACTGCCATTAAATTAATAGTTGATATTCCAAGAAAAAAAAATTAAAATATAGCGAGGGTTTGGAATTCAGATTTTAGTTTGGAAAAAGGAAGAAAAAAAATTGAGTTGGAAAATAGATTTGGGGGTTTGGTTAATGGAAAGGGCAAGGAAAAAAGAGAGAGAAAAACCAAAAGAGAATGTGATTAAAGAAAATGCTGCTTGTGTACTCAGCAAAGCAAATAAATGCCACCTTCGAAATTGCATTATCATATCTACATAATGAAATGAGGTAATAAACACAGATATTCATTAAATAACCCCCGAGGTCCAAAATATATATATATATATATATATATATATTGTACGAGAGTAATAAATATCACTGAAGAAGACATCATCATTCTCCATGGAGCTAAAAAAAATTCTAGAATTTCCCATACAATACAAGGATCTTGTATAATTGGAGTAGCTATGTGAGGGTCTTTCAACAAGAGAGGAGCATTTATTCCTCCCAGATTACATCACATATGCTCCCTGCATACATCATCATGACATCATAGGTTACACAAACAACCAATCTGTAAAATTGACACCGGATACAGCTTACTGTGATACTGGCCACTGGGTATAGCTAACTACATCTTGAGTCAAATTATAAGTTTGCTAACTGATATGTTTAGGTCGTTAAGTAAGAATTGTAAGGGTTTGGATATACTTTTACTATCTAATTTCTTGGGCCTAATCATAGTCACACACGTAAGGTGTGTTTATTAGGAAAGTTACAAACACTGAAAACTCAATCTTTCGGTCTGAACGTTAGAGTTACCATCTGGGAGAGTTTATTTGACCTGTTACGGAGAAAGTAAAGAGCTTGTAGCCAGGAAAGTCTTACTTGGGAAACAATCATGAGCGTCACGTAAGGGGCGTTGAAATTGTGAAACTCAGACCAGTAGATGGAACTGACAACACCTCCTGACGTAAGATATGTTCCTAAACAAAGAGGGAGGGGGAACTTGATATCATTGGAAGGTTAGATACTATAGGGTAAATCAATAGAGTTGATAATGGTGTGATGAGAAGTCAGATGAGGGTCTCTGGTAGTTCTGAAAGGCACCAGATGCAATGGACTTTATATATTGCAGGAAAAGACACAAATTGGCATTCTTTGAATTCAGAAAAGACTATGCTAGTGAGGATGCGTTGTTTGAAGTGTCTAAAGAAGGGCTACTGAACGGTGACCAAATTGGAAAACAACATCTCATATCCCAACTTCACATCCAATATACTACTGAGACATGTGATTCATATAACGTTACACACTATTTAAACATATAAAGTGAAGTTTGACAGTTCTGACATAAATTAAATAAGTAAATCTCAAAGGATTACCAACAAAACAGGTTGTTAAGGTGTGTTAAGCTAAAGCACAATAATCAGAATCTGTTGCAGCTAAACATATCCATGCCATCACTGAAATCCGACTTAATATAGCACCTCTTGTTTGGTTGGGCAAAAATTCATGGAAACAGTTACAATTTTACTTAACATAAATGGCCGTCCAACCATTTCAGAACATATAATCTAATTGTTTGTTACTCTTCATAGTTCATACAGAATGTAGCTTTTGCGGGTACAGACTTTTCCTCTACTAACGGCAAATTAAAACAAGTTGAGCAAAGCACAGAGAAAAAAGAAACGAAAAGTGGGAAGAAGAAAACCTACGATTTTTAATTAAGAGCAGAAAGCTTCTCGACGAGCTTCTTGTCTCTTCTTTCCATGGCCACATCCCACATGTCATTACCGATGTGCTTTGGCTGTAGATTGGATTTGATTGCATAGAGAGATTTCATTAAATAGCGAAATATATATATATATATATATAACATAATCTGGTAAATGAAATTGGGAAAAATTTTGGGGAATTGGGATCTATATAAACCCTAAAAAGGTAATAAGGAGGGAAATCGAACCCGGCCATGAGCAGCTTTATGAATGTAATACTGAGCATTGCCCATAACGCATAGCATTCCAGCAATAATTCCCAGCGGCAACATTGCTTCCATCCATACCAGCGACATCTCTTTCTCTCTTTGTGTTTCTCTTCGTGTCTCACCTTTTTCGATCAGTGGTGGTCCTCTTCCACAGTTTTTGATGAGCCGTTGGGTTTCTTCTCTTCTTATTATCCCGTGGCCAAATACATTGTCTTTTGCCATTGCCCATCAGAAGAAGCCCACTTGATAAGTTCTATTTTACAAGAAAAATTAAATTAAAAAAAAAAAAAAAAAATCAAACCCTATATATCCATTTTCGTGCGGGTGATTATATATACCAACTTTTTATTATTATTAAACAAAGTGTACCTTTTTTTTAATATATGTTCACTGTGCTCAATTGTACAGTTTTCTGTAAATTTGTATAATTTTACAATTGGTACGTAGTTTGGCAAAAAGTTGGCACATAAGGAAAATAGCAGAGATATAATAAGTTCTGCTACCCAGCAAATAATACTGTAAAACATCCTTATAAGAGTTTAAATTATGGAATAGTTGCATTATTTTACAAGTATATCAAGGTGCCAAAAGTGGAAAATTCATTCCAAAACTGATCTATATATATTACTTAAACACTTGATGATAGTCCATAGTCCTAATTTTGACCATTCACACAACTGGCTTAGTTAAAAAAAAAAAAACTTCCAATTATTTTTAGCAAGAAAAACAACTCGTTGATGCGTTGAGATACTAGTCGTCATGCACAACTTTGCTGTATACCTTCGCAAATAAACACTTCCACTAGAAACATGGTCCTCAAGCTACATGGCTATTAATACAGTTTCAATCCTTTGAAAGAGCTCTAAGATACTTCCAGCTTTTCGCTTGGCCCTATCAGTGCCATTCTCTGAGAGTTCCTTCAGAGCCTCCTCTGCACCAAGTTCTCTAGCTAATTTCAACTGTTGCAAGTCACCAGTGCATAATGACCACAATACAGCAGCTGCGTTCTCCTGATTGCGTGGGGAACCAGTTCTTACAACATCAATCAAAACAGGGATTGACTCAACTTGACCAATTGCCATTTTACCTTCTTGATGGCTAGCAAGAATGGCAAGGATTGCCAAAGCCTCATCCACCATTCCTCCTCCGGCATCCTTCAGTAATTTCATCAATGGGCTCACAATACCAGCCCTTACAGCCCTTGCCTTGTTTCCCTGATAGATAGAGAGGTTAAAAATAGCAGTGGCAGCATCCTTCTTTCCTCTTGGAGTTCCATCAGAAAGCAATTTTATCAGAGCCGGGATAGCCCCAGCTGCTCCTATTGCAACCTTGTTCTCGTCAATAACAGACAAACTGAAAAGGGTCGCAGCTGCATTTTCTCTAGCCTCCATACTTCCATTTTTCAACACATCTACGATATCCGGTATAGCACCAGCGTTTACAATTGGTCCCTTGTTATTGTCATTGATGGAAAGGTTGAGAAGCGCTGTAACAGCATGCTCCTGGGTATGAGGATCTTGGGACAATAACAGCTCAACAAGAAGTGGAATAGCTCCAGCCTCAGCAATACATACTCTATTATCTGCATTCCTCTTTGCCAGCAAACGGACTTCACCAGCAGCTGCTCGTTGTTGCTCTGGAGTCCCATTTGCTAGTTTCTCTAGTAAAGAATTAATGGCAGTTCGATCACAGTCTGAAATACTGCAGCCAGATTTCTTGCTTCTACAATTGGCTTGTGTTTTTGGCACCTCAACACTGTTGTTCTCACACCATAGAGCAATCAGACTTTTCAATACATAATTAGGGGTCAATGCTGTGTGCAATAGTGTTTGCTGTGTCTTGGGACAGGTCTTATGTCCTGCATCCAACCACTTCTGAATACAGGATCTTTCATACGTCTGAAAAAAGGAAGTAAAACTATTGAGCAGAGCAACATTTAAAACAAAGCCTTAAATCAAGAAGAGTATATAATAATACCTGTCCAGTAGACACAATCACAGGATCTTTCATCAATTCAAGGGATATTGGACACCTAAAATCATCTGGGATAACAGGAGATCTGTGCTTGATCAAGCCGTTGTCAACTTCAGACACATCATCTACTGGATTTTCTGTTAGAATGTAGTCCTTTAACTTCTTAAGTAGAAATGACATATTTTCAAAAGAGTCCCCAGGGTCTCCCCGACTAGTGATAACCAATTCATGCAAAGCAAGTGACTCTTTTTTAAGATCATTGATAGTCCTGAGATGAAGCATTTCTGAAAGTCTTCTTACAATAGCAGTATTAGGGTCTTTCTCTTTCACTGCTACGGCTAAATCAATGTCTAGATGTGGGTCAAGTGAATCTGGTCTTTCTTTTGCCCTTTTGAATTGAGCATGCACAAGTTCAGTCTAAAATGAAAAAAGAAAGAGATTTCAATCCTCCTTTATTATTTATAATCTATAAGTCCATAATTCAGTAACCAGAATAAGGGGATTATCAGCCTCTGACAATATTGCAATCGAAGTATCACAAAAGCAGGGAGTCAATATTTACGATACCTGTTCTCGAACTTCATCTGATATAGCGAGTCTATCATAAGGAATTTCATTCAATGCAGCTTCAATTTGTTCTATCATGTGGTGGAACTTATCTTCAATCTTGTCTCTCTGGAAGGCCTACAACATTGAAAGAAAGGAACAAATTACTTACAGCACAAAATGGGAGTAACTTAATAAAAGTAGGAAGCTAAGAACCAAGAAACGTGCATCCTAAGTCCTAAAAGCATTTCTGGCAATTTGTTTTGTTTGGTTCATGATCACTCAAAAGTGCACGGTAGCAAGCAAATCAAAGAAAGATCTAGCATTGGCTACATTCAATTTTGTTCAGAAGGAGACACATAACAAAAGAAGGAACTAAGGAGAGGAAAAAATAAAGGTTTGACCTTGAACTTCTCTGTCTTTCTTAATTTTTGAAAACATCTTCATTATCTAAATGCCTACCAATTCAGAAATTTAGAATACAATTTCCACAACACAGAACAGAACCCATATAATACCAAAAAGCTCTATTGGGTTGCTCAGAAAACAAATAAAACTTTCAATTCATCAATGCCCATTAATTTATATAAGCTTAACGTCCAAATTCTTACCCAAATTCAAAACTCTCCCATTTTCCTTTGTTTAGTAACCCAACAGAAAGCTGGATCAAAGCAAAACTCAACAGAAAGGTGTTATCCAAAAAATAAAAAATAAAAAAGTACCTGATACAGCTTGCTTTCTTGATTGACCGATATGAGAAGCTCCTTAGTAGAAGCCAAAGCAAATCTTAGCAATTCTAAACCTTTAATTTCTTCTTCACCAAGAACTTCGTTACTGTCTTTTAATTCATCAAGCAGAGCGCTCAGCAACTTTACTCTCCTAACCAAATTCCCAAACAACTTTTTGAACACGTTTCGACACTCGGATGACTCGGAAATCGCCTTCACTAACTCAATAAGCTGGGTCAGAACCGAGTTTTCGCGATTGTGTTCGGTCGGGGCCATATGGGTACCAATTGAGAATGAAATAGGGCTAAGAAAAATAAAATCAGATATTTGAGGATTGAAATCAAGGATTTTGGGAATCGGAGAATAGCAGATAATGGGATTGAGATAGTCATATCTGGTAACGAAAGGGCAAAATGGGAAACGTAAAATACGCCATGGACGAGCAGGTCCAAGGAAATTTTTAATATTAAAAAACAAAAACTAAGAAGTAGGCGTTCTTACTTTTTTTTTTTTATTATTTTATTTTTATTATGAGATAGCACGACTTATTTTATATAAATTAATATTAAATAATATTATTTTTATTATTATAAATTTTAATAATATTAATTTTTTTTATTTTTTTATTTATAAATATTGAATATAAAAAAAATGATTACTTAATATGTTTACATTTTTCAAAAAACAATAATGTTTAAAATTTTCATGAGTAAAAGTGATAAAATATATATATATTTTTTGGAAAAAAGCATTCAATGATCAAACTATTTTCTAAGTCAGTCTATTTATTGCAGACTGGCCGTCTTCTTTTACCTTTGAGAATAAATAATTTATTACCCGCAGAATTCTTTATTTGTGACAAGTTTGTCATCTTTAAAGGCGCCTTTATTTATTTATTGAAATTATTAAAAATAATATTTTTAAAATTTATAATAATAAAATTAATATCTTATTAATATTAAATATTTAATTTAAATATAAAATATTAAACGTTTAAATTAAACGTAAAATATTAAATATTTAATATTAAATAAATTTAAATTATTATTATTTAATTTTAATTAAATATGTGTTTAAAAAATATTAATTTTATTATTATAAATTTTAAATTATGTTATTTTTTTATTTTTATTTTTTCTTCGAGTGATGCTATTTTCAGAATAAAAAAAAAACATTAATGTTAGTAGAAAGTACTGCACAGCTGTATGCTATCCTATGGATTATATTTGGTCTAAGTTTCGATACATGGATTTATAATTAATAGAATAAACAGCTTAGGCTTATTTTATATATAAAAATATATTAAAAAAATTTATAAATAAATATTTATACTATTATTTTATTTTATTTTATTTTATTTAAATATAAATATAAATATATTTTTTAGACATTTAATTTAATCATGTGTTTTAACACGTATTATATCATTTAATTAATACTAATTAATTAATATAATAAACTTTAATTCTAAAAAAATATGTGTAAATAAAATAAAAATATAAACATATTTTTATAAAAAATAATAGTTTAAATTTATTTTTTAAAATAAACTTAAATTTATTTTTTAAAATAAACTTAAATTTATTTACTTTAATAAAAATTTATCCTAATTAATAGGATATAAAAAAAATTCATTCTTTATTCTTTTCATAAATATAAATATATTACCAGCGTTACCATCCAACCAACCCTTAAAAGAAATAGCAATAATTTATTAATTATGATTAAAATATATAAAATTTTATTATTTTTTATTGAAGTTATAAGTCTACTAATTATTTATTATTGAATATATCTAAAACTTCAAAAAATTAAGTGAATAAAAAAATAACATTTTTTAAAATTTTGATAAATATATTACCAACCGTCGCCATCCAACCCTTAAAAAATAGCAATAATATATTAATTATGATTGAAGTATATAACTTTTTTTTTTTAGATTACAAGTCTACTAATTATTAATTATTATATATATTCAAAACTTTAAAAAAATGTCATAAATTTTTTGCTCAATTTATTGTATATTCATATGAACAAAAAAAATTGACATTTTATAAAATTTTGATACATTTTTTAATAATTAGTAGATTTATAATGTCCTACTTAAAAGATAATTTTTTTTTTATGTGTTTTGACCATAGGTAGTGAATCATTAATGTATATTGTCATAGAAAATATTAAAATATTTAAAGTTAAAAAGATTATGCCTAAACAAAATAAAATAGTCATGTAATTAAAGAAGTATGCATTCAAAATAGAAAACCAAAAAGACTACAGTGTCAAAATAATGGCCATTCCCTCGTTTCAATGTATAATAAGCAAGTTGCTTGACTATACTGCTTAAAGTCCATAAATAAATAAATAAAAACTATACTACTTAAAGATAATATTAATTGCATTTGTAAAAACTATACTCTTTGTTTATTTCTATTTTGATAGGCAGGTCAGATTTATTATATTATATTACCATATAAATGCGGGAAGTTGCGGAACATGCATGGGATTGGGATGTGTGAAGAATTTCTATTTGGACGGGAAGATTTATTACCATTTATATTTTCTGGAAATGATGAGTGAATAAATGCGGGAACTCGCAGAACATGGAATGTGTGAAGTATGAACAACCAAAGAGCCGTTCCTTCCTTGTATACCAAATTGACTCAGACTGATAACATTTTATAATAAGCGAAATTATACAAAATAAGTGATGTGATATTCTAAGGTAATAAAATAAAATATTAATATAACTATTATTTTAAAAAAATACAATTATTCAATACCAGTGGTTAGATTTTTGGTCCATAAAAAATTAGAACGCCCATGTTCTGCGTCAGTTAGTGGCAGTGCAGGGATAACGTTAACTACTACTGGGGAGATATGGAGAGATCTGTTTTAGGCCGTGGTGGTAAAATTTTATTAGTTAGTGTCAACTCATTTAATAAATACTTAGTATTCGATTTAAGTCATTAATAATCGACTTAATATTAGATTTATTTTGTGTTTAAGCTTAGGTCAAATGAAAAATAATCGATCAAAATAGATTTAAGATATTACTAAATTCATTTGAATTGTGTTGTATCGGATAGTGCGATCTCGTGTTGGATCCATTTACTGATTTACCAAACAAGTAAAATTTATGCATTAATTTATGCTCAACAACCATCAGACTACTATAAAATCAAACCAAAACTAGTGAAAATGATCCATACTATCATTGTCAAAAGCACTTTTATCGAACACAATTTTCAAAAAGTACGATGAAGATCACTATCACTTCAACAGAAACCATCAAACCATCAATTCATTCACTAGACCACCTAAAACCATATAAACTCTGCCTCTTTGATCAACTCACACCTATGACTTATGCTTCAGGAATTGTCTTCTATCCAATTTCTGACCCCACCTTCAATATTTCCCAAACACTACTCAAACTCAAAAAGGCCCTTTCAGATACTCTAAATTTGTACTACCCACTTTCTGGTAGAACCAAAAACAACCTCTATATTGATAGTTTTGACTTGGGTGTTCCTTTTTATGTAGCCAAAGTTGAAACTGTTATGTCTGAGTATTTAAAGACCAAAGAAACAGAATCGCTTAATTTGTTTCTTCCCGTGAAACCCTTTTGTAAAGAAATTGATCCTTTACTTGCTCCTCCAATAGCATTTCAAGTGAGTGAGTTTGAATGTGGTGGTTTAGTAATTGGTGTTTCATTGAATCACAAAGTAGCTGATGGAGCAACTGCTTCTGCTTTTGTGAAAACTTGGGCAGCTATATTTAGTGGGAATAAGGAAAACGTAATTCCTCCTAATCTTTCTATAGCATCCGAGTTATTTCCACCGAGAGAAGATTTGCCTAAAAAATATTTAGATTTAATGGATCAATTTTGGTTCAAGAAGAATAATTACATAACAAGGAAGTTCGTGTTTGATTCCAAAGCTATAGAGAAGCTAAAAGACATGGCAAAAAGTGAAAAAGTGCCTAAACCTTCTAGAAATGAGGCACTAACTTGTTTTATATGGGAACATGCAATGAGAGCTTCTTGGGCAAACACTAAATCATCAAGAGTTTCTATTGTAGCTCAAGCAGTGAATATTAGGCCAAGAAGGGAATTGGATTCTTTGAAAAATGCTGTTGGAAATCTATTTTGGTGGACAACAGTGCTTGGTTGTACTAGTGATGAGAAAGATATTGAGTTGAGTAAATTAGTGGAATTGTTGAAAGAGTCATTGACAAGTTTTGATAAGGAATATGTAAAAGGAATGGAAGGTGAAGATGGGTATTTAGCTATTTCTGAGTTTATGAATCAATTAGATTTAATGTTTTCAATGGAGTCAAGTGAAGTGGATATATATGGATATACTAATTGGGGTAACTTTTTTAATGATTTGGATTTTGGGTGGGGAAATCCATCTTTGGTTGGAGCATTTGGGAAAGTTGGTCCTGAATTTAGGAATATAATTATATTTGTTGACCCTTTGTGGGGAAGAGGAATTGAAGCTTGGATTACTTTGGAGGAAAAACAAATTGCTTTTTTGGAAAATGATGCTAAGTTTTTGGCTTTTGCTTCTCTAAATCCTATAATGTCAAGCTTGTGATTCTGTTTTGTTTATTTGATTTGTATTCCTCTTATATATGTGATTGAGACAATGGTTAGAATAATACAATTAATTGTCTTGATCGTTATCTCCTTCTTAAGAGAGTGAGGGTGTGTTGTTTTTATTTAGTTTTGAACCTTAAAATGCAATATATATTTTGGTTAATAAAGTCTCATGCTCATCGAGTCTATTGTTGTTTTTTATTTTATTTTTAATGCTTGGACACAAATTTTTTTTTTTTTTTTTCAATATCTGTGTGATATTTTACCATCAAAATTAAGCTCAATCCAATTTTTTGTGAGAACTTTTTCTTCTCATCAAAGCGTTAGTGAAAACTTAAAAAAGGTATAATTTTTATTTTAAAATGAAGATTTTCATTGCTTAATATCCTATATATAAAAATAATATAAGGAAAAAAAAAAAAAAACTTGTTTTTTTAATAGTAACAAAAAAAAAATAAAAATAAAAAAATAAACCGTGCACGTACAACCATATAAATTATACAAAAATAACTATGTATATAGGCTAAAATATCAATCAAAATCCACCGCATAACAATCAGAGTAAAGAAAAAAAAAAAAAAACATTCTCCATCCTCAAAATATCCTTCCACTTCCATATTTGCGCTGTATGTGAAATGCAACATATGAAACATCAATATCTTATTTATTTATTTTTCCTATTTCCTTGAACCGAATCAACTATTTAAATTTTAAAATGTCAGCAATAAAATGTAACAAGAACTCTATTAACAGATACCAACAATTCACCTCATGTGATTGAACACAAATTTTATTCTTATGCAAAATTTATAATAAATTGTCATTTTTAGCGGCTCTTAATTTATTTAAATTATTATTTAAATTTTTTGTTTTGATAATTTTGAAATTGACTAACTATCAATAAATGCATTTTTTTTAGATATATATTTTTGAAATTTTTTCTTTTTGACTCATGTTTTCATATATATATTTTTTCCTTTTTTCAACCAACCCATTTTCACATGACCCCTCCTAACCACATTATTAAATATAAAATCACCATCCATAATCACTGTTATAACTTCCTATTTTATTGGCTAAATTAAGCACTTATTATTTTTTTAATTCAAACTTTTGTGCTTTATTTTAATGGCTATAGTTGGTTTTTTTTTATTTAAATCAAAATTTATTGCCCAAAAATTTTCAACCACTCATTTCTTTTTTATTAATCACAATATATTATTTTTAATTTAAATATTGTTTTTTAACGAATGTATTTTATAAACTTAATTATTTGGTTATTGTTTTTTACCTAATTTATTTTTAGTTTATTATTATTTTTTTACCAAATATATTTCATATGCTTAATTGTTTTGATTATTGTGTATTTACTCACATTTTATACTTTTGATTTTTTTTTTTTAAATTTTTACTAATTTTAATATTTTTTATTTTTATTGTCTTAAATCTTTGTCAATAATTATTGCAGGCTTGACTACTTCTTCCATTGAGGCCTTGTTTGTCCCTTCCATGGGACCTAACTGTCTCATCTATCGAGACTTAATTACTTTGAACTAACAATTTGTCTATTACTATTATTATTATTTAAAAATTTAATTTTAATCAAATTGTTTTTAACATGTGATTAGATTTTCGTGGAAATTTTAATTTAAGAAAAAATATGTAAGATCTTTTTAAATATATGAGTATATTTTAAGTGCTGTGCCGATACATGACAGACATGATTGCTTGTATCTCAAAAATAAAGTCACTATCGTTATAACTGCTCGAGTTATAACCTGACTTTCTAACTCACATTTTATTACTATTGATAATATTATTTTTACTATTCATAAATTATACTTATATTTAAATTAATTAATTTTATTTTTAATTTTTTTAATAAAAAATTATATGTTATTAAAAATAAATATATATTTTTTTAAATAAGAGTTAAAAATAAAATTTATATATAAAATAAAATATACTATATAATTAAATTTATTTAAATATTTTTTTATTATTAATGGGAATCTTCGTGGGGAAGAAAAAGGAAAAACAGAATACACCACGTTTTTAAAAATAAAGTCCCTCGCTTGAGTCCCGAGTCCCGAGTCCCGACAATAATATTAGATAAAGTTGAAATTATAGGGAAAGCATAGAAAATATTAGAAAGGCTTCTTTTATTTGTTTGCTTCTGAGGTGTGTTTAGCGGAGCCTACAATCCATTATCCATAGACTGTGTTAGCGACAAAGGTAGTGAATTGAAAATGCCCAATTTTTCGCGCATCCTCTGCTACTGAGTTTTGTGAAAACAGATAAGAGAAGAAGAATAGTGACTGAAGATAGAAGAAGAGGGATATAATGGGAATTTTGCAAGAAGACGATGTTGTTATTAATCACGGAGAGAAACAAGGGGATCCCACGGTTATTACTGTCAATTGCCCTGATAAGACTGGTTTGGGCTGTGATTTGTGCAGGATTATATTGCGGTTTGGATTGAGCATTTGCAAGGGAGGTAAGGGTTTTAGCTTTAGTTGTTTTTTCTTTTACAATTTTTTTCGAGTTTCCTTTCGATTTTGTTTATCGCTCTGGGTTTTTGTAAGTGGGTTCTTTGATTTGGTTCGGGAAAATTCGTGGGTCGTTGTAAAGTTTTTTTTCTTTCCCATAACTGTTACTGTTTTTTTTGGTGATTTTTCCCGAGACCTTTTGATTTAATCAATGGAACAAAGTAGAATTATTGGTATATGATTTTGATGTTTTGTTACCTGAAAACACCAAGGTTTAAACGTAGAAATCACAGATCTTCCTAGCCATTGATGATCAGTAAACAATTTAAGAGTTGAATCACTAGAAACTAACTCACAGACCTCAATAAATCTTCTGTTCTTATACCATTTAGAAACAAAGAAGAATCTCTTATTATTTAGGAAAAGAAAATGATCATATTAATACTGTAATATGATGTACGAGCAGCTTTTTATTGTAAGCTGTAAAGTTACACACCTAGTTAAGAAGAAACTAATACGGTTACAATAACTGCCAAGCTGGCACTAGCTCTAAAAGTTTTAATATTGTTTTCTGGGTATTCTTTCTTCGTAGTATAGTATTGATTTTGTTGCAGGTGAATTTTGAAGCATTTATAGTATCAGTTATGATATTTATTTATTTAATTTTCTTTTCAATCTTTTTATAAAGATTTTACGACGGATGGGAAGTGGTGCTATGTAGTTTTCTGGGTGATTGGAAAACCAAACACAAGATGGACTTTGTTGAAGAAGAGACTACTTGAAGTGTGTCCATCTTATTTTTCAATGTCTGGAATACATTATTACTTTAGGCCGGAAAACGAGCAGCCAAAGATACCAGATCTGTACCTTTTGAAATTCTGGTGCTCTTATGATGGGGAAGGCCTATTGCATGGTAAGCTTTTATTTCCCAGAATATTATGAAGTATGAGAAAATGGAATTCAGGCTTTGAAAATTAGTTGTTCATTGTAGTTTTAAAGGTTTGACACACAGAAAACCAAGCTCATTAGTTTTGTTTTTGGGGTTTATTAAAGGGAAAATTGCATCTCATGCAGATCAACCTTTTCTATTCTTTATTTAATTTAATGCATTATTTTTCATATTCATTATTTTCAAAGGGGCACTTAATGATGTTCAAATAATAGCATTGTTCTTCTAGAATATATATTTTCATTAAAGTGATATAGAAAGGCTATGGCTGCTGGATATTATGATGGTGAACGTCTAATCAATTATTCAGAGATAATGGAATTGCTGAAATCAATCATTAGGACAAAATCAAAATAGCTTAAGAAGAAACTATTCTTGTCCTCTAAGATGGATTAACGTTCTTGGGTGACAAAGGCCACTTTTTCTTTTGAGAAATAAAAACTGTTATGTTGGTATTGCTTTTGACCAATTGTGTTGTAAATCGGGTTCTATCTATGTTCATTAAAGGCTCTCTGTACTTCGAATGGATTGATGTTTGCTTTCATTAATCAATCTTGATGTGCTAATGGAGAAGATAAGATGATTGACCAAAATTTCCTTTTTGTGAAATAGATATCACAAAGGCTCTTTGTGCATTAGAGCTTACAATAGAGAGAGTAAAAGTATCCACTACACCTGATGGGAGAGTGATGGATCTTTTCTTCATTACAGACACAAGGTTTGTTCTTCACAATGATTCTCTTTCTTCCTTCTTTTCTTGTTTGCTTGAAATTTTTTCCCCTCTTTTCTTCCTTTTTTATGGAGGCTGTACTAACAGTAATATGCAAGGCTATTAAAAATTAAACATAAGGGATAATATTTAAGTAGGAAAAGAGATTGTATGTTATAAGATGATATAAATTATGCCGAAATAATGGTCAAAGATGCTCATACTGCATACTTTTGCTTGTAAATGTACTCTTTTGGATGAATAAATCTATTAAGAGTTGCAACTCTTTTTACTGCCGATGCACTTTGTCCAACCATTTATAGCTTTCTGAAAAGATATGGCATGCAACATTATGAAGTGGCAATACACTATCAATAAAATAAATTTTCCTTTATAGGGACCTTCTTCATACTAAAGCAAGAAAGGAGGAAACAATTTACCGTCTGGAAACTGTCCTTGGACAAGCTTTGATAAGTTGTGAAATAGATTTGGCTGGTCTGGATGTTTCATCATGTTCTCAGATCTCTCTTTTTCTTCCTTCTGCTGTTCGAGAAGAAATGTTTAGTCTAGAGCTTCCCAGTAGATACCATAGTGGATCTCTTGCCTCTAGCTCAATCTCAGTTTCAATGGACAATACACTCAGCCCATCTCACACGTTAGTTCAAATCCTCTGTCCAGATCACAAAGGTCTGATCTATGATATCATGAGAACTCTCAAGGACTATAACATACAGGTACGTTATCTTACTATGGAAAACTTTTTGTTTTAATAGATTTGCGGAAAACTTTTTTAATTCTTTACCACACTTCATCATTTATGGAATTTTGGAGCCTTTTCGTAAATGCATGGAGCCATTAGCTTTTGCAAAAATGTGGTAATAGCTATTCTCTATTAGAGCTCTTGGGGCCTGTTTTGGATGTTCTTTTCTTATTTGTGTGGTTTGAAATGAAGTGGTTTCAATAGAAGCATTTAGATCTTTCGCAAAGTTAGTATTACTTCTCTTAAAAAGCATCAATAGGGCTTTTCAAAGCTAGATTGTCAAACTTCATTAGAAGTGCTTGGCCCCATTTGAAAGAAAAATCTTCCGAAATGAGTAGTAATCTATGGAGATGTTGGAAAACTAACTGGTGGTCGTTGATTTATGGCCCATTGTTGACTGGAGTATGGAAGGCTTATTAAAATCTGTTTTACTTTTAGATGAATTCCCTATGGACTAAAAGTTGTCTATTCTCTGTATGTGTGTCATTTCAGGTTTCTTATGGACGATTTTTTGCAAACCGAAAAGGGAATTATGAGGTAGACTTGTTTGTAATGCAAGCAGATGGCAAGAAAATTGTTGACCCAAACAAGCAAAACGGATTATGGTCTCGCCTAAGAATGGAGCTTTTGCGTCCTCTAAGAGTGGCTGTGGTGAGCCGTGGCCCTGATACTGAGCTGCTGGTGGCTAACCCCGTGGAGTTGTCTGGCAGGGGTCGTCCTTTGGTTTTCCACGATATTACCCTTGCTTTCAAACTTCTCAACATTCCTATCTTTTCGGTACTTAAATAACTCTACTTGATAGTTGGTGAATGTAATTTTGGACTCTGGCATCTTATTTGACCATTTATTTTGATTTGGTTTACTCAGGTTCAAATAGCAAGACACATGATCCTAGATCGGGAGTGGGAAGTATACAGAATCCTACTAGATGAAAGAGATGGTTCCTCTGTGCCGAGGAAAACAATTGAGGACCGTGTAAGAAACATTCTAATGGGCTGGGACTAATGTCCACAACATCTTGCTAGTTGCTTTCGTCCCTGTACAGAATTGTTGGTTTTATTTTTTTAAAGTTATGTATATAATAGACGATCTTTAACAGTTTACGAAGTGTAAATTGAGAAATGTGTTATACCAAGTAGTAGTTCTTATTTTGTGTTGAATTATATGTCAGGTATGGTCTGACTTGAGTAATTATATCAAATAATCTACTAGTGCTCTTGCGATTACCAACTCCCGTTGCAATGGAAACAGGAAAATGAAATAGTGGACGTGTCTTACGCTAATTTATCGTATCACATATTCATCATGCATTTTGTTAAATATCACCATTTTTTTTTTTAAACGTCTCTATCATTTTTCTTTATGTTATATTCCACGTTTATTCCTATTTAGAAGACAAACATTTGTTTACGCTTTTATCTTTATCTTGATTGATTCATTGTTCAATTTATTAATATTTTTTTTCGGTGTACAAACATACTTGGTTAAAGTGAGTATCGAGAAAGGTGCGATAATAATCTTTGGGGCCGAATAAAATAAGAGTAATATAGGTAATATTATTTAAATGAATACTAATATGTATTATTATTTAAGTATAAAGATATAATTGATTAATACATATATTAAGTAATAAATATAGTTTGGATTTTTATGGTACACATTCGATTACTATTTCTCATGTAAATCGACAAAATTACTATTCTATTACATATTGATAAATAGTATTTTTTATAAAAATAACTCTTTTTATTATAATTTAATGTATATAATTTAATTAATCTTTATTAATAAATAAGTTTATAATCATTTTTTTATTTTATATATCTATTTTATATTTAATTAATAATTAATATATTATATTTTAATACATGTAATATTAATGTTTCCATCAAATAAAATAGCCTCGCCAAATAAAATAGCCTCGCCAAAAGAAAGTCTATCAGTTTACAGTTCAGAGAGAACAATATTGGACAACAAAACAAGTCAACAATAAGCCACGATTAAGTTTTTTAACCAAGTATTCAAAACAGTTGGTCATTTTCTTTTTTTAATATATTATTATAAAATAATATTATATGTATTAAATTATAATATATATTAAATAATTTATTAATTATTTATTGAATATAAAATTTAGTATATAAAACGAAGAAATGATTATAAATTTTTTTACTAATAAAAGATCAATTAAATTAATTATATGAGTTATAATATGAATTAAATTATGATAAAAAAATTATTTAGTATTATATGTCATAGAACCAAAATAATATAAATAATTTTTTTCTTAAAAATCAAGGGTGTTTAATTCTAGCTAAATAATTTTCTATGTTTTTTAAGAATTGAGAAATGATAATATTATTTAAATTTATATTTATTATTGTAATTATATCTTTATATCGTATTATATATTAAAAATATCTTGAAATTAAAAAAGTTTATTGATTTTTTAAATAATATTGATACATGTCATAACATTAAGAATATAAATACAAAAATAAATATAAATTTATATATATCTTTAACATTCTTTTTTAAGTATTACTAGTTTTGGAGTTTGTATTTTTTTTTTATATAATTTATATTCACACAATTATTATTAAAACTTGAATTATAATTTTTTTAATTTTTAAATAGGATTTATGTCATATGTATTTTTTTAAAATATAAAAGATTATGCATAATAAATTAAAGGTATTAAAATATGTCTTTTATTTAAATTGTTCAACTTTTGATGTCAAACAAAATTATACTATTCAACAAACTGTTTTTAAAATAGATAATATTATCATAAAAATAACTAATAAAATTGTTATATATCATTTTAAATTGAACAATAAAAAAAATATTTAACCAATACTTATATATATACTTAGTTGTAAAAAGTATTTTTCTTGAAGATAACATAATACTTGATTTTTTTTTCTTCTATAAATTAGATGTAATAATCAATTTTTAAATTAGTATAATTTAGTTATTTTTTTATTATATGTTACTTAATATATACAATAACTTAATACATATAATACTATTAAAAAAATAACACCTGTCTACCAATATAGTGTTAAATTATATAGGTTACTAACTACTATTTTTTAGCTTTCTACTTTTAATTTCAAACAAAATAAAAAAATTTAAATATCAAATACAAATAAATAGAAAATAAAATAAAAGAAATAAAAATACCAAACACAAATAAATATGATAAATAAACTAATAGATAAAAAATAACATTTTTTTTATGAATATTTAAAATAAAAATAAAAAACTAAAAGTAAGAGAGATATAAATATAATTAATTATGGTTCACTAAATATTTTTTTATATTAAAAAATAAAAAATTAAAAATAAGAGAGATATAAATATGATTAATTATGGACCATTCAATATTTTTTTTATGTTAAAAAATAAACAAAATAACTATTTATATGAAGGAACAAATTCCCTCTTTTATATATTCATTATTTATATATAAAAATAAAAAATACCAAAAAAGTTATGACAAAAAAAAAAAAAAAGGAGAAAATAGAAAAGAGAGAGAAAGTCATGAAGAATAAAAGAAGAAGGAAAAAAAATGTTAAACAAAATCTTCTTAAATAAATAAAGGAAGGATAACTCTCCTTTTTTATAGATAGTATACAGATATAGAAATATTATTTAAAAAAAAGTTTAAAAAACATTTTTATTTGAAAATTCAAATTTTAAGAGGAAATGTGTCTTAGGTCCGTTTGGAACCCTTTTTTTTTTTCCTTAAATATTTTTAAAGGTATTTGATAATTTCTATAAGAAATATTTTCAATAATTTTAGAAGTACTATTTATAGTTTTAAGAGAAGTCAGTAATACTTATTTTTAAGAGGAATAACATTGAATTTATACATTTATCATAAAATTATTAATAAAATTTCAATTAAAATTATTTTTAACATTTTTATCCAAAATATTTAAATATTTTTTTAAAATTATTTTTAATTAAATCACTTAATTTTTAAACACTTTTTTTAAAATCATTTATAAAATAAATACATTTATTCAAATTCTTATATTTTATTTTAAATATAATACTCATGTCTCATATTTATGTATTGTGATGGTTAATATTATTATTATTATTATTAAAAATAACTGTACAAATATAAATAATAATTTGTTTTAGTTTTATTTATTTATTTTTATTTTTTATTCAACTTTTTTGTTTACAATTTATTTAAATTAAAATACTTTTTATATAACCTAATTGATAAAATAAAAAATAAAATGAAAGAAGTTAATTTTATTTTTATACAGTTACTTTTTAAATTGTTACAAAAAGAATATAAATTTAATTGTATGGTATAATTATTATATAGAGAGAGAGTTTCATTTTTAATCACTTTTAAAAAATACATATATGTTTATTTTTCTTATTACATAAATAAATATATATTTTTAAGTGTTAAAATAAAATGGATATATTTTTTAATGAATGGTTAAAAATAAAATTAATTAAATAATTGTGTTATTTATATATAAAAAAAAGTATGTACACAATTAAAGTATTATTTTCATAATAAATAAATTTCTTGGTATTCTTCTCTTTTTTTAAAAAAAAATTAAGGAGAAATTTGTTTAGTTTAGTTGTATAGTATAATTTTTTTTATGTATAAATTTTTTTTTAAATATATTATTTATAATGTAGATGAATATATATTTTTTAATTTTAAAAAATAAATATATAATTTTTTATTAAAGGAATTAAAAATAAAATTAATGAAATAAGAAGAAATTAATTTTGGTTTAATTATATAACATAATTTTTTTTATATAAAGAATTTTATTTTTAATTCTTCATAAAAAATATATATATTTTAAATATGATAAAAAAAATAAACATATAATTTATTAAAAAAAATTAAAAATTTAATCGGTTAAATAAATGAATTTGACGTATTTATTTTTGGGAAATTCTGAAGAAATCCCAATTATTACTCATGGACATCCCACTAAATGAGAAAAAATTTAATAAAATGAGAAATTACAAAATTACCCTTAGTATATTTTACACATTCTGGACATCCCTCACTCACAGAGGTTCGGTAGGGGTTACAGAACATTTTAGACATGTTCGGTAGGGGTTACCGAACATTTTAGACATGTTCGGTAGGGGTTACCGAACATTTTAGACATGTTCGGTAGGGCCTACCGAACATATCATAAACGTTCGGTGGTCCTTACCGAACCACTGCGCGATTTGCAGAAAAAAAAAAAATTTTACCAGTTTGATTTGCTTTTTTATTCCATTTTTTTCATAAAAATCCACTTCTTCTACATTATTCATGTATGTATCTTCCATTTTTAATTTCTTAAGTTAAATTTTGGAGGTAAATGTGGGTGTGGAGGTGAAGGTGGAGGTGAAAATAAGTGAAGAAGAAGGAGTGGGATGTATGAGAAATTTTTAAGAGAGTGGGATGTGTGGGGTGTGGTGGGTTGGGGTGTGGTGGGGGTGGGATGGCTAAGAAACACTAAGGATAATTTTGTAATTTTTCATTTTATTATTTATTTTGTAAATTTTTTCTTATTTAGTGGGATGTCTTTGAGTAATTTTTGAAATTTCTTCAGAATTGCCCTTTATTTTTCGATGTGAGAGCACAAGATTTAAGTGCTAAGAAAAGATTTAAAAAAAATACTTTGCTAGGGTTTCTCGCTGAAAACCCTAAAAACGCAGGACGAGCAAGCAGTGAGACTGGTAAAAACCACACCCTTTCAATTTTATTTGTTATTTTTAAGGGTTTTTCGATTCGTGGTTTTCATTTTTATTTTTGAATTCGATTTACTTGTTTTCTGTGCAGGAATAGGATAGTTTTTGACCTGAAATAGAGAGATTGTGAGTTATTGAACTATGTCTGGGAAGGAAGATTATCGAATTTTTGTAGGTGGTTTGTCGTGGAATGCCACGGAGCGGCAGCTCGAAAACGCTTTTGATCGTTTCGGCAAGATTGCTGAAGTTCAGGTGCTTTCTTTGTTTTTCTTTTTTTTGCTTCTCCCGTTTTAATTTATTCTTTCTCTTAGGTTCTCGAGAATTATAGAGGAAAAGAAAAAGTTCCAGTAAATGTTTCTCTTATGCGTAAGAAGCTACGGTTGTTATCTTCTTTGAGTAATTTGTTATTGTAAGTGTCGCTTTTTTGTATCTTGGGTCTTGTATGTGATGAGCTCCTGGCTTAGACTATTTTTTTTTTTTGTAAGGGAAAATGGAATTTCATGTTATGTGCAGAACAAAAGGTGAAAGTTTTAATATCTGATTCTGGGTCCTAAATTGTTTTTATCTTTTGTCACAATTTTCTTAGAGTTGGTTACATTCTGTTAAATCTTTTTATTTTATTTGGAAATGGATGCTTCAAGTTACTAAAATATAATGTCGTTTTTTGATTAGTTTATATCAGATGGTATTGTAATTCTCAAGAGAAGTAGTCACATACACATATGGTGTCTGGATATGTCGAATATGATCAATGGATGGAAGTTAATAAGTTGGCAGATATTTGTATTCCTGAAAGGGGTTTTAGTTGGATATAAAATAAAACCCAGTAACTATATTAGAGGGCAGATGATATTAGGAAGGGACAGACCAATTGAAGAAGTCAAGAAAGGAATTTCTGTTTGGTTTAGCTTTAATATTTTTCAATTTGGTTTCTGTGTTGGAGGAAATGAAGAACTTTTACTGATCAGTGTTTTCATACAGTTTATTGTTTATTTAGTTTCTGCACAACTTTCTTTTACGTGGCTGAACTCTATTAACAGTGATATATCAGCCTTCTTTGTTTGTTACTTGTGTCTCATGAAATACTCAGAAGTAACAGCTGCTTCATTACTGAAGTTAGTCTTCGGACGGGCAAGATATGAAGATTGAATTTAATTTGGCAATATTACACATACAAGGGCCGAACTTTCTGAGCATTCTTTAGATATGATTGGCGCAGTTTTTTTGAGCCTAAAGGTCAACTGCTAGCACTTTTGCTGTGCACAGTAATGAGATCTTCTCATCTGCTACTGTGGTTGGAGAACTATTGAAGTGTGATTTTTCTGCCTTTTCAACACTGCTTATAGTGGTTCTTTTTAACTTTTGACTTAATTATTCATTTATTTGTGGCTTGCATTAGCTGGAAAGCGTGCTCATAATCAATATCATTGTTGGTATTGGAGAGTGAATAGGGTTTCTAAATGGATAGTCTTGACTCTTGACCCTGTGAACTGGCTTGAGGTTTCTCACATCCGATCAGGAGGGTCATGACCATATAGTCAGATTAATGCCTTCTACCTCTCCACCGTCGGATATTAGATGACAGTATTACCCTACTCATCCAGATCAGATGCCTTAACCAATTGCAGTCAGATTCACTGCAATGAACAGCACATGGCAGAATTCACTTTCAGTGTCATCAACTTGATGATGTATTTAATGTTTTTTGGGTAGTGTGGTTTCATGTTAATTTCTTGTTCAATACATCAGTTTTGGTAGATTCACGTCTTGTCACCTGAAGTGCTAAATGTTTGGAATCTGTAGTCATTCTTTGTTGGTCAGGGCTTTTTTTCCTTCCATCTATGCCTTCCTGTTTTTTCACAAATTTACTCAAGGGCACACAATAATGTAATTGGTAAGATTATGTGCCCACTAACTCAACTTACCGAAACTAAAATAAGGCTTAGGGTTGAAGCAGTTCAATATTTTTTTTTGGAAGTGGCAACTCATAATTCATCAATTCTTGTATTGTGGGAAGATAATGGTCTTATCTCTTGGTCATGTATGGTTGAGTTGCTGTCACTTTGGTTAATTAGTTGATATCAATGAAGTTTGTGGAATGACAAAAGTTGAAGCATAATCTTAGGAGAGTGTAGGGATTTTTGCTCAGTGGACGTATCATTTACGTTGATAAATGGCTGACATGTACTGCTCATCAAAGAAAATTGATTCTGTGTCATTGAGGTGGATGCTTGCATGACATTTCTCTGATTTCAATCTTCTGTAATAAATAAGCATGCCCAATAGAGAACTAGCATTCGTGGCCAAGTCAGTCAGAAATAGATGTACGAGGGATTTGAAGTTTTAGTTTGTGGGTAGTACTGGTTCGGCTCTTTCTTGACAGATATGATCATGCCTCTTCAGTATCTTGGATTCTGTTGTATCAAGGTTGGAGGTCCTTTGTACTGTCAAATGACTGAAAAAGTCTTGCTGAATCTTTTGTTTTCTATAATAATTCATCATCTACTTTTATCCATCGCAACAAAGAAAAAGTAAGTTGTAATTTACTTTATGTAGCTTATTGGTAAATTGCTGTCTCAACTCTAGGATCAAGTTTATTTTAATTTTCAGTTGTTACATGTTTCGAGCAATGATTTTAGATGGAAATCAATTCTGAATTTTCTTTATGGCTTCCTTATTAATGTCCTCCCTTTCACCAGTTTCAAGGTCATGTGGTGTTGATGTTTATTGTCTGACTGCTATATGAGGATTCTACCCATTTGTCATTGTGTTTGCTTGATTTATTTTGTTATATTCTTATTTTATTATCTTTTTTTATTCTTTCTTTCATTATTTTATATATTATCTATCATCGTAAGAGGGAGAAGTTGGTATGTTAGAAATTTTGTACTTTTTACTTTTTAGAGCTTGTGATTCAAAATAAACTGAATTTCCCATGATATTATTTTTTTGTGCTTGTGTTCTATTTTATTAATTGGCAACGTTAATGTATGTGCTCTCTGCCCTTTGCCATTCCTACAATTTTTTTTGATTCATTCCTTGTGTTTTATCATATGAAATAGGTGTGTTATTACTTTAATTTGATGTTTATGTAGATCATGATGGAAAGAGATACTGGTCGTCCTCGTGGATTTGGGTTTATAACATTTGCTGATCGTCGAGGAATGGAAGATGCAATCCGCGAGATGCATGGACGAGAGTTTGGTGATAGGGTAATTTCAGTGAACAGGGCTCAACCAAGGATGGGTGGTGAGGATTCAGGCCAAGGATATCGTGGGGGCTATGTATCCAGTGGCAGGAAAGGCCATGTAGGAGGTGATAGGTCTGCAGGGCAGGATGACTGCTTTAAGTGTGGGCGCCCAGGACATTGGGCCAGAGACTGTCCTTCAGCTGGTGGTGGCCGTGGTGGTGGAGGTGCATTTTCATCACAATCAAAGTTTGGAGGTGGGCGTGGGGATCGCTTTGTAGGAGATCGT
The DNA here is from genome assembly GCA_029378325.1 of Elaeagnus macrophylla. Lineage (NCBI taxonomy): Eukaryota > Viridiplantae > Streptophyta > Magnoliopsida > Rosales > Elaeagnaceae > Elaeagnus > Elaeagnus macrophylla. The sequence goes on along the minus strand of CM055652.1, from coordinate 1,452,836 downwards.
GATCGGTATGTAGATGACCGTTATGATGGTGGGCGCTATGGAGAGGGGGATCGTTTTGATAGTAGAGACAGCAAATATGTGACCCGTGATCGCTACATTAGTGCTAGGTATGAGATCTCAATAATAATGTTGCTTAACTGCCTCTCTTGAATTTTCTTTATTTTTGGCTCAAAAAACTACTGTTGTGCTAGTACAATATTAGTAACTATTTTAATTGTTATCAAATATCAGGGAAAAGAAGGGTGGGAAATTGTTTAAATCCCCTTTTCTTTCCCAAAATTTTCCCCTCATTTTTTCATGATTGATTTTCTTCTGAATGAGATGTATTTAAATGTTTTGGGATTGAGATCCAACAGTCTATTTCTTTGTTCTGATTAGAGCATATGAAAGGATTCAGCTTGCAATGGTGGGCAACCTATTTTTCAAAACCAAATTAATCATTTATTGACATTTTATTTTTATCTTGCTTAATATTTCCAACTTGGATGTACAATATCATGTAGGTACCAGCCTGCTGATCGATTTGCAAGTGATAGATTTGGTGATGGTCCTGCTGATCGTTACCCTGCAAATGGCTATGATAGAGAAAGGGGCTATGATAGGGACGGAGGCCCAAGAGGAGGCAGTGACAGGTATGGAAGTGGAGGGACAGGCAGGGGTAATGGAAGGAACTACAGGAGTAGGGCAGGTCCTTATGACCGTCCAAGTAGGGTAGGGCAATCACCTTCCTTTAATCGTTTTTAGATGTTTGAGTTCTTGTTTTAATGGAACCCGTATAAACAACTTTAGGTATTTAGTTTTGCGTACTGATAGTCGAAATATGTTTTATGATTGATGGAGGTTCTTTTAAATTCTTGTTTTAGCAAGTAAATGGTCCAATACAATTAAAGTTGAAGATATGATGGGTTTAAGTGAAATTGGTCTGTTTTGAACAGATTACTATCTGATAAGTAAATTAGTCAAGAGCTACTAAATTAGCCCCATTGAATCAAAGTTGGCCACCTTCATGTTGCTAAATACATGTAATGAATGTGGGCTGGTTTTAAACACTCGTAATAGTCTCGTCTCGCCATCTTTAGCCTTTGTGTCCTGAAATAAATGAACAAATGTTTCATATTTGTGCTTGTTTAAGTCTCGTCTTTGTCATTCGGATCGGAGAACAATAGCGGTTCAACCTGTGGTCTCCTCTACCACTTCAAATTATATCTTTGAAGCCCAACGGCTAGGGATTGATATGAAACAAAGTTGTATAGTTGAAAGTTATTTGAGAAGTATTTAAGTATTTGGACAAGTAATTTTAATCGATGTTTTAGTAATGTTTTATTTTAAGTGATCATGAATCTTATATTGCTTTTTATGTTATTTTTTTAAAAAATACAAATAATATTACTGAAAAATATAATACATATATCACTTAGAGATTGTCATAAATCATTAAAAGTATTTTTGTATATTTGAAAATGCTTTTAATCTAAAAGTTCAAATGGCCCATTTGAGAGAAATTGCTCTGGAATGATTTCGATTTTAAATTGCCTGGCTAGCTTCTATGTCGAGCTTGCTATCAGAAAGTGGAAAAACATATTGTATCAATCGGCTATTTTATAATATAATTGTTTGAAGGATGACTCAGTTTAATTTTTATTTTTTTAATGGATACACCAAGTGAATACTTATCTGGATGGATATCAGATAGCGTCAAGTGTGGCACAATATAAATTTAATAAAATGAAATTGCGGAAAATTTTGTCAAATGATATCTTTTATTTTAATTTTTGTTTACATAGAAAATATAAAAGTATCTCTTGATGCATTTTACATTAAAAAAAAAAAAAATGGTATTGTTCGTAATTTGTTAGCTAGCTCTTTGACCTCAATTAAAAAAATATTAACAGGTCTAGTAAATCGCAAAAGCCACATGATAATGGAATACTCTGTTTTTTTTTTTTTTCCCCTATTGAGGATTATGTATTCATGTGTATCAGTGTCATATTCATAATTTCCCTTCAATAAAATATAGGAGTCAATGACTTGCTTCATGTTTAGTTTATTAGAATTGACATATACATACGTGTGTGTGTATATATCATAATATTTTTTTTTTATGTTGTGTATGTTTTTAGATAATCTGATTCATAATGTGTAAACTTCTTGGGATTAATAATCTATAATGGTTAGACATGAAATAGACAAACAAAATAAATGCTTCTCATATTAGATTTTTAGTATATGATTTCGATAAGTATGATTCTATGAATATTGCGTTGTATTTGATGCGTGTTTGGTTGTGATCAATCCGCTTGTCAACTATCATCAAGAAATTAAATTAAAATGCAAGGCAATGTTTCTAATATTATATGCATAAACTATTTAAAGGGTCTTTTTATTTTTTAATCACTTTTAAAGAGCATTATAAAAACCTGTACTAAAGGGGATTCTGTGCTTGGCCTCTTATCTGGTGATTCGTTTTAGTTAGTTATATGTTATTTTTATATAAAAAAGAGTTACTTATTGTTTTATAAATAAGCCATTAGATGCTCATAAGTTTATTATATATTCCACGCAATCAATAATTCTATACTACAAATTTGCCGTTTTATCTATTATTTAGTGTATTATTCTATTTGTTACCGATACATAATAAACAGGTAAAATAACATACTTTTTATACAATTTTGCCCATATTTATATCTAATTTTTATCTACATATTTGTTACGTATTAAAGATATATAATAATAATTTGACTTCGATGTATGTTGTATGGTTATTAAATGAAGAAAAAAAAATTCAATTAAAATTTAGTGAATGAGATTGGCTTAAATTTTTTTAAGGCTTATGAACATGTTTTTGCCAATTACTTTTTAGGGTAATGTTTATTAAAATAAAATAAAAAAAAGGTTATCTTTTATGCTACAAGTTGTTATGAATGCAGGTGAATATATATAATATAATTGAGACGTTTGCGAGAATGGAAACAACAAATCTGTGTAAATATTAATTTTTTTGAGAATTTTTTAGACTCTCTCGAATTTTTTTTGAAAATGATGGTCACTGCCTCACTGGTCAGTTTAGCTTTTATCTATTCGACATACATCATCAAAGACAAAACCGTAATCTCCCCAAATATTGGTCTTTTATAGTTTTTCTTTCCCAAATAAGTGTCTTTATTTATTTATTAGAAAATTAGTTCTTTTAATCTAAAATTAAAAATATGGTGCAATTTCTGGCCCGTAGTAATAAAAAAAAAAAAAAGACTTGGAATGGCAATTATTTTTTATACTAAAAAAATTAAGTATTTATTTCCCAAATAAGTTGTTGTATGCACGTGTTAATTAATAATTAAATGTAAAGTTGATTATGTGTAATGATAAAGTGTATGTGATCACTTACCATTGGCCAATTAAATTTATTATGTGAATAAAATGATTGACGTATGTGAAAAAAAAAAAAAAAATGATTTGAAAAATATGGCAATCAAGTAAGTTGTTTCCAAGAAATCTTCCAAGTCATAAGGTCTCTTTGATTTGGTGGTGTCAAAAACTATATTTTTAATATATTTTCTCACATATTGTATTATATGTTTATATATGGATTCCAATACTAGTACTTCTTTAAATTCTAAGAACTAGTCGGTACTAATAAACTCAAACTAGAGAGCTCACTATTAAACCAAAAATGGCGGTTGCCAATAACACTCCTAGTGGTGGTTGGTCCAACATGAAGAGCATAGTCTTACAAACCCTCACCGGCCGTTGGTTTATGGTTTTTGCTTCTCTTCTAATAATGGCAGCTGCCGGAGCCACATACATGTTTGGCCTCTATTCAAGTGACATAAAATCAGTCCTTGGTTATGACCAAACTACCCTTAACCTCCTTAGTTTCTTCAAAGATGTTGGTTCAAATGTTGGTATTCTTTCTGGCTTAATCAATGAAATTACACCTCCTTGGGTAGTTCTCTCTTTTGGGGCAGTACTAAATTTTTTTGGTTACTTCATGATTTGGCTTGCTGTTACCAAAAGAATCCAAAAACCTCAAGTTTGGCAAATGTGCTTGTACATTTGTATTGGTGCAAATTCTCAATCTTTTGCTAACACTGGTTCCCTAGTCACTTGTGTTAAAAATTTCCCAGAAAGCCGTGGGGTTGTTTTGGGAATTTTAAAGGGTTATGTTGGTTTAAGTGGAGCTATAATCACTCAATTATACCATGCTTTTTATGGAAGTGATTCTAAGGCTTTGATTTTGCTTATTGGTTGGCTTCCAGCTGCTATTTCCTTTGCTTTTCTTAGAACTATTAGGATAATGAAGGTCATTAGACAACCTAATGAGCTTAAAGTGTTTTATAAACTTCTTTATATTTCACTTGGGCTTGCTGGGTTTTTAATGATAATGATTATAGTTCAGCAAAAAGCTCACTTTACAAGAGGTGAATATAGCGCTAGTGCTTCTATGGTTATTTTTCTTTTGTTTCTTCCACTAGTTGTGGTCATTATTGAAGATTACAAACTTTGGGAAAGCAAGAAATTTCATGTGAATGATTCACAAATAGTCACTGATAAGTCAAAAGCAGAGGACTCTGCTTCAATCACTTCCACAACAAATTTAGTAGCAGAAGAACAACCAAGTAGAGATCAAAAGCAACTTTCTTGCTTTAAAACTGTGTTTAGGCCACCAAAAAGAGGTGAAGACTTTACTATTCTACAAGCCCTTTTTAGTATTGACATGTTGATTCTGTTTTTGGCTTGTATTTGTGGAATTGGAGGTACTTTAACAGCAATTGATAACTTGGGTCAGATTGGAACTTCATTAAGATATCCAAAGAGAAGTATAAGCACTTTTGTGTCACTTGTCAGTATTTGGAACTACCTTGGAAGAGTTGTTTCAGGTTTTGTTTCTGAAATCTTCTTAAAAAGGTACAAATTTCCACGTCCTTTAATGCTCACTTTGATGCTCTTATTAGCTTGTGTTGGTCATCTTCTTATTGCTTTTGATATTAAGAATGGTCTGTATGCAGCTTCTATAATAATTGGGTTTTCTTTTGGTGCTCAATGGCCTTTACTTTTTGCTATCATTTCTGAGCTTTTTGGTCTCAAGTACTACTCCACTTTGTATAATTTTGGGTCAGTGGCTAGTCCCGTTGGGTTATATGTACTTAATGTGAGACTTACTGGTTATTTGTATGACAAAGAGGCTAAGAAGCAAATGGCAGCTTTGGGACTTGCAAGAAAGGGTGGAGAAGAGTTGGATTGTGTTGGGAAAGAGTGTTTTAGATTAGCTTTTATTATAATCACTTTTGTTACACTTTTTGGGGCAATTGTTTCTCTTATTTTGGTGATTAGAACCTGCAAGTTTTACAAGAGTGACATTTACAAGAAGTTCAGGGAGGAAGCTAAGGCAGATGAGACTGAAATGGTGAAGAATGAAAATAGTGTTACATCATAAGAAGCCAAAAATGGAAGATAGTGAGTGTTTTAGAATTAGCTCAAACATGAAAGTTGAATTAAGAAAAGTTTTATTTACTGTTTTTTGTGGTTCCAATGATAGCAAAGAATCGTAGATTTTAAACTAATATAATCAATTCTATGAATTATAGACGCTGGTTATATGAAATGAAACACGTAACAATATATGTTCAATTTCTACGAGTAGAAATTTCAGTATTTTTTTATATTTTTGTTTGTTGAACTCTCAATTAATTGGCTACTATCTGTCTTTTGAGCTGACAAAGATTAAATATACAACAATGTATCTCAAATGATCTGATAGAATGTGATTGAATATTGCACTTTATGAATAATTGATTATATATAGTATTGTTGTTTTTAGTATAGAAAAAAGATATAGCTTTGTTATCAGAAATGATGTTACTTTTTGTTCATGAATCCGCCAAATGGCTTAAGGTGTTTAATTTTAGATTTTATGAAAATTGAGATGGAGAGGTTTGAATAGGGACAAACCAATTTTGGCGAATGAATTCATTTCTAACTATTTTTTTTTTTAACTCACGAGTCGTGAATACATGTTCAACATACGTTTTATATATTTATTTTTGATGTAAACATAAATAAATTATTCTTAGGGATGTTTTCAAGGTATATTATTTTATTTTTGTAACCTAATTATTATTGTCACAAAATGAACACTTGATCCATTTGAATATGAAAAAAATTGAGCTGAATATCAATTAATATTCTTCTTGGTCCCGTCTTTTAGATATATTAAAAAGAGCTGAATAATAATAAAAGAAGTAAATTACTCTAAATAAAATAATGCATTTGTCTAATTCCAAAATTCATCTCTGTTAAGTTTTCAATTCAGTGAAGCGCAATTGAACGGGATATGTTTTTCAATTTTGATCACAAGTTAACTATGGTGAAGCACTTGGAGGATTTGTGTGCTCGTATGATGAGTTAAATTAAATTATCATTCTTAATGATCAATTATATTTTTATATATTTATGGGTATGGTAAAGAAAACAACTGTTTATTACAATATCACAAATAAGATGATATTGCCTACTTGTTAATTAATTAGGTAATAATCCTTGTACATCCATTAAAGTAAGCAAGTTCATAGGATCAATCCTTGTTTATCTATTACTTCTCTTTAATGCCTCAAGTTTTAAAGTTAAAGTGGATTATTAATTACATACATTATTTTTTTAAATAAATTATTACCAATATTCTTATAATTCTAGTTAATAATTTAAAATAGTGAATATTTAAAACCTAAATATATTTTGTTAAAAATAATATTTATAAGTATTAGTAAAATAGAGATAATTTTATAAAGTCGTCTTTTATTATAAAATAAAATTATGCATTTTAATACTAATTTTTATTATTTTATATATTATTATGCTATATTAATTATTAACTCAATTATAACTTTACACATTATTAATTATGCATGTCGTTTTATTTAAGTAGTGATATGTAAACTTACTATAAAACATGGAAGCACACCTTTTTCTTTTTTGCTTTCTTTTATCTAATTAATTATCATATGAAATTTTCATTCAGTATTAGGATCACAATAATAATAATAATAATGTTGATGTTAGTGATATTAGGGCACCACAATTGGTGGTGAGAAACAAAATTAAAACAATTATAATTAATGATAAAAAGATCGAGTTTTGAGACGAGGAAGTTGGTGATGCCTCACTCATAGTAATTCCAAATATTTTTCCAAAAAAATTACCGTCGTTGTCATTGAAGGAGCCTCCATTTCCATTGTTGTTGTTAACTCCGGTAACAGTCCCACCATTCACGAATCCAGGGACGTCTGTATTGTTGTCCCTGTAATAATTTCAAGGCAATTACAGAATTAGATTTTAAATGAATAAAACTTGTTCTGATTTGAATTAGTAACTAAAAATGGTGGATAAATTTTTTTATCTGTCAAACCACACCACAAATATAGAATTGATCAAATATACATAAGTTTAATATCGAAAACAATGAATATATAAAATATTTTTTGTCAAAATTAAAGTGGTTAGAGTAACTTATTGTTCTTTCATATCACCCATGGCCCATAATGCTATATAACTATGAACACAAAGGAAGATGGCAAATGAAGTAGGATATTGAGTTTGTAACTAAGAAAGCAAAGAAGGAGAATAAAAACTGAGTCAGCTTATACGTTTAATACCAAACAGATGACATGGAGAGCTAAGATCTAAATACGTACCCATCTCATCCAAAACACATGATAAGCTCAAAATTCCCACTTTTATATCTTCCTTTTTACACTTTTTCACTAGACACAAGGTTGGCTTTTTATCCAAATTATAACATAATAATGGCGTGTATAAAAGTATCCATGTTTCGTAAACCAAACTTATTGATGTAAAAGTTATCCGTTACTATAATCTCACTTCTCCACAGGCGTTTATTTCACACCTTTAAAGGGTTGTACCAATTCCAAACATATAAATGACTCAATTTTATACTATTTTTTGATATTGTACTGCCTACTATGAAACAACTTCAGATAACAAACAAACCACCAACTAACTCTAAATTGAATCAACTTAACAAAATGATGGAGAGCTAAAACGGTTTAATGGTATTTGATTATATGAACCCGTCATATAAAGCATAACATAAATAATAAGATGCCATTTTATAATTTGATTATAAATAGTTGATCAAAAGAAAAACCAACATAAAATGTACCTGGGATCACCAAAGACACCGGAGTTGAGGGTAAGTTGGTCAATCATAGCGGCGGTTTTGGGCTCAACGCTAGAGGCCTTGTCGTATAGACCGGTGATGGTAGCACCAGAAGGAACAAAAAATGCTCCATTTACCATAATGTCCCCTTCTGTTCTCCAGTTCCAACTTACCCAATCTCCCTCACCTGTTTCTATCCTCCTCGTCACCTGTCATTAACACATTTCTAATTCTATAAGCCACACATGTTATTTCTTTTTAATCAAATTTGATTTTGTGATCTCAAGTAATGACAGTAAAAAAATTTCCCTCTTCAATAAACAACATTAACGTAATTAAAAACTGATTATAAGAAGGTTTAACTTGTGAAGCCAAGGTTTCTTCTTTTCGAGAATAACTGTTGTTGATATTGCTTTCTGAAACGTTTATAATGTTTGCATCCTACAAAACCCATAATAATAAACCAGGCACAAATATATACGATGACCGAGTTTGAAACTCACAGTGCCCACAACATAGATCGTTGTACTACAAGTGAATTAGTAAAAATCAGTTGAAAAAAAAAAAAGTAATTAATTACCTCTTTGGCATTTGGGTCGGACGGAGCAACGTACCGATTACCCTGACTATTAATAGTAGGACTAGCACTACCTCCAATAGCATACATCTTCCACTCAGTGAAATCATTATTCACAACATGTATATAACCATGTCTACATCTTGGCATTCTCTGTACCAAACCCTTCCCAAAATGGTTAAATGCAATTGTTACTTGCATTCCCGAATCTGCCAAGTACTTGTCGTTATGACCCAAAAGCATAACTTCATCGTGATGAGCAAAATGGTTGTTAGATATCGTTATTCCAGTCGAACCCATTATGACATCAATCAACCCATCTGTACAATAAGAGAGAGAACAATGATCGATCCATATTTTTCGAGAGCTGAAGATAGATATACCATCACCGTCTGATCTTCCCCTAAAACCCACATGGGTTGGACTCGAAGCAATGAGGGTGTTACCACTGGGTTTACAATTGTGGATATGAATGTTGTGAATAATGACGTTCGAGATGTATTGAAGAGTTAAACAACCGTTGCCAGTTATGTGAATTTTTGTTCCACGGCCATCGATGGTTTTAAAGCTGTTGAGGATTAGCTCGTGTTTGAGTTTTATGGTCATGTCGCTTGCAAAGATTATCCAGAGAGGTTGAATTTGGATTACTGCGTGACGAAGAGTGCCTGGTGTTGGATTAGCTGTATTGTCGTCTGAGGAGTCTTTGACTATGTAGATTTGTCCACCTTTGCCTCCTATGGCGTCTTGGCCGAACCCAATTCCGCAATCAGCGAGTTTTTGAAGGTCCGCTTGCCAGTTTGGATCACATTTCCAACAGTCGTCGATTGGGTTGCCGGTGAGACATTTGTCTTTTTCTTGAATGGAGAGAATTTGTCTTCTTGATAGTGATACATTGACTTTCCTGTGCAAGCAGAAACAGAAGAATGCTCTGTTTTGTTACATACATGAATTTAAAAAAAAAAACTTTAAAGTTAAAATAAAATGAGCCAAGCATGTAGCAAAACAATAAAGAGCAAAGCCCAAAGCCTAAGAGATTTTTTTTTCTTTACTCTTTTAGGCAAAAGAAACAGAGTACAACAGAGGAGTGCTCTGTTTGGTTACTTAGATGAATAAAAAGAAAATGTTTCTAAGTTCATATAAAATGAGCAAAACCAATATATTTTTTCCCCCCGAAAATGAAACTGAGGAATGCTCTATTTGGTTACTTAGATTAATCAAAAGAAAATGCTTTTGTCTTCTTGATAGTGGTACATTGACATTCCTGTGTACGCAGAAACAGAGGATTCCTCTGTTTTGTTACATTAGATGAATTTAAAAAAAAAAAAAAAACTTTAAAGTTAAAATAAAATGAGCCAAGCATGTAGCAGCAAAACAATAAAGAGCAAAGCCCAAAGCCTACGAGATTTTTTTTCTTTACTCTTTTAGGCAAAAGAAACAGAGTACAACAGAGGAGTGCTCTGTTTGGTTACTTAGATGAATAAAAAGAAAATGTTTCTAAGTTCATATAAAATGAGCAAAACCAATATATTTTTTCCCCCCGAAAATGAAACTGAGGAATGCTCTATTTGGTTACTTAGATTAATCAAAAGAAAATGCTTTTGTCTTCTTGATAGTGGTACATTGACATTCCTGTGTACGCAGAAACAGAGGATTCCTCTGTTTTGTTACATTAGATGAATTTAAAAAAAAAAAAAAAACTTTAAAGTTAAAATAAAATGAGCCAAGCATGTAGCAGCAAAACAATAAAGAGCAAAGCCCAAAGCCTACGAGATTTTTTTTCTTTACTCTTTTAGGCAAAAGAAACAGAGTACAACAGAGGAGTGCTCTGTTTGGTTACTTAGATGAATAAAAAGAAAATGTTTCTAAGTTCATATAAAATGAGCAAAACCAATATATTTTTTCCCCCCGAAAATGAAACTGAGGAATGCTCTATTTGGTTACTTAGATTAATCAAAAGAAAATGCTTTTGTCTTCTTGATAGTGGTACATTGACATTCCTGTGTACGCAGAAACAGAGGATTCCTCTGTTTTGTTACATTAGATGAATTTAAAAAAAAAAAAAAAACTTTAAAGTTAAAATAAAATGAGCCAAGCATGTAGCAGCAAAACAATAAAGAGCAAAGCCCAAAGCCTACGAGATTTTTTTTCTTTACACTTTTAGGCAAAAGAAACAGAGTACAACAGAGGAATGCTCTGTTTGGTTACTTAGATGAATAAAAAGAAAATGTTTCTAAGTTCATATAAAATGAGTAAAACCAATATATTCCCCCCCCCCCCCCCCCCCCCTCGAAAATGAAACAGAGGAATGCTCTATTTGGTTACTTATATGAATCAAAAGAAAATGCTTTTGTCTTCTTGAAAGTGATACATTGACTTTCCTGTGTAAGCAGAAACAGAGGATTCTTCTGTTTTGTTACATAGATGGGTTTTTTTTAAAAAAAACTTTAAAATAAAACGAGCCAAGCATGTAAAAAAACAATAAAGAGCAAAGCCCAAAGCCTAGGAGATTTTTTTCTTTACATTTTCTAATTTAGGCTAAAGAAACAGAGGAATGCTCTGTTTGATTACTTAGATGAATCAAAAGAAAATGTTTCTAAGTTCATATAAAATGAGCAAAACCAAGAAATTTTTTTTTCCCAAAAATGAAACAGAGAAACGCTCTATTTGGTTACTCAGATGAATCAAAAGAAAATGCTTTTGAGTTAAAACAAAATTAGTTAAGCCAGAGTTTTTTTTTTCCTTCCTTTTTTAGGCAAAAGGCATGGAGGAAAACTGAAATATGCTCTGTTTGGTTACTTAGATGAATCAAAAGAAAAAGCTTTTGGTTTTAAATAAAATTACCAAACCACAGACAGTTTTTTTTTTTTTTTTAGGCAAAAGAAAACAGAGGAATGCTCTGTCTGGTATCCTGGATGAATCAAAGGAAAATGTTTTTGAGCTGAAATAAAATGACATAACCTCTTATAGAATTTTTTTTCTTTCTTCACACAACATCTGTGTCTATTATCAGCAAGTGGAGTTCTGTAATATTTGCATCAAAAGGTGAAAACATAGGAGAGATTTTGGTTGATCAGTTTTGGAGAACAGAGTAGTGAAAGAGTATTAATAACAAAATTGAGCAAGTTAGAGATGGAGTATAGTCATGTTGACAAAATCAAATAAAATGAGAGAGAACCATTTTGCAAAATAGTTAAAACTTCAAAATCCATATGGGGTTTTGTTTAGATTTAAATTATTGAAATGAAATAGATGTGGTGGTTGGAAGCTAAAAGCTTACCTATGGACTTCTCGAACAACAGCTTCAGGGTTAGGGTGTTCGTGAGGAAGGGTGAGGTTGAAGCTCCTATAACTAATAGAAATGGAGGGGGAGAAATAACTCAAAAGACATAATAAGAGAATGCAGGTAGTTGGAAGCATATTTGAAAGAACAATAGTAATGAAGAGAGGGATTTTTGTCGTAGTTATCTTGCTTTTGAATGAACAAACAACTTAGGAAGAATCGAACTTCGGAAAAAAAAAAAGTAATTTTTTTGTATAATAAAGTAAGATTATATTATTGATTACAAAGATTAATTAGGAAGAAAAGGTGGTGGATGGTTTTGGGTTAGCTATGAATCTGTGGAAGAGACACAATGGAGACGAAGAGGAGAGAGAATTAGTCTCTCTCCGTTCTTCTCCTCCCTCTCAAATTCTCCCTTGCAGTGTCCCTCAAACACTTACATTCCTATCTTGCATTATAATTATTCTAGGGATAGTCGGAAATCCTTCTTAAAAGCTTAAAATTCAGAAATAAATAGGTACAATATTATATTAATTAGCTGCCTACTATTTTTTTCTCTTCTATCTTGGTGTTTCGTCTTCTCCAAAAATCAGATTTTTATTTTTATTTTTGCTTCGGATCAAGATTATTTGCGGAGAGAGAACGTAAGTATGCCCATAGAATGCAAATGACTTTTAAAACTTCAACTGTATAGATCAGATCGAAGTAAAAATAAATACAAACGCAAACACGGATGATCTGGAAAGTACAATAGAAAATAGAAAATAAAAACCTTGACACAGTTATATACCTCACAAAACATGTACATAACATGCACGTTAGCACACATCCTTTATGTCCCTGCCTGCATATGCAATTCACTTTTTCTTCCTATATATTCTGATGCCTATTTGATCATGTTACTGCAATAACTTTATCATCGTACTTGTGTTAGCTAGATCTTTTCATGTTAATTATGTGTAGGGAAATAATGTTAGAAATATGTCTCTACTTGAGGCAATATTGTTGAATAAATTAATAACATATCATAGAAGTCAAGAGTTGGTAGCTATCTTTATGTCAAGGAATTTAAAAGTTGGTATATTGGAATATTTGAGAGTTTGTACTTTGTACCCACTTTGTAAACACTATTTAAATAGTGAATTATTCTCTTCGTCTTTGCTCGTAAATTAGGCCTTATGCTAAACTACGTAAAATTTGTGTGTTCACTTTGTTATTTAATTTCTCTACGTTTGGTTACCGTAGTTGTTCCTTACTCAATTGAGTGCTTACTATTTGAGAAAGTTTTGTCTAAAAAATTTAAAATTTAAATGATTTTGGTATTATCAATAAATTTTTTATAATAATAATATTTAAGTGTATATGCATATAACAAATAAAGTTTCTAAACAAATAAGTAATGCAATTAGTCTTGGTTACTTTCTATTTTTATTTTTTTTATCTATTCAAACGATACTTACTTTCTATTAATAATTATCTAGACTATATGTCATTCTCATACTTTTATAGCTCGTGTCATGTTACCTATTAGTTTACAAAATAAAAAACTTGGATAACGTTTTGTGAAGCAAATTATTTATAATTACAAACAGTAATAAAATCTTTGAATTTATGGAATATTACATTAGATGACAAAACAATAATTTCATTTATATTATTATCTTCTTTTGAACGTGTATACAAAAATATTTTTATTTTATATATCTATTTAAAAATAAAAAAAATTATTAAAACTCTAACAACTAAACCTCGACAAATTATATTGTATCTTCAAGAAATTTTTTTGAAACATAGATAATTACTATTGAACAAGTTCTCAAATGAGATAAATTGACTGAAAATCTAAATGAAAAGTAGTATACATGGGTAAAAAAGAAAACATTTCTTAAATTTATAAAATTAATGATAAATTGTATTCCAATTATATTTTAATCCCATTAAGATTGCAACCCCATACTACCAATCGATACAATAAATAGTTTAACTAAAAATGTATAAAAAATAAAGTTCAAATTTTTAAAAAGAAAGTAAGGTCCAATTGATATAACAAATAATTTAACTAAAAAATGTATATAAAAATAGGTTTAATTGCATGATATAATCATATTTATATATAGAGTTTCATTTTATCCTCCCTCCAACTACTGCACATATATGACTTTATTTTTTTACAAAATTGCATATGTATTTTAAGAGATTAAAAGTAAAATCAGCATCAAATATCATTCCTAAAATAAATAAAAAATCAACACCCATTTTAGTTTTATTTGATATTTGATGCAAAATCAATATTGTATTTTCATCGCATAAGTACCTCATAAGTGGGTACTCAAAACTATAAAAATAGAACTAATCAACCTTTATAATATACTTTATAGTACTAATTGCTACAGTGAATTCATCGTTAGCTCATAATATTTTTACATTTAGAGAGAGATCATAGCAAACTCCAAGCTAAGTAGGACTTAATTAGACTTGAATTTGTTTTCAAGTAGCTTGTTGGAGAGTAAAGAGCATGATGATTTGATTCAAACCTATTTTTATTTTTGGATGAGGGCGTGTGCTTGGATAGGTTGTTTTCAATTGATGAAGTGTGTTGGAAAAGTATGAAAAAGAGAGTATGAAACGAACTTAATCAATGTTTAACAACCTCTTCCACTTTCTCTCTAAACTTTTCACCTCAACCCTCCCCTCTCTTTCTCTTTCTGTCTAATTTTACATATTTTTTGTTATATTATGTTTGTTTTTAGCACTTCATTCTTTGTGTTTCTAAACCCATTTGCCAAAAAAAAATTCTAAATATTTAAAGAAAGGGAAAAAAGAAAAAAAAAAATATCCTTAAGATTCCATGAATACCTTCAAAGTTTGGAATCAACTCAAGAAAGTTTGTGGACTAATTCACAATTAGATTTTTCTATTTGGTTGGCCTTCTTGACTCTAAAAAAAGGTTATATATCACTCACTAAATATGTACATATAACCAAACCCCACTCTTCCTCTCCTTGCTTCTTCCCTACCCTTCAATCTATCTTCTCTCAATATCTTTGCCTTTGTGGAGGAACATGGAAGCAACCACAATATCAACTCAAGAGAAAGTTGTGTTGACGAGACCTAAAGACAAGGATGACAACAAAAACACGAGCATTGTTGTCAAGGGCAAGCGCACGAAGCGCCAAAGGCCACAATCTCCTCTCCCATTAACCATAATCCCCTCAAGAGATCATGAAGGTCGATGTGGTAGCAATAATATTGATCAATATGGTAGCAATATTATTGGCTTAACCAATAATCAGGACAATATTCCCAACAACTTGTCCGCTATCACTTCTATAGAATTCCAAGAAAGTACAGAGGAAGAAGAGGACATGGCAAATTGCCTAATTCTCTTAGCACAAGGCCAATTCCGGCCCAGTGAAGATCATGCCGGAATCAACAAGTATAACAGTCGGAGACTCTTGGAAACACTTGGTACTGGTGGTACTGGTAAGGCAGGGTATTATGTTTATGAATGCAGGACTTGTAATAGAACTTTCCCTTCATTTCAAGCACTTGGTGGGCATAGAGCTAGTCATAAGAAGCCTAAGGTTATGGCTGATGAGAAAAGGAATAACAATAATTTTATTGGGTTTTTATCATCTTATGAAGATTATGATCACGACATAACATTGAAGAGCAAAAAAATTTCCTCTGCATTTTCTCTCCAATTGAGTGAAAGGAGTTTGTATGAAAGTAACAACAATAACACCAGTCATAATAAGCCAAAGGTTCATGAGTGCTCAATTTGTGGAGCCGAGTTCACTTCTGGCCAAGCTTTAGGTGGTCACATGAGGAGGCATAGAGCAGTACCTACAGGGACTAACACAACTTTGTCTTTGACTCCAATCGGTACAAAAACTCATAAACAACAATTTCAACAACCTAAGAAAGCTAATAATAAGAATGTTCTTTCTTTGGATTTGGATCTTAACCTTCCAGCCCCTGAAGAGTTTGAAAATAGAGAATCCAAATTCAGCTTTGGTTCTTCAAAACAACAACAATCATCTCTTGTGTTCTCTGCCCCAGCTCTAGTGGATTGTCATTACTAGAAAATAAGAGAAGGCTAAGGTTTTCCTTTGGTTTTTTCCAAAAAAATTATCTTGAAAGATTGATGTTATCTTGATGTGAATTATTTATTACATATTCTTTTTTTCTTATACTTTAAATTTTTTATATAATTCAAATTTTTGAGATTCATTTCATTCTTTTGTTGATGATCTTGAGCAATTGTGAACCATGAAAAAGTTTAAAAATTCTTTGTTGAAGCAATTTGTGTATTGAAAAGAGCCTTTGATTCATGAAAAGTGCATGACGGGCACTCTTTTTTCTGCCTTTTTGATTTGGTTTTTTGTTTTTTTTCTTTCTAGAGGAAGAGACCCAGAAAATGTGATACAAAAGCCATTGTAAAAGGTTTTTATTTTTATTTTGTTTCTATAATAAGTTAATGGAGGCAAGAAATAAAACTAAAAGAAAAATTGGAGTATCATTGCTTCAATTACAAGAAAGCCTGCCTCACACACAATACAAGAATAAAATAAAACTATAGAAAGCCATTAGGTTACTGCAATTTTCACATGAATCTATCTTTCTTGTCCTCCTTTTTTTTTTTTTTTTTTTAATAATATAGTGGCCATTCAAAGATCAATGCATTTCCTTGCTATTTTTGACATTTTGTTTGCTTGGTCCAACTGTTTTTAGTTAATAGCATACTCAGTTAACCTCTATTTGTTATGATCCTATAATTCATGGTTCACGTACCTCAAAATGAATCCAATTAATTACTCAAGTTATATTACACAACCATGTAGAAGATTTATATAGAATTATAACCATGATCTTTTAAAACTGGACTCCTAAAGAAAGCCCAATAGCTTACTTGTCCAATTGGGCTATCTATCCATTAACGTTTGTAACCCAACTATCAGAATGCGAGGTCACTAACAACAGATTTCTTTTCCCTTTCCAAAAAAGCTAAACTATTCAAATAAACTCAAAATAGCTCACAGATTACTACCGTAAAGCCGAGCTGTAGAACTCAATTAATTCTTGAGGTGAGTTCTCTTCTTCGCCTCAGTTGTTCTTCTACTTCATCTTAAAACCACCGAGTCCTCAGCTGCGTTTTTGCTTATGTAGGTTTAAACTCGTTCACACTAATTACACAATTGCTTGGTTTAATTTGTTTCATTATTGCATCAAAATCTCGTTTTTCTCGAATAAGGGTTCCAAAACTTTGAATCCCAAAACCTCTTTTTTTCAGAAGAGAAGTTATTTATAGGTAAATATGTAATTCCATATCATGCCAAGAAGAATGATTATTTATTCTGGGGTTTGGAAAAGAAATTTTTGGTTTCACTCCTGGGTTGGTATAGTTCTGTCAAAAGTTTAAGCTTTCGTTTTATTTTGGTATATTTTCTGTTAAATTTTTTGTGTTTCTCTCAATGATTGCAGATAAAAAGTTTTTGAATCATGTCTTGGTGCACAATTGAGTCTGATCCAGGTATGGCTTTATTCTGGCTTATCTAATGCCTTTTTCTGCTGAAGATAACTTTATTTGGTATATACCTATTGCAATGTCGTCTTCTAGTAAAATTAATTACCTCTTGCAGTTGAAAAACTGTGTGTGTGTGTGTGTGAAAGGTGAGGAGGGTACTCTCTTATTTGAAACTAATAGTGTCCTGAATGTGTTAATTGGTTGACTTCAAACTGTTTTGGATTGCTGAACTATGAGGATGGTATTGAAAGTCATGCTGTGATGTTGACATGCTAGATGGGTTGTTTGGTCTTGATAGGACATGATTTCTTTTGACTTTAATTGGTTTATTTGATTGAAATTCCATGCAATCAGAATATCAGATGAAAACATGTCAAATTCAGTAGTCGACTGCTGAGCGTTATCATGCATAAAACCATTTTAAAATTTAGGATGCAAGAATGATCGGTAATTCTTGAACTTGTGAGCGACCTAGGAAGAGGATATCCGTTAAGTAACCTTGCAATGTGGGAACATTGTAGAGGAGATATATGAGTTCGGCCCTAAATAACCTCTTTTGGAGAGTTTTAAAATGTCCTAGAATTGTGTGTACATGGCTTGTACATTGCCTGTACCTATGTTACTTGGACTCGGATATTGGGTATTGGATGCAATACGTATTTGGAGATCGAACTCGTAAGTTTTAAAATTTTAGTATATTGAGTCACGGATAATAAGTGTTGAATTTTTGGATACGGGTACTTAGATGCGGTAAATTATTATATAAGTTACCTTTAATATAATACACATTTTATAAATATTTATGTTTATAGTGTATGAATTACAATTTTATGTTATTATTAAGCATTATTGTTGGATAATTATTTTTATTTTTCTATGATGTATCTATTTTAAGTGAATTTTTTTTTGAAGAAAAGTGCATATATTTTAGTAATTGAAATTAAAATACTGTTTTTTTTTTTCCTAAGATGATCCATATATTAGAATTTACCAAAAATGCCTATAGTCAAATTAGAATTTACAAGGCCCAGCCCAATATGCAGTGCCAAAAAAAAAATTTATATTGAAGAAGAAACCCTATGGTTTTGCGCTGAGTTTCTTTCTTCTTCTTTTTTCCTTTTTCTTCTCTTTCTTTCTTTTTTTTTTTTTTTTTTTTTTTTCTCTTTTTACTTCACTGGCCATCTCCATTTTCTTTGCTAACCTCCATCCTCCATCTTTTTTCGTTACCGAGTTCAATATATCAACAGCCATGTCCGACTCATATCCTGTATCGCTTTTCGGTGTCGTCTCGACACTGGTACAGTGGGGTAAAGTGGCGAGTCCAAGTAACATAGGCCTGCACACAACTTGACTTAGTAATGTACAACTTATACATAGCTTGTTCATTGCAAAAAAAAAAAAAAAACAAAACAAAACGAAGCACAATGTTAGGACATTTTGTGCCAAATCTCATAAAATGTGCGATTTTGGGTCCCCAAACCTACATATATCTATAGAGATAAATCATATATTGCAGTTTATTTATATAGTGCACCTTTGGGGATTCATGATTGTGTTTCTTATTATATATTCTTTTATCATCATGAAGGGGTCTTTACAGAGCTTATCCAGCAGATGCAAGTAAAAGGTGTCCAGGTAAGCCTTCATCAATCTATGCTGTCTTCTTTCTCTCTCTCATTTTTTCACCTTTAATGCTTGCATACATCTTCCGAGCATATAATTTATGAAGTCCCTTTATTTTCCAGCTTGGGTTTTATTTGCTCTTTTGCTGTCATGTTGATGACCCCTTGCAGATATTGCTTACATTTACACGTTCTGGAAATATTTTCATTATCTAAAATAATTGGGAAATAATAATGTTTAAATATAATGAGGATCAGCTGCAGTTTATGTTCAAGAAGACAAAACCATTGCTATATAATATATCTATATTACTGACTTTGTATAAGCAGTGGTAAGTGGTAACATCTGTTGCTTTTTCTTTCCCCTTTGTATTTTTCTAAGACTTGTAATGTTAGAAAGAGAGAATAAGGAAATGGAAAATAAAAGTAAAAACTAGGGGAGAGAAGAAAGAAAAGAACTAGAATATTACCCCTTTTTAACTATTACTTCTGTTGCAATTTTGATGGCAAATGTGGTATAATTTGGGGCTGCCACTTTGCATTATAATTGTCCATTGTAGCTTTCACGTCATAGTTAATGTTTAGCACTGCTGACGAGAAGTGTAATTTTTTAGGTCGAAGAACTGTACTCATTGGACCTTGACTCTCTGAACGAGCTCAGGTTGGTGCCCTGTTTTACTTTTTGATATTCTAGTCAATTACCAACATTTTCATGCTATTGAAATATTTTTGGTTTTCACTCTATTGCTACCACTACTTTTGTTCCCCTCAATCCCCTTTCCCCGACTCAACAATTACAGGCCTGTATATGGGTTGATTTTCCTATTCAAATGGCGTCCAGGGGAAAAGGATGACCGCCCTGTAATTAAGGATCCAAATCCTAACTTGTTTTTTGCAAGCCAGGTCAGTTTTCTTCAAAATTAACTTGCATTAAAAATCAAGATCCTTTTTCTTATCTTGACGTTTGTACCTCGTCATTTTAGGTTATTAACAATGCTTGTGCAACCCAAGCAATCTTGTCCATACTGATGAACTGTCCAGACATTGACATTGGCCCTGAACTTTCAACATTGAAAGAATTTACCCGGAACTTTCCCCCTGAACTCAAAGGTTTGGCAATAAATAACAGCGAAGCCATACGAACTGCTCATAATAGCTTTGCAAGGCCCGAGCCTTTTGTTCCTGAGGAGCAGAAGGCTGCTGGAAAAGATGATGATGTCTACCATTTCATAAGCTATGTGCCCCTTGATGGTGAACTCTATGAGCTTGATGGACTGAAGGAGGGACCTATTAGCCTCGGACCCTGCCCTGGTGGACAAGGTGACATGGAGTGGCTACAAATGGTGCAACCAATAATCCAGGAACGTATTGAAAGGTATTCAAAAAGTGAAATTAGATTCAATCTTATGGCAATTATCAAAAACAGGAAAGAGATGTTTACTGCTGAACTCAAAGAGTATCAAAGGAGGAGGGAACGTATCTTGCAGCAGCTTAATGTTGTGCAGTCAGAAAGACCTGTCGACAGTAGTAAATTTGAACAACTGAACAAATCCCTTTCGGAAATAAATGCTGGGATTGAGAATGCCACTGAGAAAATTGTGATGGAGGAGGAAAAGTTTAAGAAGTGGAGAAGTGAAAATATTAGGAGGAAGCACAATTACATACCCTTTTTGTTCAACTTCCTCAAGATTCTTGCTGAAAAGAAGCAATTGAAGCCTCTTATTGAGAAGGCAAAGCAAAAGAGCTCAGGCACTACTAGATAGATCGTGTACAACTATAAGTAGAAATAAGAAAGGGGCTTTTGATACCTCTCTTATGGATTTGGTGGTCATGACTTATATTTTATTTATTTTTCTTTCAGTACTTTTTTTCTTTTATTTCTTTAGTTTTTTATGTTCATGTTCTTCGGTATTTTTGTTCCTTCTATACATTATCATCTACAAAGTTTATTGACAATACATTATCAACTTTATTTATTTATTTAAATATACCAATTTATAATTTTAAAAAATTATATTTTCAATAAATTACATGCATGATGATGGGTAGTCAGGTTGGTTGCTCCGTTTAATTTGTAAATAGGACTATTTCTTTTTAGGTAATTTGTTTTCAATATTTTTAATTTGGTATTTTCGTTCCTTCTATACAGCCGTCTAGCTTGCGTTTTATGTTTTATTTTTCGTTAGAATTGAAGTTAATTATAACTTAATTTCGCCTAAAAATTTTGATACAATATATATATTTAAATGTGTTAATATTGGTTCATTTTATTTTGTTATGATTTCTATCAATTTAAATACTTTTCTTTTGGTTGGATTCATCTTGGATAGATGGTAGTGAAAAACTTTTTAAGTAGTAAATCTCTTTACTGTATGGAAGAACCGTTGGCTTATTATTAACAAACCCACGACGATAAAGGTAAAAAAACTTCAACAATGAAATCGTTTTCATTAAGTTGAATTTAAATGTATCAAAGTTATGCATTAAAAAATATCATTATTTACAAGAAATATATGTTACATCTAAACTCTCATGTTAATATCAAATATAATTTTAAGACTTCTCATTACTATTCTAATTTTATAAATTGTATGTAGTTACGTGCATAGCACATGCTTGTTTTTTTGCTAGAGTTAATCTAACACGTGATGCTACAAGCCGGTAATCTCACAAATAGTTGCAAGGTACTCCAATAAAATTGATGCTTTCAGAGGTTCTAAGGCATGGCAATTGTATGCAGTGAAGGTTTCAATCAGAATAATGCAGTAATTTATAATACAAACTGTATAAACAAATCCGCATAAGATCACTCTCCTTTAAAAAAAAAAAATTTCCAGTTCTTGTCGGTGCTACGGTAGTCTGATTTCTTACTCATACATCATCACGTGAGAACTTAAAGTGCTTACATCTAAAAGGAGGACTGAATATGTCCAACGAAAAACTAATCCATAACACTTTTTTTTTTGCTGAATGACTAATCCACAACTCTTTCAGAAGCATAGTTCACCTTCTGCATTATCATGGACTCAGCTGCATGAATTGCCCTCTGTGACCCTGTGATGGTAACTTTCCTGCAAAACAAGGACGGACAAAAATTGTCAAAAAGTTCTTATTTATACTATGTGGATGAGGTCAACGAAGTTACTGGGTTCTTATACCTATCTGTTGATCCAGACATGAAATCACCTCTATCTGATATCTTTAGTCTGGCCCCAGTTGCCTAACAAATTACAAAAACAGAGAACTCCAAGTGAGTATAGAATAATAGAAGCAAATTCTGTGAAACTAAATATATCAACTGTTATTTGTAAACCTGACTGATCTCCATTATATTCCGACCTCCACGCCCAACAACAAACCCAATATGACTGTCTGAAACACCAATAGTTACTGAGTTACTTCGGTCATCCTGAAATACATCAACAGGCCCTCTGTCAATTTATCAAGAAATAAAAAGATGAACCATGCACCTTTTTTGGATCAAATAATTCGAAACAACAATTACATTTTGGAAAAACAGATTAGATTGCCATGGTCCTGACACTGGGTTGATGGTAACAGAATACTGGAGGCTACCAGAATTTTTTCTTTTCTCATACAGCGTCACTAGTTGGATTTTTATTACGAATCCATTAATAAACTTCGCAGATAACCTAATTGTTGGATGTTCACAATTAGAGCTGTGACAATGACCGCTTATACTTTTAGGGTTATAGTTCTCTTCAACCTGACAAGCTAATCCTTCATTAAGTAAAAAAAGAACAATTCTGAATAAAAATGGGACATTTAGTGTCCTGCAACCATACAACACCAAACCTCATACTAATTTTTTTTAGAACGATCTGAAAACTTGTCATCCGTCAAGCATTTATTAAAAAAGCACTTAAGTGTTGCTTTATAGTTACTTTTCATAATCAGAGACAATTAGGATTCTAGTGACTGCATACCATCAACCAATAAAAAGCAGATGAGATGTTACTTAGCCCCTTGAGAGCAAAAATAAGTTGTTCTTTGTTCTCCCCTCCATGCCCCAAAACTTCATTCTACTCTACTATGTATATTAGTTCCTGCTTTACCGACTTGCATAAAGGTACATGAAATACTTAAATCCACTTTAGTTCCCTGCTGAGAGAACATTACACAGAACAAAGTGTTGTGAAATAAGACCTCTCTCCATAAGTTATTCTTTTTAAGTTTGAATGCAACGTCAAAATTATTCTCATCAAAGACAATTTTAAGAAAACCACAATCAACTCATTCTATATCTACATTGCATCAATTAAATTGCTTGCTAGCTTCCTCTTTTCCTGAGTCTTTGTAACAGTATAGGAGAACATACAGTGAAAACATTTTGGAATAGGATTAACCTTGTTATTCTGAAACTTGACACCAGATCCATTTGGTCCATAGCTCATCCCATTGTAAGCTGCTGTTGCAACAGAAGGAAGCATATATGTATATGGAAAACCATGAAAACCCGAGAAGAAAACACCTAAAATTGCACGCCAGAGAAACTAACTAGGCAATAAATTTCACAACTGCTGTTGCAACAGAAGGAAACGTTTAGGTATATGGCATACCGTGAAAGGCCGAGAAGAAAAAACCTAAACTTTCATGTCAAAAAAACCAACTAGGCACATTATTACATTAATGCCCTAAACATAAAAATAAAGCTTCCATTTAATAAATATTAAACTGCACGCAGGTTCTCATTAAAATAAAACGTACCTGGATATGAAAAGGGGGCATTCAAAGAGTGGCCATAATGAGTATCTTCAGCCAATTTAGAAACAATCAAATCAATAGCCCGCAACTGTTCGTCCAGAGTTCCTGTCACTGTTATGAGCCTATCATTTAACCCATAATAATTATTGTCTTGAGGAGATATTTTTATGCCAGCTTGTGAGTCTTCAATAAATGACCTGGCCAAAGGCAAACAAAATTTTTAGCAACAGTTCTATCTCAGCATTTTGAATACACAAAGCTGATACATTAATTAAAACGTGTAATATTGCATAATCATAAACCGTCCAGATGGTCAGAATCTATAACAGTTATCTACAGTGCTCCAATTTATAGTTTTCTACTATAAAAAACGACCATGGAACCAGCAGTTATATGCCACAGAAACAATTCTGCTACCATCCATTAACCATTCAGTGAATAGTCAAGGATAATAAGTTATTTTAAAATAAATAACTAATTCAAAAGGAGGGACTGGGACTTCATAGTCTTTGAATTCATCAATCATTGACCAGCCACTTTAAACTTTCATGAGGCATCATACAGGGAAAATATTTTATTGCTTTTATTATGTTACTAAATAAGGAGACATTCAACCATCTACTGTATCTTTCTAATCTGAACCTGAAAGCAAGCCCTAACACGCAAACAAATTTATGATAATATATTAAACATGCATAAAGATCAGGCATTTTTACTGCTTTCTCTTTTGTCCATCTATTTCAACAAGATCATTAATATTGCTTGGTATAGGACTACCAAACCCTATGCTACCACTAGATAGACCACATGATGGAGGCCCAAATTGACCATAGGCCCAACCCAAATTCGAACAGCTAGAGAACCCGTATCGAATGACCCAACTAGCATCAGTTCGGCCTGCTTTGACGAAGCTCAACTTGCTTGGACAAAGCACAGCCCTCGTTTGTAATCTACAAGCCACGCTGACGAAGCCCAGTCCGCGTCGACGAGCTCTAGCCCACCTAGATGGAGCCCAGCTTGCTTGTATGAGATTCAGCCCGTAGAACCTTTCTGCCCGCGGAACACCCCTTCACTTTTAAAGTACATATGTACTTCCCAACAATTTTTAGATGTGTCAGATATTCGGCCGCACCACTACCCGTATGAGGGTTCCAAAAGCACTCACTCTACTTTACGAGTAACCAATGAGCTAATGACACATGAACAAAATCACCAATATAAACACATGAATAGTAGAACCTTGCAACCCTCTCTAGCCATAACCCTCTCACTAGAATTTTCTAAAACAAATATTACAAGTAAAACACGTTAACTTTCATATCTAACTATTTAAGATGCTTATCTGGCCAGTGATTCACAAAAGTATAATGCATAAATACAAGAAGATATGTCCATACTTTATAGTAGATCCTGATTTCCCAATAATGCCACCACAAGAACTATTTGGAACAATTAATCTCACTTTTGTTCTTGGATCAGCACCATCATTTTCTTCGGTGTGTAGCTAAGCAAACAAAACAAGTTATATATTTATCATAGATTACATGATGATCAATTAGAGGTGTTAGATTATACAAGATACCTCACTCAACAATTTAGCAAGAATGAGATCCATGGCCTTGATAATGTCATTTATTGATCCAGATATCATGATGATCCTGTCAGTTGTTCCCGGGAAAAATTCATGATTACGAGATAACTGAATTCTTGCACCAGATTGAGATTGAAAATCAGATATTGTTGCACCACCCTTTCCTATTACAGAACCGGCAGCAGCATTTGACACAAGGAACCTAATGTATATAGACTTCTCCGTAGAATCTGAAAATTTTGAGAATGCAGGAAGCAGGAATAAGAGGTAAGTAGATGCACAAAAGCTGGCCCAAGCTTATATATACCAGGGAATACAACTCCAAAAATATTTTCTGTGAACCAAAACTGGTAGATTTCAGGTTGACATGTTATAATTCGGGGAAGGGGAAGTATAGCATGAGTTACTAAAATCAACTTCAATGCCAAAGAAAGAAAGTGCTGCTGAAAACCGCCATCACATCTATGCAACAATCATAAAATTCGCAAAGTGGTCTGGACCAATTAGGAAATTGAATTATAGAGATCATACATAGCTATGTTTGTAGTGGAAGCTTCAATTCGTTAAATAGAGAGTATTATTAAAATAAAAATAAAAAAGAAGCATCACATAATGATTATCAAATATCAAAACATCATATTTGAGTTTTGTGAAACAAGCAGGATAATTGTCACAGCTTAGGCAGCCATTTAAAACATTAATCATGTATCAAGGAGAAATTTGAAATAAATTCCAAGCAAATCCAAATTAAGAAATCATACTTTTTCTCATCCTATACTTCCATTGGCCAAAAAGTCCAATAAAAATTTTAAGCATGCGTCATTCAGAAAGTTATTATTGTTCTTATCTCCTTCCAATGAAGGAGTATGGCCTTCGAACAATTTGAAAGAGTGAATTCCATCAAATGCAAGCTCTATATTGTTCACAGTCCAAATTCAAATAATGTAAATTGTACTAAATTTAAATATTTCATGTAACTTCAGGAACCTCAGATCATGGCATATTTCAAAACACAAGCTAATTGACAATATGTGAGACACATTTACCAGGAAATACGAAAATCCCTATGTCTCCATTTAAGTGCTTTTAAGACCTTAAAAAACTGAAAATTACCTCGCGTTCAAACAAAAATAATAACTAAATTATTAAACTGAATACACCGCCTGTATCCTTACACGACTGATTATCTTATCGGCTTATCCTGTCTTGCTTCTCTTTCTTGACACACCAAGAAGAAAACCACTCATCAGCACAAAGCCATTAATGCCAATACATTTCATTTTCTTCTACTTCGATCTCATAGTCTCAACATCCAAAACAACAAAGTTAAAATTAAAATAGTAATTAAGTTAGGGATCCATTTCCGAAACAAAAATACCAAAAATATCACTTCAGAAGCTCACATTCTCACCACTCATGGAACAACTAGACCATAAAACTAAAAACTCTTAAATAGTAAATTCCATCACAGCTTAGAACAAATCTACAAGACAAAAAGATAGCAAAAATATCAGATCAGAAACCTGAAGAAGGTGATCTAGGTGGTGGCTGTGACCGTTTCCTCGGGGCCTCAGGAGATGAAACGTACGACGATTCGGTGGACTCCATTATCCTCTTCCTCCTTCAAGAGATAGAAAGAAGCAAATTCAAATAAAACAAAAGGATTTTGACCATTGCTAGAATTCAAATGCTTCGCAATACAAAATAAAGCTCAACTGTACGCCTCAGCTTACAGCAAACGATCGAGAAACGCGAAAGCGAGTGAACGTTTCGGAAAAGCTCAGATTTTCGCAGCTTGTGCTTAGCCTGTGAACTGTGGAAGCCTTTGTTACCTACCAGACCTATCCATCTCTCTATTTGCGTCACGTGTTATCGTGCGAAAACATGCACTTGGCTTATATATTTGCACGTTGTTTGTAGACTCTTGACCAATCACAGTCCTCGATTTTGTCGACTTTCTTATTGACAAAATTGTTAACAAGGAGTCAATGCAAAACAGCTTGCAAGTGGTTTTTTAAAATCTGATTGGGTGGAGTGGGCAGTATGTGAACCGGACCACGTGGTTTTTGCAAATCGTGGGTTTAGAAGTTTGGTACTCGAACACAGTTTGTTAAACCGTCCGGCGCGTTTTATGACTTCTGATTCTTGTGCCAAACTAGCTATTGCCATTTGCCACTGTTCTTTTATTTACACTTTTCTTTAGATAAAATAAACTTTTTTTTACCACTGAAGTTACAAATACGCACTGTTATAGATTAAAAAAGTAAATTGCAAAGGCAGTAAAAGTACACATGTTATTGTTTTATTATCCAAATTAAGGGTTATAATTTTTGACACGACACGATAGTACGATCCGAATACGACATGACACACGAATTTTTTTTAGTAAGAATTGATCAATAATTTTTTTATGTTCTTAAATATTTTGTTATTTTTTACTATTATAAATAAATAACACAAAAAAAATTCAAGTAAATTTTTTAATGTACCAACCAACACGAAAACACGACACGAATAACACGAACAAACACCACATGAACACGAACAAATACAACATGAACACGACTAATACAACACGATTGACACCCCTATCCCAAATCATCAATATTCTCAATTTGCCCCGATTTGTATTTTATTACTTCATAAGTATCCCAAATCCCCATCAATGCTAAGGAATTAGAAATGGGGAAGTCTTGCGTATGCTAGGTATATGAAATATTTTTAAATGGTATTTTAGTTCCACCACATAAAAATACATTTCTTATTAACATTTTCAACCAATTAAATGTAATTTATTTTTTATACAGCGATAATACTACATTTTATAAAAAAATAAACTCTAATGTTCTATAGTTTATTTATATTATTGCATAATCTCCACTTTTTTTTTTACACTTTTTCTTAAATTTAATTAAATTTATCACTTTCTTAATATATCTAAATATTATTGTTGTATAAAAAATAATCTCAAGAAATTGGCACTTACACCATAAAATGACAAGGTTTACCTATGCTCTCCTATAACCCTTTAATATCTTACTTTTCCTATTTCTCATAACTCTTGGTCATAATAGTTGTTTGAAATCCTTCAAGTTCTGCGATCGTAAGTTTGGGGACTTTTTTTTTTTTTTACTTTCTTATATACTACAGACTGTGACCGCTGCAAAAGAGGTATATAAATAAATATTATATTAAGTGAAGTTTGTTTCGTTAAATATAAAATTAATAAAAATAATAATTATAATAAAATTAAATGTAAAAATAATAATATTATTATTACAATATTTATTTAAATAGTTTAATCAAAATAAATATTAATAACATTAAAATAAAGATTATAAATAAAATAAAATTTAAAAATAAACTTTTTTTTTTTTACTTAAAGTGATATAATGAGCATAAAAATCATAAATAATTACATAAATTGTAAGAAAAATAGAGCATTACAGCGTATTCTTAAAGTTGCATACATAATGAGGATTACTGCTATTGTTGTAATCCTTTTACATTTCATTACAGAGTACAGTCAAACCAAACACAATAATACCTTTAATGATTTTCATTATTGTCAACCAAATATGCTATTGTAGAAGACAAAAAACTATAAAAATCTAAAAAAATAAGAGGTTATAGGAATTTGAGTTAATATCTCTAATAAAATGTACTCACTATTTTTATATTACTAATGTATAGAAAAAATTTAAAAAATAATAAAAATATCTTTCAAAATTTATAATAACAAAAATAGTAACTATTAGTTTAAATCATATATTTTCACAATTGAAAAAATAATTGTTACATTATTTTTCACTATTACAATATTTTTATTTGAACTCTCATATAATTAGATGCTTTTTAAATTAAATTGCAGTAATTTAAACTCATTTAATATTATTTAAATGTTATTTTTATTATTATAAATTTTAGATACGTTATTATGGTAAATTTTCAAGAATATTTCGTAAGTTTGTTGATATTTATTAAGTTATGGGAAGGCGGGGAAATTGAAGTGTTAAGGGATCATATTTATTATGGAATGAACATAAATTTTTAAATGAAACACAGATTTCAATAATGGCACCCATTTCCTAATTTGCCCAACTTTTAAAAATGAGGATTCTCTTCGAAAATATGTAAATAGAAATAAAATTTCACTTGGGCCTCTTGGCAAATACCCAATGTTTGGACTTTGGAATACAGTGATCCGACATTTTCAAAAAGTTCAGCCAGGAAGTTGCGCTAATTTTGTGTACATCCCATTAAATCTCTTAATACAATTGATAAATTTTAATAATTAATTTTTTTAAAAAAATAATATTAAATATGTAGATAACATTAACTATTTAAATTTATCTTTTTTTTTTTTTGCTACAAATTTAAATTTATCTTATATACAACAACTTTTTGAGTTTACCGGCTTAACCAACCCGCGAAAAGCAGAAAATATTTGGCGCATATATTTCAAAATTTTAAATTTTATATCCAACACAGAAAACCATCTCCACCGTCAATTTTAATATCGCGAATCTAACTCTCCAAGTCATCAATCCTGGCCACTTCACGGACACCAATCACATTCCACCGCCTCGTTCTATAAAATAAAAAACCGACGCACTGATTTTCTCATCACAAAACCATTATTTTTAACTCTTATCTCTACAGCCTCTCCGAACAATTTGATTCGAAGAAACAATGGCACCAGCCAAGGCAGAAAAGAAGCCCGCTGAAAAGAAACCCGCGGCTGAGAAAACAACATCAGCCGCCGAGAAGAAACCAAAAGCCGAGAAGAAGTTATCCAAGGATGCTTCTTCAGCCGACAAGAAGAAGAAGAGAACAAAGAAGAACGTCGAGACCTATAAGATATACATATTCAAGGTCTTGAAGCAGGTTCATCCTGATATTGGGATCTCAAGTAAAGCTATGGGGATCATGAACAGTTTCATCAATGATATATTCGAAAAGCTTGCTCAGGAGTCGTCTCGTCTCGCTCGTTACAACAAGAAGCCAACTATCACCTCTAGGGAAATCCAAACGGCTGTTAGGCTTGTTTTGCCTGGTGAGCTTGCCAAGCACGCTGTTTCTGAAGGGACTAAGGCGGTTACTAAATTCACCAGTTCTTAGGCGTTTAGGCTTAGTAAGATAATGGACGCTTATGTTATTTTCAGTATTTAGTTTTATTTTGTAATGGTCCTTTTGTTGTAAAGGAGTGAATCGATTACCTTTCGTGGGTTTTTAATTTTCCAGGAATGAATTATACTTTGTGGGAAACAAAATCAATATTTATTTGCTTAATTGGTTCGCTTGATTTCAATTACATTACGCCTATGCCACTGCATATCTTGGAAAATGAATTATCAAATTTATGTTTTTAATGAATCAAGATTAGATATGTTGATTTTTCGAATTGGTATTTGCCTTTTAATCAGCCGTTGTCATCTAGCATTATTTCATCTCTATTCTGTCAATTAAAGAATATATTTCAAATGGTTGATTGTTATCTCTCGATTTAAGTGGAAGAGAATTAGAACACGTTTTGTCGTTTTATTTTACTTTTTTGATACCATATATGAGTTTTCATTCATATTCTTATAAACGCTCTATGAGTTACATTAGCTTCTAGCTTTTGTTATTTGTTTGGCTTAAGGCTTCCTCTGACAAACGTTTAAGCTTTATGTTACTGTGTTGGTAATGTGAAGTCCATGAGCCAAGTTTGTTGTTTGGAGAACGGATGCTCTTCTAGTTCTCAATTGATAGCCTGGCTTCCAAGAAGATAGAAAGAGTAGATGATAACATTTTAATATAAGTTCAAGTTCAATGCTTTTGACGTTTGCTCTGTCCTGTTATGCTCGTTAGTATGGAAGAGCAGCCTAATGTGTGTCATCAAGATTTTTTCTTATAAATTGTGTGTTTGTCAGTGATTTGTATGTCATTTTGGTGCTTGGAGGAATGCCATGCTGCATGATTCTCAATTTGGACTCTGCAGAATGACAAGTTCGACAGTAAGAAATTTCTGTATAGTTAACTTTCCTGAATGAACTGGGACCCAAGTCTTTGAATTTTGCTTCCCCGCTTTGTGGTACTGGTTTGAATCTCTATAGATAATTAGTCATTTTTAAATGATATGCTCAATCACTGCAATAATCAAATTAAGTTTCTTAAACAATTTTCAAATGAAAATATAACTACTTAAACATGAATTAGTGGGAGGAATGAAGGCTTGATGTCCAACATAAGTACAAGCAAAAATTACATGTGCAGCATGAGCATTAAGGATAGAAACATAAAAGCATACTACAAAGGACAAGCCTATTAAAAGCAGTGTCTTTCAGGGGGATATAGGGCCAGGAAGATTCTGTACAATTTCGTGGACATCAAAAGAAGACCCATTTTTTATGGACTCAATCACGAACAGGGGCGGAGGCAGAAAAAATATAGAGGGGGGCTGAATTTTTTTTTTAATACAAAATAAAAAATTAATATAAATTATAATAAATTATATTTAATTTAATACTAAATTTTTCATGCCATATTATAATAAAAATATGTAGTTAGCACTCAAAAAATATAGAGTTAATATATTAAGAATAAATTATAAAAAAAATTAAACAAAAATGTAAGTTAATAAGTATTAGTATCATTCATGAATAAAATAAATTTATTAACTAAAAAATTTAAGTAAATACATATATGATTTAGTATTTAATTTAGAATGTAAAAAGTAAAATATGATTTAAAATTTAAACTTGAGACTATATTTAAAAATGTATATTTATAAATAATATAAGAGTGATTAATAATAATAAAAATAAAAAAAATTTATATAAAACTTCGGTATTCACCTGAAGAAACAAATCTGTATGGCTCTTCCCGTCATATAGCCTATATTATTTTAAAAGAATTACATATATTTAAAGATATAAATTTAATAATGGATGAGAGATTCTAATAATAGTTCTTTTCAATTAATTAATATCTGAGCATATATAAAGGCAGGAAGCCCATTGAGAATAGTGCAAAACCTATTTGGGCTTATTCTAAGAAAATATACATCAGCCCATACAGCATAAATATTGAAATGACCAAGTAGCCCCTTAGGAACGTTCTTATTTCCACCAAACACCAACGTTAATGTATACTGTAGTAGATGTGCTCGATTTTCTCTCCCTTGGTTCGTTCGTTCTTCGCAGCAAATATTGAAGAAGAGTTTAGAATTGATTAGTAATATCAATCTGTAATTGAATGGATCTTCTGTGCAGTGCCTACTCTAACTCTTCTGATGACGACGCCTCCATTGAAGAAGCAAAAACCCCAACACCAGAAACTTTCACTCTGCCTCCTTCGAAGCGACTCAAACTCCAAAACCTCACATTTATTATATAAAAAAAAAATTGAAGCAGTAGCGAATGGAGGTAATCTAGTTTCTTTGGAAGCTATAATGGCTAATAAGTTTTGCTCCTCTGTGGATTTGGTTTCTGGGTTTTCGATTTGGAGATTGGGATCCATTTTGGGAGATCAAGATAATATTTTTGCCTGGATATAAGCTGTTCTTGCTTGATTGGCTCTCCCTCTGAAATTCTAAAAGCTTTTTGAATGTTATAGTGAAATTTCTGGGATTTTAAAGCCTTTGTGTCTAGAATTGTTTAATTAGCCTTCTGTATTTCTACAAGCTGATCACTCATAGATCTCTTCAGCCTTAAAACCCTCGTGGAATCACAGCCGGCAGGGGCAGATAAAATATTTTCAGAAAATCCGGCCGGGGCTGAAGCCCCCCCAGCCCCTGCGTAGCTCCGCCCCTGATCACGAAGATTCGTTATTGATTGAGATACAAACTTGGACCTCTTTCTCATTTTATTCAAGCGTCGTCTTCTATCGTGGGCGGATAATTCCAACCCAATTAAGCCCTTAAATTTTCTTAAATAAATTTCTCCCATTAAAATTATTTTCAATTTTTTTTAATAAACAACTCAGTAAAGTGGAATAGTTACTCATTACTACTGAATTGAATAAGGTTATACCTGTTCCCAATCATTTTTCCCTTTTTTTTCCTTTCAAGTATTCAATTTTCTTTCATAGATTTTATAGACATGAAAACTTTTGCTACTCTTGTGAATTTCATGGTGATGTATGTAATTGAGATTTTGTTAGAATTTTGAATTATATATTTTTATAGATTTTAAGTACTTTTATATTCGAGGTATATTTTAATGAAGTTTATTTCATTGAAATTTTGAATAAATAATATTTACTTATATAATATATTTTAAAATGGTTAGCACAAAAATCCCAAATTAAAAACATAATATAAACTATTATATTTTAAGTTTTGGAGAACCAACATATTATCCTAAATCTCACAACTCTTTATGATTTAAGACTAGGTATGATAAATTAGACATAATTATAAAGTAAAATTTTGGAACCATTTAAAATAATCAAATTAAAAGTAAAAGTAAAACTAAGTAAGAAAATATCCTGCCAATGCCCCTGTAGTCGAATGGCATATGCCACTTTAATATAAGGTGGAAGTTTCGGATTTAAAACGTGAAAATGTAGACGTTAAAATTCAATAAAAAAAAAAAAAAAAATCCTAGCACAGTTTTCCAATCTAGAAACTTTGATTGCTTCTTAATCTTAGAGATTGAATATGCTTTCCGACCATTTTTTTTTTTTTTTTTTAAGTAAGCATCTTAAAGTAGGCTTAATTCCTCTTTTTATATTTAGGCTTAGCCAATTTTAAAAGCTTTCCATCACATTATCTCAAGCTCTTTTTTTCACTTGTCACATTTGTACATACATATTCCTCAAGAAACAAAAGCATGCCCTTTATTCCGCCAAAATTAAGATACTAATCCCATATATAATAGTAGGCTTAGCTTATACTGCAAGCTCTCTCTAAGCATTCAAGTCTTCAACTATGTGATTAATATTCCTCCTAATTATACAGATATTTTGTTTTATTTGTTGTTGCAATTCAAATTGTTATTACCATTTTTCCTTAATGACATCTTATTTTATATTAATGTCATTAAAATATAATTAATTATAAAAATATAATAGACAATTCTACACAATTTCTATGGTCATAACAAAAATTGTTTTATTTAATTACAAATCCCTAACCTTTTTTTTTTTATTATTATATATAGTTTTAAGGTGTTTTTTAATACTTTTTTAAATAACTTTGGATACGTAAAATTGAAGCCAAAATAAAAGGCTGGCCAGCAGAAAATTCCACATTGAACAGCTGAAATGAACTTTCCACATTCAAGTCTCTTCATATTCAATTTTAATCAATAAAATAATATTACAAAAAATATAGAAAGTGAGTAAATCTAAATTCTAAACTCTTCTAAACAAACAAACAACCAATTTGTTGAAATAATGCAACATTACGTCCGAGTTGCGATAACCCATGAATATGATTAACTTTCCCAAACTAAATATCTAACTACATATTTGATGAAGATTCTAATTTGTAATTTATGATTAATATAATTAATTTTATAATTTTTTATTTTTTTTATAAAATAATAATTAATGTATTTGATAAAAAAATTTATAGTGATTTTCAAGAAAAAAAATTAAAAATTACCTTCAAGGTGCTTTGTAACAATTTTTGTTTTTTTAAAGAACTTTAAATCAAAGAACAATTTTGTTTATTTATTTATTGTAAATTTTAAGTTTTTAATATTTTTTAATAATTATACATATAAAAGTTATAAGAATTGATTTATTGTCTAAAAAAAATATTTTGTCAAAATGAAAAAAATTAGAAATCGCAAATATGATTCAAAATTTTTTTTTTATAAAGATTTATAAATCACCTCATATTTTTGTAGTAATTTCTTAAAAATATAAAAATTTAAAAATAAAAAATTGTTACTAAACATATTTTATTAAAAAATTACTTTAAAAAAATCAATAATTAATAATTAAAATTATTATTAAACAAGCTCTAAACAAAAAAAATAATTAATTTTTTTTTTATTTTTTTGATAAAATTAAAAATAAAATTTTATATATATAAAAAAATTATGTCATATAAATAACCTGCTCATGTTTCGTTTAGAAAGAAAAAAAAAATATATATTCTACTTCTTTCCCCGGTTCCCCTTCCATTTTGGATTGTTTATCCTAGAGTAGAGTACATATGGACCTTGCGATACTATCTTTTTTCTTAAAAAATAAAAAATAAAAAATAAATAAATAAATAAAAGAACAGAAAAGAAAAGAAGGAATTGCTGTAACTCTATGATTAAACAATTAAATTAAAATTCAGTTGTTTACAGAAAAAATTACAAAAATATTTTTATTTAAATTTGATGTATATATTTATATATATAGCATAATTAAGATAATCATGTGTTAATAACAGATTTAATAATATTATATAATTTTAAATTATTAATTTTATAATTAATTAATAAATGATATATAATAATTATAATACTTAAAATTAATATATAATAAATAAAATAATATTATATATATTAAATAACGTTTTAATATAAAGTTGAAATAAAATTATAATAATATATATTTTTTAACAAATAATAATAATAAAAAGAAAAAGAAAAAGAAAAACATATCAGTTTTTGACAAAGTACACCTTCGCATTGAAATTAAATGCAGAGATTATGACATACCACTATCACATAACATCAATTTTGAGATTTTCAAAGAATACTACCAATCCGTCTAATCTATCTCTATGATGGAAAAAAATTCAAAACTTCGTGTTTCAAAAACATATATTAATTGTTCAAAACTAAAATAATTTATCTATCCTGAGCCAACAAACAAATTCAATTAATTAAACTAGTCATTCTTGCGTGTACATTGAAACATGATTAAATTCATCTTAACTATTTATATTTTTTAAAAAGGAAATAGTGATAAAATTAAGGATTATTAATAATAGTGTATGTGAGGTGAAATATTAATGAAATTTACGTTTAATTAATTAATTTTTAAAACTTATTTTATCTTATCTTATTCAGTTTTTTAAAAGAGATAAAGAGAGTAATTAGATAATACTAATTAAAATATTTTATTTATATTTAATAATTTTAAATATAATAAATAAAAATAAAAATAAAAATAATATAAAATATAATATATGATTATTTATGAAATAAAAATTATTATATGTT
The DNA here is from genome assembly GCA_029378325.1 of Elaeagnus macrophylla. Classification (NCBI taxonomy): domain Eukaryota; kingdom Viridiplantae; phylum Streptophyta; class Magnoliopsida; order Rosales; family Elaeagnaceae; genus Elaeagnus; species Elaeagnus macrophylla. The sequence goes on along the minus strand of CM055652.1, from coordinate 1,416,185 downwards.
TAAAGTTAAACAATAAAATTAGGTTCTAACTTAAATGAGATAAAATAAGTTAAAAAAAAATATATAATATACTAACTTTGTACATATAACACATTTTTATTTAACAATTTATTTAATTAAACAAACCCATCAAAGTCTTCCGATCCATGAGTTACGTATACCTCCTCCTCCTTCTTCTTCTTGATTAAACCCACAATATTATTATTATTATTTATCATCAAGGAAGCAATTACCAACCACTCATCAACCTCATATCATCTCTTCTCTTTCAATACATAAATCATTATATCTCTCACGTGTACCTGTTTTTGTTCAAACCTTTATCTAATTTTAATCCCGCTTAATTTCTCTTTGATATATAAATATGAGAAATTTGTACCTTAAATCACACTCCTACTAGTTATTAAAATTGATATATGTTTTAAATTAAATTCATAAGATGAGATTAACTTGTACGAATTTGAATTTTTTTTAGGAAAAAAAAAATGTGTGTGTGTATATATATATATATATAAGACTTGTAAAAAAAAAAAATGTAAGCTGGAAATATAATTGACTAATTGTAGTCCAAGAACAATCACATTAATTCCCAAAACCCAAATTCCACCTAATTAAGAAGTAGCAATCCATATATGTAAATTAATGGAATATATAATTCAGATTCATATATAAGAAGCTAGCAATCACATTAATTTACCGGCCTATATAATTCAGAATTTCAGATCCAAGAGTTTCTGCAGAAACTGAAACAAGAGACCAATCTCAATGAATAACCACAGTGTTATTCAACTTAAATTAACATCATTCTTTCAAGTTACAACCATGCAAATTAAATTTATATATAAATTCAAAAACCCAGAAGAAGAAGACAAAAAAAAAATTCAAAAATTTCACAGAGAAGAAAGAGAAGAGTGGTATATTCCGTGTGAACTGTAATATTACTGACCAAGATGATCAGAAACACAGAGAATCATGAGCTTAATTTACATGCGAAACATTATAAACCTTCGTCTCTTGGCTGCGAGGTGTTCAAAACTCGATCCAAAAAAGCTCTCAACTTGATCACTATTGACGATGTCAAAGAATTCAAACTCTGTACTCAATTTTCTCTTGCAATAATTAGGAACCCTTCTTGGCTTTCTTGGTGCTGGTGGACATGAAACGATTTTTGGAATTCTGTGTTCTTCAGATTTTGGAGTGTGACACTCAAGCTCTTCGCTATCTTCTTCTTTAACGCTTTCTCCGTTCTGAATTGGGCTTACTTTGATTTTCTGATCAGTATTGACATTCTTCGGTACTTCGAATTGGGTTTGAACTTTAATTGTTGAAATTCTGATTTTGGGCAAGTTGGGGCATAATTCAAGATCGGTGGACATAGTTGATTATGATGAAGGTGAAGAAGATTAGAATATCACTATCACTATAATTGTAAAACAAGTAATTTAGAAAACAGGGGTTTTTATATATTTGATCAAATTGTATGTATATAAGAGTTATATAGTTTAGGAATATTTAGAAGAGGTCTATATTTATTTATGTATGGTAAGAAAAATATTTAAAATGGATTAATTAAAGCGTTGGATTTTGAAGACGTGAGTTTGAAGGTAATAGAGAGGTGAGAGAGAGTCAGACAGAGAAAGAAAGGTCTTTAATGGTTATTTATTCTATCTTTCTTGTTAGGAATATGACATTCGGCTTGAATATTTACCTATTAATTTACCATTTAGTTTAATTACTTTATTTGGGTTTTTTTATTACTATTAATTATATTTTGTTATTTTCCTCTTAACCGAGAATTTTTTCTTTTGTAGATTAGCTGAACTGTGAAGTGAAAGTGATTTTTCAATTACCCTTTTAAGCACATAATAGTCAATAAAGATTATTAGAATTAAGAAGGTAGCTTTGGGTTGCTTGGATTTTTGGTTAAGCTTTTTCAGGAATTTCGGGGCTGTTTTTGGTTAAGAACCTTTTAAGTGATTTAATGTCCATACTCTTTCTGGGAATTGGTGTTAAAGCTATAAATCATGGAATGTAATCTAATGGTAATTATAAAACAAAATAAGAAAATTACTTAAATATTAAATAGAATTTCGGGGATTTGGTAGTTTAAAGGTTCCTATTTAATAAAAAATATTAATTTATATTCTTATTTTAAAATTGATATTTTTTTAGTCTCATATTTAATTAAATGTATTTAATTAATTCAATTTTTAATCGTGAATAAAATTTAACAAGGATTGATTTATTATTTTAAATATTTTTTATAGCATTTTTTTTTAGGTACCGTGGATAAAAAAAAATGATACATAAAAGTGTCAAAGAATTATAAAAAATATTCATAAATTATTAAATTTATAAAAGCAGTTAATCAAAAAAAAAAATTTAAAAAATATTGGACTATGCTGTTAAAATAAAATAACAATATAATAGTTTTTTTATATATATATTTTCATAAATTTATATTTTATGAAATTTTTTTGATATTTTTTGTATCACGTTTCAAAAAATACGACATAATATTTAAAAAAATAATTACATTTACTATTTAAAATTAAATCAAAGTAATTTAATTAAATAGAAAGATTAAAAATGTGTTACTTTAAAAATAAGAATACTAAGTAAATATTTTTTTGTTAAATAAAGCTACCAAAAAATTAACGAAACCGAATTTTGTCTTAAAAAAACGCTTCAAAACTTTTTTTTTTTTTTTTCAATTTTCAAAATACTCTCTCACATCTTTCCTTTCGAAGACCACATTCTCATTTTTTAAAATTTCTCAATGAAATTTAAAAAAAAAAATAATTAGAATGTGAAAATATAATGCAAAATAAGTACTAAATAAAAAAATAAAAAATAGTAAACGGATCACAATTTTATTCAACGATTTTTTAATTTCTTTTTAATATATTAGTAAACAAGAAATAGAACTCGTCACCCACAAGTCTTTGTGTTTTCTTTAAAAATAAAAACTAGAAAAAGAATTTAAATTCAATCACAAGATAGTATAGTTGTGATTACGAAGAGTGGAATTGGAATTTGGAAGCACGGAATAGAAGTGGTATCCATGATCAGACTGGTGTGGGCGTTTACTTTTATGGATTTGATATGAGTACCTAAAACTTACATCGGAAGCAAAATACTACAGCCGATTTTTATTACGCGTTGCTTTCGAAAGTGTCTGGCCCTCAATTAAAAGTAGCAGAACAGACACACCATTCATTTGTGCTCTTGCTTGATATTGTTTTTATTAATGCTTCCATAATACTTCAATTTCATTTAAGAGCGGTGACAATGTGGGACTCGCTTATAATATTTTTATAATAATAATATGGTTAAAATTATTTTTAATTAATATTATAATAAATTAAGAATTAAAGTTTTGAGTGATCTCTTGGGAAGTCTTTGATAGCATTCATTTTCTTGCATTTATTTTTTATTTTTTGAAATTTTTTATAGTTTAGGTGATAAGATTTTTAATTTTTTCACAAAAAATTTAAATTTAAATCTCACTTGAATGTGTAAGTGTATTTTTTTTATTAATAAAAAAGAAGGAACTTTAGAGTCAATTTTATTTTTTTGAAAAAAATTAAGAATTAAAGTCCAAAATTTAGAACTTAAACTTATGGTATGTCTACTAAAATATACCATCACACCAATAAAAATTTGTAATTTCTTGCATCTGAAAAAATTATAAACTAAATTTATTGAAATTTTGATTAAATTAGAGTAGATAAAAAAGAGAAAATGTATAACCAATTATAAAGTAAAAAGAGTACATTTCTTATGACATATTTTTTCGAAAAAAAAAATCCATTTTCTAATGTTGAAAATTTTATTTTTGTCATATGGTACAAAATACAATATATAGATCTCTGATAATTTTTGGTTACTTTTAAATATCAATATTTTAGTTTTACCTGAATTTGAGACCGCTAAGCAAAAACTAATATTTAATACATTAATGCATTTATTAACAAATTAAGTGAATAATGTACGGTTTATATTACATAACAAATAAAAACAAGCAAATGATTCCCAAAAGGACAAATACCTACCTCGGTTGAGTAGCAAGTAGCATGCTGTACATTAATTATTGTGATTTTTGGCGAGTTTTTTGAATTAATTAGAAAAGAAATTAGAGAGTGAGTTTCATCATAATTATGTGAGCGTGGAGCAGACAATCTATCAAAAACGGCTTATCTTTTGCACTCAAGTCACTATGTCATCACAGAGACTTTCTCCTGTTAAAAAAGAAAATAAAAAACTCACTGTGAGAAGATATACATACAGAGAGAGAGAGAGAGAGAGAAGGGGTAAGAAGGTAAAAGCAGGGCATAGGATACCATATCATATTGGAAGGCTTAAATAAGGCTATCTACCAAATATCTCAATCACACTTTCAAAATTAGAGAAAATAGGGGAAGAGAATAGAGAATTGGGATTGGGATTTACCTAATAATACCAAACACATTATCTTATGAATCTTTCCACGTGAACTGTCTCTTCCTTGTATTCTTTTAATTTCACTCATCCGCTTTTTTTTTTTTTTTTTTTTGACTTTGCTTGGTTTTCACCGTTAATCATTAGACCTTGCTTAAGATACTATCCCATCAAAGTGTCTATATTCCTTCTCTTCCTTTGTCATAAATCACAATAAATGCCCATGTTTTTTTTTATAGTTCTATTTACTAAAAATGTGTTTCTCTAGTTTCAAGAGAATATCATTGGAGGCTATCAAATTTGAAGTTATATCAACTACCACATACATTCTACTAAGCTTTGAAAATTAGATGTTCATGCTCCTAAATTGCTAAAATCTCATATTTGGAAGATATATACTTCGTCAACTAATGTTAAGTGCACATGCGTGGGACACATGCATAATTATCTAGGATAATTATGTTATAAACACACCATAAAAAGGTGCACTTGACATTTTTCATAATTCCACTTATATTTTAATAAATATTATGAAAGATTTTAATTTAGTTTATTGAACTATTTTTTATTTATTTATCAAAAGATACTTTAATTCAGTTTGAACCTATGATTTAATTAATTGAATTATTAATACTTGTGTGTATATATATATATATATATATATATATATATATATATATATATATATATATATATATATATATATATATATATATATAAACCATATATTTATAAATTCTACGACAGATCACTAAATCACATTTAGCTTATGAAGGCAAAGCATAAATTATGTGCTCCATCGTAGTGATACAAAATCAAAGTCTATAATGCTTTAAAAGGGTTTCATTAACTGATATATATTGTTAGAGTTTGGAAATTTATGTGATTTATAATATATCAAATATTAGAGGGCTTTTTTTTTTTTTTTTTTTAATATATAAATAATGTTATTTCAGGGCCAGTTACTGATTAAGAATGAGAAAAGGATTTTATGCATGTTTCAGCCGGATATAATATAACTAATTATCAACTATATTAATATATAAGTAGTCAAACTGATCAAACCTTACATAAAAAAAATTGTTAAATTAATGTTCATTTAATTTGTATGATTCTCAAGAGAGACGAATGAAGATCATGAACATTCCTAAATCTCAATCTTCCTTCGTTAACCTCAATTTTATTCCAACTCAAGCTTTATTTAGAATAACGTTTTTTCTATTTATATAGTTTTTATTTCTTAATTTGTGTTTATCGTTATAAAAAAAAAGAAAGTGTTTTATCGTTTTTCGATTATTATTATTATTATGTACCTTTTTAGGAAACCAGATCCAATGTTAGACAAAGAAATTCATGACAGTTATTTGTGTAAAGATTAATTTGCCTTTTCACGTGCTTTGTTTATAATTTCTCATGTTTCTATGCTCCTTTTTTTTTCTTTTTCTTTTTTTGCTTACCTATCAAGAGAAGAAAAAAAAAAAACTCATGCATGTGCGCAATAAATATAGACGAGGACCAGGGACGTAACCAGAAATTTTTTTTTAGGAGGGCTAATTTAGATTAAAAAATAATTCTAATTTTTTATTTATTTATAATATCAAATTACTTCATTTTTTTTTTCTTTGGTATTTATTCAACTCAGAACGAATGTTAAAATCCTACAAAATGCCGTTAGACAACCGTTCCGACGTTCCGTCTTGTTCTTGCTTTTTGCTTTTTGCTTTTTGCTTTTCTGTTTTTTGTTTTCAGTGTTCAATTGCATATTTTTGTGTTTTTCAAAACCTCTTACTGATCCTCATTTCTTCTCAATTATTTTCTGCTTTCTCAATTATTAGTTGTATCTTCATTTCAGTTGCATTTTTTTTTTTTCCAATTAGGATTCATACCAAACTCTTCTTTTAAAATAACTATACTACTTATTAACTCATAATTTAAGACTCTAACTTTAATATTTTACATTACCAAATGAACTAGAAAATTAAAAAAAAAAAAAAAAAAATTTACAAAAAGAAGCACAAAATTACCAAGCAAACAGGCCATTTTAATTTCCATCAATTTTCAAAATAATACACCACTATATATATATAACCAGAGCAAAATTAATAAAAATTAACTACCAATATTTTTCAAAAATATTTCAAAAACATGCTTTAAATTAGGCATTTTTTCCCCGCTCTCTTTGCTAGTGTTTAGCATTTTCTCTTATTAGGAAATGGTGAATCTAATGAAGTACTAAAATCTTCGCGAAAAAAACGAAGTGCATGTTATCACTCAAAACCTTCCTTTAATTAGTTATTTTTCTTAAAATTTGCAATTATTTTTCTCTTATCAGTTCCAGTTAAAAAAAAAAAAAAAAAAAAGATAGATAGATAGATAGATAGATAGATAGATAGAGAGAGAGATAATATAAGGCATCAAAATTGTTTCATTTGAAGGGGCAACAATTAGTCAAGAGAGTAGAGATACAACTAAATATCTCATTGACTCCAAAATGATTATTTAATTGAGATCGTGTATATAAGTCCTTAGAATATCCATTGGATACCCTTTTCTCCAGCTGTACTTTTACTGCATGGAAAATGATGGAAATTTTAGATCTATTTGAATAATGTGATCAAATATGCTGGGCTTGATTTTGTTTTGATTAGGTTAAATGATTGGATTTGTATCTGCTATTTTTTATTGATTTATAATATTTAAGTCGTATATTATTAATTTAAGAATTAAATGTTATTTTCTATTAATAATTTCACATTTTTTACGTACATATATTTGATGTAAAAATAAATGTTTGAAATTTAATAACAAGTAAAAAAAAAAAAAAGTAAAAGAAGAAATAACAAAACCCATAATATCATCTTTAACCAAAATAATATTCAATTTCATTTTACCATCACTATTGTTTATATTATTTTGAATTTAGATTCTGCTCTTGGCTCTTTTACTTGGCATTACCAAATTGATTTGATGGATCTATTAAACAAATACATATTAAGAACCAACCGCACCCACCCTAGTCAAACATTTGGGTGTAATTTTTCTTTTTAATATATATATATATATATATATTACAGGTTTGTAATATGGTGGGATAAGATTATTTGATAGCAAATTTTAATTAAAAAATCATAAACATTAGATATTATAAATTAATTGTGAAATTAACCGGTCGATCACACTTTTTAAAACACAATCACAATTACCAAAACATGAAAAGAAATCAATAGCATGCATCTTTCATTTATTATATATTCAAATCAACTACATGTACAATACAACATTGTATGTATTAATTTTTCAACTCAGGACCCACATTTGACATATTGAATCCACAATATGTTGTATGAGAGAAGGACATACAAAACTAATTTACACATTGATACATGTTGAACTAATTTTATCATGATTATTATTTAATTTGATAAAAGACAATAAGTATCCAAAAATAAATTATATTGCATGTATACATAATGCACCTTCAATCCTCATTGAATTGTAATGTCCGTATCGATGGATCCAAATGCAATTAGCTATTATTCGCAAACGCTTCTTTATTTTTATTTTTGTTCCTTTTTGTCGAATAGTATTCGTTCATCCATTTCATTTATCTGATTGCACTACTACAATTTGGGCAATATAGGACGACTTATAATTTAGAGTGAAAAACAAATAGGACGGTCTCAAGTATATAGCCGTCCTATAAGAAATATAGGACGGCTATTACGGAAAAAATTAGGCGGAACTTTATAGGACGGCTATTAGCCGTCTTAAAAAAAATTCTTTTAGGACGGCTAATATGTTACTATATAAGACGGCTATTAGCCGTCCTATATAGTTTCAATACTGGATAAACACAAAAAAAAAAAAATTCTTTTAGGGCGGCCAGTAGCCGTCCTAAAAGAAATTTTTTTTTTTTTTTTTTTTTCTGTGTTCGTCCTAAAAGAATTTATAAGAACGAGTGTAATTTTTTTATTTATATATCTTTCTCCTCGCAAGTGAACCTAACTCATTTTAAGTTAAAAAATTTTCAATCCCTCATCCTCCATCCTCTCCTCCTCTTTCTCACCACTCTTTCATCTCCTCCTCTTTCTGACCACTCCTTCCTCGCCTCCTCTTTCTCACCAGGATACTCATCCTTATCCTCATCCCCTTCAATATCACCGCTAACAATAATTTATTTTTGCTAGTAGATCTGGTAGCATGTGAAGGCTTTGATTATTTATTGTGCACTTATTATTTATTTTATTCTCCACTTTGGATTGATATTTGTATTTTGCTCGACTTTAATAATTATTTTTTTCTTTAAATAGTTAGACATTTGATTTCTTTGTTTCCTTTTGCTCACTCTGATCATTCTCCTTTCTTGATTTTTGTTTGCCATTTTTTCGTCCATCTTTGGCCATTTTCTTTGCATTTCTGTTATGAGAGTATTAATGATAGTTGGCTTGTTAGTTTCTTATTGTGAATCTATGGGTTAAATTTTGATTATCAGGTTGAGTCCTAAAAAGAAAGAGGGAATTGAAAAACTAAAGCGGGAAAAGAAAAATTGAAAGAAGCGCCAATTTTTTTTTAACCAATTTTTTTGGATATTTTTGGAATGAAATTTATTCTGAAATCGTGTTTCTAGAATAAAATTAATTTATATATGTGTTATACATAGATTTCAGTACTGAACTAACACAGAAAGAAAAAAAAAAAAAAAAAAAAAAAAACCAATTTCTTTTAGGGCGGTCAGTAGCCGTCCTAAAAGAATTTTATAGGACGGCTACTGGCCGCCCTAAAAGAAATTGGTTTTTTTTTTTTATTGCCGTCCTAAAAAATTTTATAAGAATTTTATAAGACGCTCCGTAAACGTCTTATTTTTTTCGATTCTTTTAGGACGGGACTTTATAGGACGGCCAGTAGCCAAATTTGTAGTAGTGTTGGCCAGGCCAGCTTTTAGGAAATCTATATGTAATTTATAAGTAAATTGTTATTTAAATTATCCCTAGTAATTAATAATGTAAAATAAAATAATATATATTAATATAATCTTTTGTCTGGTTTGATGTAATTTTTTTTATTATGGCCCACGCAGGCATAATATTTGTTATTTGCTGATCAAAGTGCAGATGATAAAAACTCTACTTGACAAAAAAAAAAATCATATGATAACACAACAAACATTCTCGAGCACGAGCACGAGCACGAGCACGAGCACGAGCACGAGCACCTATATATTCATTTAAGCTAAAGACCTAACTGCCAAGAAGTTAGTTGAAAAAGGGTTTGAAAAAAAGAAAAAAAAAAAAAAATCCTAACTTTTAAAAGCACGGCTGGCATTTATTATCTTAAGTGCTAAATTAATATTTGAAACACTTAGAGCACCATTTCACATGTAATTAATAGCATCAACTCAGCTCCGGCATTCACATTTGTCGCAATCTCAGTGATTCGTTTTGATTCTCAACTTCATCAATTATTATTAACTTACAACATCTCGACGTACAATTCTGAATCCCAATGATCAAACCAAAAACTTCCTTGGTGTAATACTAGAACATGGGCCTTGTCTCCATGAGGTAAATACATAGGGTTGATCCAAATGTTAAAATTGTGGTCCATTCTCATTTTTTAAGTTGCTCTTTTTTTCATTATTTTGTGAATAAAACATTTTCAGAACTCAAAACTCTTTTATATAGATTTATCCATTTCTTGTTATTTTGTGAATGGAAATTTTGAAAAAAAAAAAAAAACTGATTGTGCTTCAAGAAACCATGTGCTTCTTTCTAGCACTCGTTACAACTTACGACGAGAATTTTACAAGAAATTCAGCAGCTAAACGAAGATTAAGAACAGTCCGGTCACAAAGCTAATTATATTATTTTTAATGAAAAATGATCGGCAGGAATGTACAGATATGAAAGAATACACCAACTTGGGGAAATATAATTTTGACTCCTCAAAAATCCGGTATCTAATTTGCAGCTTGAATGCCGGAGCAAGAATGCCTCTAGTATTTCTGGGAAGTCATATTATCTCCCATCAACCTAATGACTACATGATTCTAGTTAAATAAATCAGAATATGTCTATGCAGACCATGAGATACTGTTAGAATTATGCGTATCCACATCTTCAGAAATGCATTTGCATATTTCTAAGTTGAGAAACTCGAGTTCAGTAATCGTGTTAATGTCGAGTCTTCATGAGTTAAAATTTTACCAGTCTAGAACTTAATAGCTTCCTATCTTCCAAGTGACTTCTGCTTGTATCCATCTTTCATTCTTTCAAATAATTTTTCCTTTGTTTTTCTTTATCTTGTCCATTTTTAACCTATATTTTTGTTCTCTTTCCCCTTCATAAATACCTTGCCAATGCACTTCTCTGGTTAATGGCCACAACCAAGTCTCATTGGGATGATCATCGTCATCTGCCGCTTCTGCTAAATTCTTCATCTATCTCTTTAACAATGTAACGTTGAAATATCTTGCCCACATGAATCCTTTACGTTGCTCAACCGAATGTTGCTCTTCCAATGAACCAGAATGTGTGGATCTATATAAACCATTTTTCTCCCACTATTATAAGCCCAGACCTTGACAAGGACTTCCAATAATCTACAATAGCAATGCTTTCTCTGACAATAGATAAACAAGAGTAATATTTACTATACCACTGGCAATAGAAAGAAAAACTTATGATTCAACTGACTAACCTCAAGCTCTGAAGAACCTAACAAACAAATATTTCCTCTGCTGAAATTGGCATGCAAGACATCAAGAGAATCAGCATACAACCTGCAGTTCAATTGCCAAATCAATCCAATTATCACTAATAGTCGGTGAAAGGCAGGTGAATTTACCAACAGGAGCCACTATAAATAAATAAAAAACAGCAAATTCCATTGGGCAAATAGAAGATAAAAGTCCACAGATTGTTACCGAGAAAACATAACAAATTCCATGAACGAAGAGGTTGGCATCACCCAGCTGTGCAAAGCAGACCAATGGCCACCATCCTCTGGCATGCGGGGAAGGGCCTCAACATTTGATGGGAAGGCATACATCCGCCGAAATACATTTTCAAATGCTTGTCTGTATCCATTTATGCATAGATTAATCTTATTTAGAGCACATTCATGTCACTAAAAATTTCAAAATATTCAACATATTCTTATGTTTTTTTTTTTTTTCTTTTGTTGGGCATAGAGATAGATATGTCTTCACATTCATTGACTAACTAATACTAAATAGCGGTTGGCGACTTGACACTTAGGCTTTCCAGTTATTTTTGTGAACATTCATTGACTAACTAATACTAAAGGTGACATATCTGCAGTATCCCCCATTTAAGACGTCACACATAGGTCCAAAAACTAAGTGCATCTTTGCTATCTCTACTACCATCCACATTCAGGGTGTCCAAAAATACATCACATCACCATTAGTGTTTTCTTTTAGGAAAATCTTTGCAGACAACAGTGTAAAATGAAAAAAAAAAAAAAAATCACATGAGTAATGCACAATATTGTAGACTTGTAGTGATCACTTCCGTTAGAAATAATTTTCATCTTGTAGCAAAAAAATCCAGTACGCCTTCTAGGATAAATAAACCCTAAAATCCAGTAAGTTGTCATCCAATCAAACTCCAGTTTGTCAATGAGGCTGCATTAAACTCTGAGGTTCCATTGACATTGCAGTCCAACTTACCTATCCGTTGTTTCAACTTGCAAAGACGACAAGGGCTCCCTTTCCATAAATTCTTTTCGTAGGAGGATGATGACTGAGGAAAGGAGCAAATGGTCACTATGATATGGCTGGAGTCGGACAAACATCAGTGGGGAAGTTGTCACAAAGATTCAGTCTAGGTTGCATATAAAGAAGTTCTTTAAGCAGGGGAAAGAGTAATATTAGCAGCATGCTCAGAGGTACTACTCGTATGCTCTGTGTCTTTCCTCATCATATCAGGAATACACTTCTTCCAATGGTCAAGAATGAAACTAGATATCCTATATATACAGATATTTCATGTTTTAACATCATTAAGTGGCCTACCAATATGGTTTTCTAATATGATCAAAATACCAAGTATTAAGTGAGTTCTCAGAAGAACTTTATTCCTTCCACTCAAATAATTATTATGGAGATCAGGAAAACCAAAGAAATTAAAAAATTTCAAGTCTTAAATTTTGCTATCTGAGGCTTTAGAACCAAAAGCCTATACACTCTAAACATCACATGGGATGCCTAAAAGAAATTTATGCTGATCTAATCGGCAGAAAAAGTAATGATCTTAAATTTTGCTATCTGAGACTTTAGAACCAAAAGCCTATACACTCAGGGACGTAACTAAAATTATTTTTTTAGGAGGGCTAATTTATATTAAAATAAAATTTTTAATTTTTTTATTTATAATATTAAAATTTATAGTTAATATTAAAAAAATAATATAAATTTTAAAAATAAAAAAAATTATTTAAGTTGTGCCCGACGACGCTTTAGAGCATAAAATTCATTGATTATTAATTTGGATTCAATTTTTTCTGCAAATTTCAACAAGTAGTTTTTGAGATCGCTTACTTTTTTAGTTAGTAGCCTCAATAGAAGTATCTTGGTTGATTGTTGGTCATCTATTTTCTTAAAGAATAAATGAAGAGTTTTAAATGATTTAGAATTTTTGTGAGGTTTATCTATATAACCTACAAAAAAAAATATTTAATGTAAATTAAAGTATACAAATTAAAAATTACAAATTTAAATAAACCTAACAACAATTAAACAAAAAATTAAAATAATTAAATAATTAAAGAATCAATAAATAAGTTATATGCCTAATTATTTTTCACCTATTAATAGTAATTGATATTATATAAATTTAAAATAAATTTTATGTTCTAATATAACAATGATATAATATATATTTTGAAATAAAGAGCTCTAATTAATAATTTAAAGAAGAAAAAAAATATATTTAATAAAATAATGGTAAATTGTTATAAAAAAAAGAGTGTTAAATACATATAAATTTATACTTAAATATATACTTAAATTAATAATTAAACAATATTTACCAATTAAAAAGTTTAAAAATTATAATTTTGAGGAGTATATAATACATAACTATTGATATGAGTGTAAATTAAAACATATATATTTTAAATATTTAATATTTTTATTTTTAAAGAAAAAGATATAATTATAATATAATATATTAAATTATATTTATATTATTAATATTAATTAAAAAAATTTAAAAAAAAAAAAAAAAAAAAAAAAAACGCTGTCCGGGCTCAAGCCCGGTACAGCCCACGATTGGGTACGTCATTGTATACACTCTAAACATCACATGGGATGCCTAAAAGAAATTTACGCTGATCTAATCGGCAGAAAAAGTAATGACCATAAAGGCATAAACCATGAAACTGTAAAGAAACCTGCTGTTTCCAGGAAATGCTATTAGTGCTCCAACCAAATGGCCAGGAAAGCATCATCCATAACTTTTATCGAATAAAGTTTCACTATCACCCCCCCCCCCCCCACTGAGAAACAAATAAGGTTGCTCGTTTAGGACATCAATGCATTTATTCCAACACTAGTAATGCCATAGTCCGCTTGAACTTCACTTCCGTTACTAAAATCTTTATCAATAGGAAAATTCTCGAAAAATTCCAAATTTTACTTCGAGCCATTCCATTAAATAATTAAATATTTTAAATATAATAAAATGATAAATTTAACCCTTTTACGTAAAATTAAAAAATATATCTCACATCTCACATCCCCACATCTCACCCTCTTAAAAACAACAATTTTTTAAAAAATTCTCATACATCCTACATTTTCTCCCTCACTCATCTCCATATTTATCATCAACAACTCTAAACCCTAACCCAAATATTAAAAATGAAGAATACATATATGAATAATACAAAAGAGATGAAATTTTAGAAAGAAAAAAAAATGGAGACAAAACGCAATTAAAACAGATATATAATTTTTTTTTCTACAAATCGCGCAGTGATTCGGTAATACTCATAAGGTTCGGCAACTCCTACTACCGAACATACATGATATGTTATGTTCGATAATTCTTACCGAACTATTTTAAAATTGGCGCTTAATAAAATGTCTCATAGTTTAAAATTGTAAAATGCCTCTTAAGGATATATTTATCATTTTTTTTTTTTTAAATTTTTGTTATAATATTTTTGGGTATCTCATAGCATATTGGGATTTCTTAAAAATTTTCCTTATCAATAATAAGCTTGAAAAACCCAATTTCATAAATAAATTCCACTAAACCAAAAAGTACACTTGGCGGCTTAGATGCAAACTTAAATCCATATTTAAACAAATAGACAAAGCATTATTAAAAAATCCTGTTACACTCACAAGAGCAAGTCTGGGCACGTTTCTGATCTGGTCGAGCCCATCATCCTCTGAAAACTTCCGAGCGAGCCTCCCAGGCACGAATTTCAGCATGATCCCAAACTTCAATCCTTCTCTCAATAGCCTCCCCCTCTCATTTCTTTGGCCGAACACCGACATAATTGAGCTTTGCAACACCATGGATGCTACTGCGAACAAGAATAACGCCAAGACAATCACCGAATACAACGTCGACTTCCCTTTGAACGGATACAACCAAGATAAGCCTTTGCGATTTAAACGGCTATGGTGTGATCGGGCACGGAGATTGCGATCTGATAAAGTTCTGGTTCGGTCAGGTAGATATCTTGCGTTTGGATTACACTTGAAACGAAGCCGGTCACGGATCAAGTGATAACCTGAATCGTTAATACCGCCGGCAGGGGCATTGTCGTCGTTTCGGTCCATTGCAAGAAATTCAAATCTAAGAATTTACTGGGGAAAGCGACGGAAAATTCTCAGGTGGTGATGTGAAACGCTAAAGTTGGCATTGAAAACACTTGCAAATCAGAAAGTGATAAATTTGAGGGTTGATCAAATTATGAGTTGATTGGATTTTGTTATGTTTTGTTTGTCTGTTTCACTCTTCATCTTTGTGTAACCAATAAACCATAGTCTCAAGACACGAGGCCGGAATAATCTCTTTTTTCTTTGCCATGGATTCAATTGTTTTTCTTCTTCTGCTTCCTCTTCTTTTGGCATTTAACGTTTTTTTATATCCGTATTATATTTTTTAATAAAGTCAACAAATGAAATATCAAACCGCCAAATATGCCATTGCCGCCTTATAATAAATTCTTTATTTAAAATAACACATTAAGTTTATAGAAATTTATTTTTAACAAAACTATATTTCGTTTTACTTAAAAAACAAATTATAATTTATTTATATGTTCACTTTATCTATCCAAATTTCTATTATATATAAAAATTTAAATTACGTTTAATATTATTTTAGATAAAATTATTCTTATATTTTAAATTAATAATATTAATTATTTTTTTAAAATATATTATCACATTTTAAATAAAAATCCTAAACATTATAAAATAATAATCACATCTAATAAGAAACTCTAGATGATTATCATATCCAATAAAAACTCTAAATATTATTTTAATAAATATCATAAATATGATAATATAATAAGTATAACATTTAATAAGGACTCTAATTAAATGATGATTATCAATAAGAATTTAAAATATTTTTTTACTTTTACAATTAATTGGAAGTACAAAAAAAATTAATTTTGTATTTATTTCAAATAGAGTGTAAAAATTAATAAAAAAAATTAAAATATGTAAAATAATTCATGTAAAACACACATTTTTAACTAGTATATATATAGGTCTAAATCATGCCTAATATTTTAACTATTAACATAAGTTTCCTTTTTAAGATTTATTATTACATTAAATAAGGATTCTAAACATGATAATGAAATAAGAATTATATACAATAAAGATTCTAATCATATGATAATTATCATATATAATAAGAATTCTAAATATTATTTTAATTTTACAATTATTTTGAAAGTATGAGAAAATTAATTTAATATTTATTTCAAATATGTTATATAAATTAACAAAAAAAATAATATAAATAAAATAATTCAGTGCAAATTACTAATTTTTAACTAGTGTAATAAATAAGTAAAATATATAAGCATTTACATGTGGATATATTTCTTAACATTACATATTTGGTTTACAGTAATCGTAATGGAAATCATTTTAGGTATTATTGTGTTTGGTTTGATTGTACTTTGTAATGGAATGTCAAGGTATTACAACAATAGCAGTAATCCTCATTACGCCTGTAGCCCTCTGTAATCCTCATTTCCCATTCAGCCCTCTTTATTTTTCTCACAATTTGTATAATTATTTATGATTTTTTTGCTCATTATATCTCTTTTAGTAATAAAAAATTTTATTTTTTTAATTTAATTCATTTATAATTATATAATTTTTATTTTAATATTATTATTTATTTTAATTACATTATTTAAATAAATATTGTAATATTAATACATTTTTTTATATTTAATTTTATTATAATTATTTTTTTATTATTTTTATATTCAATGATCAAACGAGTGATGCATGTAAAAAAATAAAATAAAAAATAAGGTTGTTACTAAAAATCGTATATCAATTCAAACGAGAAGTTGGGTTTGATGGTTTGACTTGTAATATAGTTTTATTCTAAAGTAATAAAAAAAATCGATACAAATATAAAAATTATTTATTTAAGTATCTAAATAATTAATTTTAATAGCCAGTCTAATGTTATTTAAAAAATTAATTTTAGTAAAGTATTATAAAAATTCTTTTGCACATGGTGCTTTTATTATTCGCTCAGAAGTAAACCATATTTTATTTCGTATATTAAGGGAAAAAAACTGTATATTATTGTGCGCGAAACGCGATATAGTATGCCCCGAACTTTAAATCTCGATTGGTGCCAAATTCTGGAGACTTCAGTCCTAAATCAAGTCGTTGCCTGTCACCTACTACACCCTCCGGAGGTGGATTGTGAACTGTATCATAGACCCAATTTTGAAGACTTCGGCTCTATACCTATACTTCAAATTTGCAGTGCTTGAGAGAGTAGATGAATGAGATGCACCAGAGATCAAAATCTGTTGCATCAGGCAGGCCTTCTGGAACCGATGGCTCTGATTTCTCCTATCGCATGGTCGTTGAATCTCGTAAGTCCGCATTCATCTCCATCATCCTTCAGTTCACTCAGTATATTATTCCAATCTAGTAGCATTAAATGTTTTGTTTCTAATTACTTTGGATTTGAATTAGGGTATCAAAAAGTTGCTAAAGGGAAGTCTCGTCTCTCCGCTCTGATTATTGTTCAGGTACATTGCATTTTTGTTAATCGTCTTCGAATCCTTTTTGTTTGTTGGAAAATTCTGGATTTTGTCGCTAATTTCTGTTTGGGATAAATTTTAATTTCAGTTTGTTAGTTACAGATTGTGTTGTCTTGAAGAAAATCATTTCTTGTTGATAGTTATAGATTGTGTTTTGAGAAGAACTGACATTTAAGCTATAAAATTAAGTATGCGTGTTTCTTATTGTTTCATTTTACATTTGTCTAAAATAGGCTAATTCTATATTATAGTTTAAAAAAATGTTATTTTATGTTAAATTTTAAAAAAGAGCAATTTTTTCAGTCTTCAACAAGTTGCCGGTTCTTCCTCTTTCTTTTTCTTCATCTTCTCCATCTTCCTTTTTCTTCATCTTTTTCCTCTTCCTCTTCCTTCATTTTCTTCTTCTTCTTCTTCCTCTTCCTCAGAGAACACGTGGGCAATTTAACAGAAACAACGCCTCACATTTCTTGCATAAGTTGGTGCTAATCAAATTTAACTAGCATTGCACTGTTCATCATCTTCTTCAAGTTATCTAGTATACCAGAGATATAGACTATTGAATTAACAACATACAAAAAATATTTGATTGGTTTAAATTCAACGAAGGAGAGGTCTTCATATAGACTATTGAATTTTGAAAGAGCCAAATTTACGCAGCTCATACAGATATAATAGTGCTTACAATTTGCGTCACTATCTAACATTGACAATCAGCTGCAAGAGGAAGAATAAGACTATATAAAAGAACTGTCAATTGCAAAATATTCTCCAACTAATTTACTATTTAATTGGAATTTATATTATTCAGATTATACGTGCTAATCAAATTTAACCAGCATTGCACTGTTCATCATCTTCTTCAAGTTGCATTGCACTATGGTATATCTGTGGTATATCTCTGGTATATTTGAGGTATATATGTGGTATATCTCTGGTATATTTGAGGTATATATGTGGTATATCTAGTATATATGTGGTATATCTCTGGTATATCTGTGGTATATCTCGATATAATAGGGTATATCTGGTATATCTCGATATACCAGGGTATATCTGGTATATCTCTAGTATATCTCGATATACAAGGATATATTTGGTATATCTCTGGTATATCTCGATATACTAGGGTATATCTGTGAATATACCAGGGTATATCTGGTATATCTCGATATACCAGGGATATACGAGGGTATATCTGGTATAGGTATATCTCTATGGTATACCATAGATATACCAGAAATATACCAGATATACCTGAAGTATATTTTAGTATATCTTGATTTTTTTTTATTTCTTCATATTTTGAAATGAAAGTAGGGCTGAGCAAAATATCCGATGAATCCGACAAAACCGAAAAATCCGACAAAACCGAAAAATCCGATCCGATCCGAAATAGTAGATCGTTTCGAATCTGATTCGGATCGGATTATAACTAATTTGATCGGATTCGGATTCGGATTCGGATTAAAAAATTTCAAATCCGTATAAATCCGATCCGATCCGATATATATATATATATATATATATATTAGGGCTGGGCATCGATTCGAAATTGCTTGTTTTTAGTCAATCCGAATCCGATCCGATCCGAAACGGATTTGAAAGTTTTCAATCCGAATCCGAATCCGAATCCGATAAATAATCCAATTCGATCGGATTGATCGGATCAAATAAGGCCAAATTCATAAATTCAATATATGACATGAAAAATTACAAAATTTTATAATAAAACTATTATACATACAAATTCAGCAAGTTGAATGCTCTTGAGATTTTGCATATAGCTTTGCGATTTTGCCCAATCCTTTTTATAATAAAATGTGTCCATGCTTCACTAGGAGATTTTGATGAAACTTTTTTACCTTCTTCTGCTATAGAGGAAAGAGTGTCAGTGTCAGGAAGTTGAATGCTCTTGAGATCTTCTGCTTGATGTGGTTGTGTCGTACTTCCACATTCAATTACTTCCTCATCCACGTTTGGTGCATTTTTTTCTTGATCTAAAGTCATCTAATAATGTTGTATGCCTGTAAATGAGGAAGAAGCTGTGAAAGAGACGAGGAGAGTTGTTGAATATCATATAGAAATTAGAAGATAATTGCTGAGGATGGTACTACAAAGAAAAAACAGTAGACTTCCTAAAGTTTGCAAGGAAAAGCTTTTGACATTACATAACATGATGATGTCTCAAATTTGAACAAAGGCAAAAAAAAAAAAAAAGGTCTTTACAACGTCCAACAGACCAACACTACCACATGGCTACATGGATTTTGCTTTGATGGGAAATTTATGGAATCCAAGGAATTTTAAATTTTTAATAATGTATTCAACGGATGGGAAATTTATGAAATCCCAAGTAGCTTTTATTATTTTAATAAAAAGTAGTTTATATATATATATTAGGGCTGAGCAAAATATCCGATGAATCCGACAAAACCGAAAAATCCGATCCGATCCGAAATAGTAGATCGGTTTCGAATCCGATTCGGATCGGATTCGGATCGGATTATAACTAATTTGATCGGATTCGGATTCGGATTAAAAATTTTCAAATCCGTATAAATCCGATCCGATCCGATATATATATATATATATATAAACTACTTTTTATTAAAATAATAAAAGCTACTTGGGATTCCATAAATTTCCCATCCGTTGAATACATTATTAAAAATTTAAAATTCCTTGGATTCCATAAATTTCCCATCAAAGCAAAATCCATGTAGCCATGTGGTAGTGTTGGTCTGTTGGACGTTGTAAAGACCTTTTTTTTTTTTTTTTTTTTGCCTTTGTTCAAATTTGAGACATCATCATGTTATGTAATGTCAAAAGCTTTTCCTTGCAAACTTTAGGAAGTCCACTGTTTTTTCTTTGTAGTACCATCCTCAGCAATTATCTTCTAATTTCTATATGATATTCAACAACTCTCCTCATCTCTTTCACAGCTTCTTTCTCATTTACAGGCATACAACATTATTAGATGACTTTAGATCAAGAAAAAAATGCACCAAACGTGGATGAGGAAGTAATTGAATGTGGAAGTACGACACAACCACATCAAGCAGAAGATCTCAAGAGCATTCAACTTCCTGACACTGACACTCTTTCCTCTATAGCAGAAGAAGGTAAAAAAGTTTCATCAAAATCTCCTAGTGAAGCATGGACACATTTTATTATAAAAGGGATTGGGCAAAATCGCAAAGCTATATGCAAAATCTCAAGAGCATTCAACTTGCTGAATTTGTATGTATAATAGTTTTATTATAAAATTTTGTAATTTTTCATGTCATATATTGAATTTATGAATTTGGCCTTATTTGATCCGATCAATCCGATCGAATTGGATTATTTATCGGATTCGGATTATTAATTAGATTTGGATTCGGATTGATGTTTACTTCGGATCGGATTCGGATTGAAAACTTTCAAATCCGTTTCGGATCGGATCGGATTCGGATTGACTAAAAACAAGCAATTTCGAACCGATGCTCAGCCTTACTAGATATCATATTAAAACTTTTAGGATTTTTGTAAAACGATAAACATATTTTTTAGTCAAATTTTCTTGCTGAGGAAGGAACTCTGCTTTATTTTTTTACGTATCTGAAAGTTCCTGAAATGTACCCATTTGCAGCTGAAGTTCTACTATCACTGTTGCTGATCAGAAAACTCCATTTCTAGTTCTTCATTCATATTCGTATGTACACGGACTACCACTTCTTGCTATTTTCTCCCCCATTTGTTATATTTTGGTATTTTTTGATTTCTTAATATTTGAAAATGAAACTAGATATCATATTAAAACGTCCTTTACTATTTTTAGCTATGAAAACGTTTGTTGGTTTTACTTTGAACATATGTAACTCTCTTAAACAAAATGCCAAATACAAAGTCTACTGACATTTTACTTCAGATCTTTATTTTATCAAATTCTGTTCAATGTCGAGCACGAGAAAGAGGAAGACGAAGAGAGAATTGAGGAAGACAAAGAGAGAATTGAAGAAGAGGAAAGAGGAAGACCTGTTAACTTAGAAGTTCCAGGTTCTAAGTCAAAAATTGTCTATTTCTACACTAAAACTTAAATGAGCATTTTTTTAAATTATTCTATACGATTTGCCTATTTTAGACAAAAACCCAAATTTGAGATATATTCCATAAATAAATAATAGGTCCCATGAAATATCTCTTACTCTTGTCTTCCACTGGATAAGTAAAACTGTTGGGTTATACGATGAATTGTTCTTTGATGAACAATATTATTATGGGAAGCACCCATCCCGAACCCTTGGATCTATCTCTCTTATATGAATCTAAAACTGGAGGCTCCATAAAAAAGTCAAGGTCTTACTTGTTTCTGCTCATGAATCGTCATCAGGTATCTTGATATTTGTTTTATTTTAATAAGTGTTATACGTGAACCAAATAGTAATATAAACTATATGCTAGTTATAACAGTTGTGTAGGTGCGTAACAACTTTTTATTTTGTCAAGTTACTGAGTCAACCAAGTTGCTCTTCTTGTTTCTCTTTTCGGTTAATCATTTTTCATCTCATAAATATGTGCAGGCCATCATTCAAATGATTGGAGCTGTATTCACACTTCTATTGACGTCAGGGAGTGAGGGTCATGACATGGTTGCTATTTCCTCTGGAGCTGTTGGTTTTTTCTCTTTGATACTTGGGGACTTAGGTTGGCTTCAGTCCCCTATTTTATTAATTTTGTTTTGGTGGTTTTATTATATTTCTTTCAGATTTCTCAATAAAATGTTTCCTTCTTCATGGTGTTATAGGTCGAAGGCGCAGCTGGGTTAGCTTGTTGAGAGCTTACTTGGTTGGATCTACTGTGGCAACATTTATCTCAATTGTTTGTGTTTTGAGGGGCAATCTTTCGTTGGAGGTGAGTCGTTTAACACTTTTTCACAATTTGATTTACATATGAATTTTTATGAAGAAAGCTGAAAGATAATCCTAGACATTGATATAGTGTAGAAAAGATGGAGAAGAGCAACTCTAAGAAACTCACGGCCCCTCTTTCTTGTATATAATAAAGATACCCCCACCTGCTCTTCTTTTCTACTTCTGGTACACTTGTTATTGATTGACCGAAGACAACACTAAGGCATAATATGCTTCTTCTAATATTCAACATGTTTTTTTATTTGCTATGAGTCCTGGTTTGAAGTTTATAATCATTGAAAAGTTCCTTACCTTCTTTTCGGGCAAGTTCCTAACTCCAATTTAATCTTTTACTAGGTTATCAAAAACTCAAGTAAATGGGAAGCGATGAAGTTCGAATTTCTGGAGGCCACCCTCATTTTAATTGGTAAATTAGGCTGATTTCTTACACAGTTTTAGTCGATTGTTATTGCTAACAGTCGGATATTTGTTAACAATAACATCATGCTGTCTTTGCAGGATTTTTCATACAGATATGTGTAATCAGCAATGTGAGGTCTCTTGTCCGAAATATGTCTCCTCTCAAAAGAACCTCGTGACTAACTTTCTGATCTTGAAATTACTTTTCATATCATCCTCAAAGAGCAGCTTCTCTCAGTTTTTTTTTTTCTTCCGAATTCTTGCACCTCTGATTTTAAACTCAGTAGATTAAATACCTTAAATCTGTATTGGTCAATTAGATACAATCATACAGAGACTTTTTTTTTTCCAAAGCTTCTTTCCATTTTTTTCAGGGTAGTTATTTTCTTGATATGACAAGGGCTTTCTTTATCTTGTTTGCTTGACGAACTAAAACTTTGTTCTTCAGTCCAAAAGAAGGGGAAGAAAAACTCGAACCTAGTTCTACCACTCTGAGCCCGATAGGCTAAAGAGGTTTACTTTGAAATCGTCTAGAAAGTTTGAACCAAAGGATTGAAGATTGAGATGCATGTACTCAGCGTATTTATGTTCAGTATGAAGTCACGACATGTCGTTTCCATCCCTTCCTCTGTAGTTAAGTGTAAGCTTGGTCATTTTAAATTTATTTAGAGTTGATAAAAAAATTATTATTTAGAGATTTCCAAAAGCATAGATAACGATTTGGAAAAAAAAAAAAGAGGAGAAGACGAAGCATAGATAATGAAATTGTTTTACAAAATTTATTTTGTAAACAAAAGTGATAATAATTAGTGTGATTTTAATATTTGATTTGAAATTGGGATGAAAATTGTATCGTGTTAACTGTATTTATGTCATGTTTGTTCTGTTTTATTTGTATTGTGTTTTATAATTATTCGTGTATGGTTTTCATGTTAGTTTAAACATAAAAAAAAATTTACTTAATTTTTTTTTTGTTGTCTATTTATAATAGTAACAAATAACAAAATTTTTAAGGACATAAAAAACTACCAAAAAATAACAAAAATAACACCATTCAAAATTTATAATAACAAAAATAGTACCATTATATTCAAATAATATATTTTCACAATTAAAAGAATAATTTTTACATCATTTTTCTTTAAATTTTTTACTAAATTTTTATCTATATTATATCATATTTGTATTATATTATCGAATTATGTTAAAAATTGTCCTTTCTAATTTGAAATATTGTACGGAATTTATAAGTTCTAGAAATTATGTCAATATAGAATTTGAGACTATGATGCAGCAATCAGTGTCATAATTAATGCCTGTAATTGCTACAACTAATAAATGCTGGCACAAAGTCTTCACCGACAAACCTACCCAATAACTTTGGAAGATTTGCTGAAGATTTTATGTTTTCTAATTTGTTTTGTTCTTACTTAATTTTCATTATAAATAAGATGTAAGTTGAAGTTCTCAACATCAACCCAATTACAAATCAATTTTAATATTACTTTAGAAGTTTTTTTTCGAGAGTTCTACTTATTTTTTTATTTTGAAACGTAAGTTAGAACGAATCTAGGAATCTACTGACTATCTAAATTGTGTTGGTAGTTTTCAACCAATTGTTTTTTTTTTTTCTTTCCAGCTTTAATTTATTTAAAAAAAAAAAAAAACAATTGTATCTGTTCAATTACTGATGCAATATTCTCAGCTACTTAACTCGTGGTTCCTAAGTGGGCTACGTTCTATGCTTTCCTCAAAATGGCATTACAAAAGCATTTTGTGGTCACCATAAAATGACTTGATTATCGTATCGGATTGGTATTATCTGTTTGGTTTTTTTTTTTTATATCTCGACAGGATGAAGAATATGTCTTTGTTATCTTTTTACTGTTTAAGTTCTTTTCCACATATCCCAGCTTATACGCTCGCCCTATTTTCCTGTTTTTCTCAGATGAAGAGCAAAAGTCAGTAAAGATGGTGTTTGAAAATTTCATTTTTCAACGACCTCCTTCTATTTTCATCAATTCAATGTCTTTGATTAGCTTTACATCACTGGCTTTATCTGGATTATCAGAGGTAAGAGGAAAGCATTTACAATATTCAAAATTCTGAATATTGACTCTCAAAAATCATCTGGCACAAAGCAAATTAAGGTGTCCAGTAGAATAGGCATGCTCTTTCTTTATACTCCCTCACTTCTTGCTGGAGCCTCATCCTTTTTTCTTTTTCGTATTGAAGATATCAGAATCCTTCTTCTCAAGACAGCTTTAGCCCTTCATTTCTTTAAGAGGGTCTTTGAGGTGATTTTCTCAAGCGTTTTTTTTTTCCTCTTCCTAATGTACGTACTTCTTTTATTAGTTTGAGAATTGGAAAGTAAGAATGGAATTACAATTTTATTTTTTTCTTTATAAATTTTTATTTTTTTATGTTCAGTATATTAATGAAGGAAAATGAATATAATTTTTTCAAAGTTAAAAAAATATTTAAATTATAAATCTTGTCGAGCAGGAATAGCTAGCTAATCTTCATACATTCAGTAAAGAATATAAATTCCTTATCACAAGGAAACTTCTTTAAGAATTATAACTCTTGACAATATATCATATTTATCTTGTTTTGTAGGTTCTTTTTATACACAAATACAGTGGTGGGATGATTCTTGATAGTGTAATTACCATCTCCCTCAGTTATACCTTGTCCACTATAAGCATGCTTTATGCTCAACAACATTTAACACAAGGGCTTCAAGAGCTACCAATCGATCTGAAGTATCCTGGTTTTGCATTGTTTCTGATAGGACCATCACTACCTTCTTTCTCAACTAAGGGCAAAGGGTGACAAAGAGTACAAAATTCCCAAAGGAGGTCTATTTCGAAAAGTGATATGCCCTCATTATCTATTTGAAATTATTGGATTTGTTGGGTTCTCATTTATTTCTCAAACACTATATGCATTAGCCTTCACTGGAGGTACAATATTTTACTTGATAGGAAGGAGTTATGCCACTAGAAGATGGTACCTTTCTAAGTTTGATGATTTTCCTAAGGAAATTAAGGCTCTTTTCCCATTTGTTTTTTGAATGTTTGGAGATGAGAGACCATATCATTTATTGCAGTTGTAATTTGTACATTTCAAATTTAATTAGATTAATATAATTCACAGTTTTATTACATTTGGTGTGAAACAAAATTGACTCTGCTTAATATTTGATAAGTGCTTGGGAACCTTCTAAGCATATATGTCTGAAACTTCTAGCCTGTAGAATTTTTTTTTTTGTTTAATATATATATATATATACACTCACACACACACTTAAGAATACACATTTACTCATCAGTATTAGTGGGAAGAAGAATCCAATTCACATTCAAAAGAATATATGTTATCATCTTTACCACCAAACTGTATGGATGATGGACGTGTTAGAAATTTGTTTACCGAAAGTGAAAATCATGTTTTTTAGATCCCATGTTGAATCAAGAGAATAATAAGAGATTATAGCGGAAGCGTACCGGAATTCATAGTGTTCTTCTGTCGAACGTGTTCAGATCTTCCAATTGATGCGTAGTTGTCTCAATGATTTTTCTCTGTTGATGGGGATACAGAGAAAACTTGTGTTCTACAAGCAGTACGCTCAAATGAGGACCATGACCCCTTTATATAGATAATCGCCAAATGCGGTTATCAATAATTAGTATTTTCAAATTAGCCCCTCATCAATTTAAAAATACAAGTCCGGTCTCTACACATTAATTCC
Source organism: Elaeagnus macrophylla (assembly GCA_029378325.1). Lineage (NCBI taxonomy): Eukaryota > Viridiplantae > Streptophyta > Magnoliopsida > Rosales > Elaeagnaceae > Elaeagnus > Elaeagnus macrophylla. The sequence continues at coordinate 1,389,383 of CM055652.1, read as the reverse complement.
ACAATAATTTAATACCCGATAGCCAAAATTAAACTTTATAGATCACCTTTTAATTGGCTAAACTATAAGATAGCATAGCATATTTAAAACTACATGTGTGGCCCCACATATTAATAATATTTTTCCAACAATCTCCCACTGGGCCACATATGTAACTTTGTAAATGTGCATAACCTTATGAGCTCATAAAATTGCCATCACAATTAGGGTACTTCCGAACAATCTCGTCCATTAATCATACTAATACAGAATCAAAGCGATTTTCGTCACATTTATCGTGACTAAATCTATCAATGGTCACATATACCAATACAACTAAATGACATAGATCAATCATGGATGTGTAGCATGAAAATTACATGTAATGTGATCCAAACATGTCTATTTTCAACTAGTCCTACTTTATTCTTTATTGAGATCAATACTACCACATTACTTGACAGAGTGTGTTAAACCAAAACTTTACTTCTGCAGAAAGTAAATTGAATAACATATGTATATAACAAAACTGAAGTTCAACATAAAGCAACAAATCAAATTCAAACTCCCACTAAACTAAAGTATCTTCAAATAGAATAACACCCATATGAGCAGTATGCTCGTGAAAGACCTTAGGTGGTATTCCCTTTGTGAGCGGATCCGCTATCATGGAGTTTGTTCTTATGTGCTCTATAAAAATCTGACCATTCTGCACTCTTTCTTTCACAACCAGAAACTTGATGTCAATATGCTTTGACTTCGTTGAGCTTCTGTTGTTGTTAGAATATAGAACCGCTGATTTATTGTCACAAAATAATTTGAGTGGTCTTTCAACACCCTCTAAATATACGCAGCCCAGTGACAAAATTTCGCAGCCATATTCCATGATTTGATGCCTCATAACAAGCCACAAATTCTGCGGCCATGGTGGATGAAGCCACAAGCGTTTGCTTGGCAGACCACCAAGAAACTGCCCCACCAGCCAACAGGTAAACATAACCTGATGTGGATCTCCTGCTGTCTTGGCATCCAGCAAAATCAGAGTCGGAGTACCCAATGATCTCTAACCGATCTGATTTTCTATATGTGAGCATATACTCCTTTGTTCTCTGTAAGTATCTCATAACCCGTTTGGCTGCTTTCCAATGATCCATGCCTGGGTTACTTAAATATCTGCCTAACATGCCAACTATGAACGCAATATCTGGACGCGTACAAACTTGGGCATACATTAGACTCCCTACAGCCGAAGCATAAGGAATCTTCTGCATTTCTTTAATTTCAAGGCTATTCTTTGGGCATTGGCTGAGACAAAATTTGTCTCCCTTAGAGACTGGGGTTTCACTTGGTTTGCAATTTTGCATGCCAAACCTATTGAGAACTTTCTCAATATAGTTCCTTTGTGACAGTCCCAATATGCCCCGAGAGCGATCTCGGTGTATCTCAATTCCTAATACAAAGGAAGCTTCACCAAGATCTTTCATTTCAAAATTCTTTGATAGAAATCTCTTGGTGTCATGCAAGATGCCTATGTCATTTGTGGCAAGTAAAATGTCATCGACATACAAAACCAGAAAAATATGCTTACTCCCACTGAACTTGTGATACACACAATCATCAACGACATTCATCTCAAAACCATACGAAACAATGACTTGATGAAACTTGAAGTACCACTGACGAGAAGCCTGCTTGAGTCCATATATGGATTTCGTCAATTTACAAACCATATTCTTTGAATCTCCTAATACAAAGTTTTCTGGTTGTACCATATAAATTGTTTCTTCAATGTCACCATTGAGAAACGCTGTTTTGACATCCATTTGATGCAACTCAAGGTCAAAATGTGCAACAAGCGCCATAATTGTCCTAAAAGAGTCTTTTGTGGAAACCGGAGAGAAAGTTTCTTTAAAGTCAATTCCTTCTTTTTGAGTAAAGCTTTTGGCTACAAGACGTGTCTTATACCTCTCCACATTACCCTTTGAATCCCTTTTGGTTTTAAATATCCATTTACAACCAACGGGATTCGCACCAGCCGATAATGGGACAAGTTCCCAAACTTTATTGTCTTGCATAGACTTATACTCCTCATTCATGGCTTCAATCCATTTATGAGAATTGGAACTTTGCATGGCTTGGCGGAAGTTGATTGGATCATCTTTCGACATTCCATTTTCTGCCTCATGTTCCTGGAGATATACAACATAATCATCTGAAATTGCAAATCTCCTTTCTCTCGTGGATCGCCTCAATGGCGCGGGTTCTTGAGGTTGTTCCTTAGGAATTGGTTCCTCTGGAACAATTACCTCATTTTGTATGAGGGGTTGAATAACATTATCTTGTCGAGAATCTGAATTTATTTCTTGATCAATGACAGGTATGAAAACCTGCACATCGTCAAGAAAAGTAGTAGTAGGAATTGGGATTACTCCCTCTTCCTCCTCAAAGACAATGTTCCTAACTCGATTTTCCCTCCCAAACTCAACAGCCTCAAAAAATGTAGCAATTCCCGTCTCAAATATAGACCTACTAGTAGGATCATAAAACTTGTAACCCCTTGATCGTTCTGCATAGCCAATAAAGTAGCTGCTAATGGTTTTGGAGTCCAATTTTCTTGCATGAGGTTTATAAGGCCTCGCTTCAGCAGGACATCCCCAAATACGCAAGTGTTTTAGACTAGGCTTTCGCCCAATCCAAAGTTCATAAGGCGTTTTTGCAGCTGCTTTAGTTGGCACCCGATTCAGGATATAAGTTGCTGTCTTTAGAGCTTCACCCCAGAGTGACTCTGGTAAAGTAGATTGACTAATCATACTTCTTACCATGTCCTTAAGAGTCCTGTTTCGTCTCTCAGATACACCATTCATGCTAGGCGACCCTGACATAGTGTATTGAGGGACGATTTCACATTCCTCTAGGTATTTAGCAAACGGTCCCGGACGTTGTTCACCTGATTTGTCGTATCTACCGTAGTATTCACCACCACGGTCAGATCTGACACTCTTCATCCGTTTGTTGAGTTGTAACTCAACTTCGGCCTTAAATATTTTGAACACGTCCAAAGACTGTGATTTCTCATGTATAAGAAATAGATACCCATATCTAGAATAGTCGTCTATGAATGTTATAAAATATTGTTGACCATTCCAAGATGCTGTAGGGAATGGACCACAAATATCCGTATGAATCAATTCTAAGACGTCCGTAGTCCGATTTGCATCTAATTTCTTCATTTTGGTCTGTTTTCCCTTGATACACTCAACACAGACATCAAAATCTGAAAAATCAAGGGATTCCAAAATCTCATCAGACACAAGTCGCTTAACTCTAGATTTAGAGATGTGACCTAAGCGTTTGTGCCATAATGAGGCTGAAGTTTCCTTATCTAATTTTCGCTTTGTACCTCGTGACTCTACATGCAAGGTTTCATTATAAGATGAAACAGTTTCCAGCAAATATAGATTATCAAAAGTATTAAGTAAACCAGTACCAATAACATTTAAATTTAAAGACAAAGTAAACTGAGTATTTCCAAATGAACAATAATAACCCAATTTGTCCAAAACAGAAATGAAAATTAAATTTCGTCTAAAAGACGGTACAACAAAAGTATTTTTCAAATCCAAATAACAACCAGTTTTTAATAACAATCTAAAATGCCCTATTGCCTTCACTTCCACCGACTTGCCGTCACCCACAAAGATACGTCTTTCAGCATCAGTTGGCTCTCGATAGTTTAGGCAACCCTGCATAGAAACACAAATGTGAGTAGTAGCACCAGAATCTACCCATTAAGTGTTTCTTGGTACAGATGCTAAATTGATCTCAGAACAGACCAAAACAGGAATTATACCTTTCTTTTCACGCCATGCGCTATACTTAGCACATTCCTTCTTCTGATGTCCAGGCTTACCACAAAAGAAACAACCTTCATTACTTTTCTGTTTCTTTTGCACTGGACCCTTAGGAACAGCAACTTCCTTTCCTTTATCCTTCCTTTTACCCTTGCCCTTAAAAGTGCTTGACAGATGAGCACTTTCAGTCCACTCTTGCTTCAATCTCTCTTCCTCTTGCACACAAAATGAAATGAGCTCATTGAGAGTCCATTTCTCCTTTTGACAGTTATAACTGACCTTAAATTGACTGAATTGTGCAGGAAGAGAGATCAGAATTAAATGCACGAGCAAATCATCTGATAAGTCGAGCTTTAATGCCATAAGTTTGGAAGCAAGATGAGACATCTCCATGATATACTCTCTGACATTACCTTTGCCCTTATATTTCATTGAAATCAAGCTTGCTAAGAGCGTGCTTGTTTCAGCCTTATCGTTTTTGACAAAACGATTCTGAATTTCCTCAAGAAACTTACTGGCAATGATATTGTCATCTGTTGTTACACCTCGAAAGGTTTCTGGAATCCCACGCTTCATGATCATAAGACTTAGCCTATTCGAACGATCCCACTTTTCAAAGTACGCAATTTCCTCAGGGGTACTTTGTGCAGTGAGATCATTCGATTTTGGCATTCTTAATGCCAAGTCTATGTCCATGCAGCCAAGAACAATCAATATGTTCTCTTTCCAGTCCTTAAAGTTTGTTCAATTTAACATTGGAACATTATTCATGTTGGCAGATATTGTAGTAGTAGACATTAAAGCTGAATAGAGAACAAAATTAAATAAATAAACTATACTCACATAAAATAACCAAAGTAAACAGTCATTAAATTGATTAATTACAGGACAACATTTCAAGATACCAAGCACAACATTAATACCAAGCCTTTGGACAGTGATATTAATTGTAAGTGATACTCTTGTTGCAATGATCAAACAATGACAATAAATTATGTCAAATAATAAATCCATGTTTGCATCGATTCATTATTCACATGAGGTCACCTTGATAATTGTCATACGATTACTATCGCAGGTGCGTGTGTAATTCGGCCAAATATGAAGCCCTCTTTGGATTGGTTAATATTCGCATGAATTACACATACACAAACATCATATCCAATTATTCTCCCAATATCAATATACACAAGAGTGGTCACTTTAGTGACATCTTGTATAAATTAATGTAATTAGAATACTAGATAAGTGTTAAAAAAAATGTTGGATATAATTAATCAAAATTTTAAAAGCCATAATTTTTGAGTTATAATTTATATATATATATATAATTCATATATATATATATGAAACACCGAAAGTGATATGTTATATAAAAACACCAAAACTGTACATTATATATATATATATATATATAAACCGTATTTTATATATCAGATCCTCGACAAATGTTATATAATTAGGTTTCGGGCCACCAAAATATATGTATATAATATACATATAAGATATATATGAGCGAACAGCAGTTCCCTTTTTTTTTTTTTTTTTTGTTCCAAATGATCCACTTGTGCAAAGGAAACCGAGTGAATGTTATCTGAAAATAACTGCCCTTTTCAGTTTCTCAGAAACCGAAAAGGAACTTTTTTTTTTTTTGAAACCGAAAGGAGAAAGAAAAAAAAAAAAAATTACCACTGTCGGCAATTTTGCAGGAACAATTGTGTGGCCATTGTTCTTTTACTTTAAAACAGTAAAATAACAATCATACATAGAATATATTAAAACCTATTACGATTCCAATCGTGAAGCCAGAATCCATATATTTATTACAACGAAAGAATCATTTGTAAGATATATATATATATATCTATACACACATATCTATTTCTTTTGAAATCTGTGCCCGTTTTCTTCTTTCTTCGTGAGATATATATATATATATATACACTATATGTTTATATATAGAGATCTCAGTGAAGTATACATATATATATATATATATATATAAAATAAAAACAAGTTTATTTGTATATATGCGAAAAGAAGCAGATTTAAAAAAAAACCAGTTTATCGAACGTATATTAATATGCAAATATATATATTGTTGGAAAAGAAACAGATTTCATTGATATGCAACATATATATCTTCCAAAAGGAAACAGTGGCCACGTACCAACAAAATTCATACGCATCAATTAGATTTTGTTAAAAATAAATTAATCTCCAAACTTTATAAATTCTTTTGAATCAAATATGGTTAGGCTCTGATACCACTTGTTAGAAATTTGTTTACCGAAAGTGAAAATCATGTTTTCTAGATCTCATGTTAAATCAAGAGAAGAAGAAGAGATTATAGCGGAAGCGTACCAGAATCCATAGCGTTCTTCTGTCGAACGGGTTCAGATCTTCCAATTGATGCGTAGTTGTCTCAATGATTTTTCTCTGTTGATGGGGATATAGAGAAAACTTGTGTTCTACAAGCACTACGCTCAAATGGGGACCATGACCCCTTTATATAGATAACTGCCAAATGCGGTTATCAATAATTAGTATTTTCAAATTGGCCCCTCATCAATTTAAAAATACAAGTCCGGTTTCTACACATTAATTTCACAATAATTTAATACCCGATAGCCAAAATTAAATTTTATAGATCACCTTTTAATTAACTAAATTATAAAATAGCATAGCATATTTAAAATTATATATGGTCCCATATATTAATAATATTTTTCCAACTGGACGTACTATAGCAATTCAAAAACAATAAAGAAAAGCAAATAAAAAAGGAAAGAAAAGCACAGAGAAACTAAGAAGGCCAATAAATTCCAAGGAAATAAGGCTTGTATTTGAGAAATAATTTAATATAATTTTTTTAATATAAATATCTTATTTATTTATTTTATGAATGCAAGATCATTTTAAAATAATAATAATAATAAAAAGAATTTAAGTATTTGATTTGTACTAATTATTATATTGTAATATATGTTACGTGTTTAAAAAAATTTCGCTGTTGAAATATGTAACTCAAAAAAGCTAATAAATTCATATTAATTGAATTTCAATGTATAGATCTTTAGATAACCAAATTTCATACAATAAATTTTATTTTTAAACTCTTGTTATATATATATATATATATATATATATTACTCATAATTTAACAAATATTTATATTTTTTAATTTCGTAAAAAAAGAGCGGAAATTACTTGTATCCTTTTAACTTTTGAGTATATCAATTTGTGAGCTACTAAGTAATTATGTGTATAAAAAATTTATATTTTATAAAATAAAAATTTACATTTTTAATGATTTTTGCTCATGTATTTTTTGCTTATTAGTGTAAAATAAACAACATATAGTTTAGGAGAATTAGATACGTAAAACAATAAATATATATTTTTTTATTAAAGACATTAAAATTAAAATTAATTAAATAATTATTATGTTTGAAGAAAATAAGTTATATATATATATATATAAACCATAGAATTGGTTCTATAAATAATTTTCAAGAATTATAATATATATATTTTTATGTATGAATAAATTTAAGAGTTATATATTTTAATAAATTTACAACGCTGTTATGGATGTTTTTATTGTTTAATAACATTAAAATTTTAAATTATTTTAATATTAATTTTTCCCTCCAAAATAGTAAGTCCAAAAAATAAGGTATTTTTGCTAATGATTCAAAATATAAAAATAAAAAATAAAAAATAAAAGAAAAGAAAAGAAGAAAGAGTATTAAAAAAAAGGTTATTATACAATTTTAAAAAATAAAAAATAAAAAAAGAAGGAAAAAACTCAAATTCACTGTGAATGTAAAGAAGCATGGGTGATGGGTCGTCAGACGCACAGTCAGATAATCACAGGAGGTTTATCTTCAGAGCTGAATAGCTAAGCTCCGGCGAGGGTTGTCGCTACAATGAACCTCTTAGCCTTTACTCAACACTCAATTTCACGTACTCCCCCCTACACCTTCTCTATCGTGGGTCGTTCATTTCCAATCATCCCCTCCATCACCACCTCATTTTTTTCTTCGCCTAATCTCACCAAACCACTTCCTCTACTACGCGGTCAGGTCGTCTCTCGTCGGCTGCTCGATCCTCCACGCATCTCCTTCTCCGATGGTCTCCTGCGGGACTCCGGTTCTACTATTTTTGTCCTCGCCGGTGCCTATGGCCTCGTTTTCGTCTTCGATAATATCACTCGGCGGAACATTATTCAGCAGGTTTCCTCGTTTCTCTCTCTGTAATACTTCCAATTTTAGGAATCATATTTTTCTTTTCTTGATTCGTTATTTTGTATAAAAATCTAGAGATACCTCCATACTTTTCTACAAGACTACAACTGTCGAGGAAATGTTGAGGCAGAGTGGAAAATAGCCTCTCTTGTTCCTGACTGTTATTTGTGGATTACTTTTCCTTGCTTCGTATATGCATTTTATAGGACAGATTGGGATGCGTTACTAATGTTCTAAAATAGAATTGAAATTTTTTCAGCGCGCAGCTGTGTAAGCACCTCCTATCCTGTATCAAGTTAAAACCATCTGTGGCATAATTTCTCAACCATTAGCAAATGATCTGAGATAGTGCTGCTACTGGCTTCGTTCTTGAAAAAAAAAATCGCTTTAAAATAGATATTCAACTTTTCATGCGAAGTTAATATAAAATAATTGGTCTTAAATCATGGATCTATGAGAATTTTTCATAGGAAATAAAATAGTGCGATGATACAGTGTCATTTTTTACTATTTATTAGCTGTAAATTAGTTTCATTACTTGCATTTCCTAATTTACTTTTGTGGATTGCTGAAAAGTTGTCTGAGATTCTGTGAGATGTGTAGAAACTTATCCAATTCTACAGGAACTTTTGTGGACTGCTGGAAAGTTATCTGAGATTTTGTGAGATGTGTAGCAACTTATCCAATTCTGCAGGAATTTTTGTATATACACTTTTATTGTATTTCAATATTTGGAAGGAAAACTAAGGGTTTGGTACATTAAACTCCGCTGTTTATTAAAATGTATCTAGTTGTATTTTTATTTTAAAAGTAATAATTTTTTTATTCCTATTTAATTAAAGGTATTTAATTGATCTAATTTTAAATAATAAATGCAATTTGACAAGAGTTGATTTATATTTTTAAATATTTTGCATCACATTTTCTGTAAGTATCGTGTTTGAATAAAAAAACGCGATATTAAAAAGTGCCAAAAATACAAAAAAATTCTATAAAATATTAAATTTATAAAAATAGTTGACCAAAAAATAAAAAATATTGTATTATTCAAAATTAATTATATATATAAAATAATAGTACAATAATTTTATTTTATTTTATATTTTTGTCCATTATTTTTGTAAATTTTATATTTTATGTAAATTTTTTGATATTTTTTTGTATCGCATAGAATATCTAAAAAGATAAATTATTTATTTTTAAATTACATTTACTATTTAAAATTAGGCTAATTAGACATATTTAATTAAATAGGGGATTAAAAAAATAACACTTTGAAAATAAGGATATAAATGAGTATATTTTGTTACATAGGCGACCAAAAAAGATATCGAAGCCGAAAACTAAACTGCAAAATAACAGGGAGTATAAGATTAGATACGTTTGGTTAATTTAAACTTCTATGTAATTTTTCCTTTATAATGAATTGTTAAAAAAAATCAGTCTACCTATGTTGTTAATTACAATTATTCTCATTACAAGTCTTTGCTTAATATAATTTTCGTTAAGAATTCATTTTTGAAAATTATTTCCACACCATATCTTTAATGATTGTAACAGAGTCTAAGCAGAAAACTGGTTCACATATTGTCTGGGTTGTTTTTCTTGATTTCCTGGCCAATTTTCAGGTATGTTAACTTTTCCTTCAAAAAGCCAATTGCAAGCTACTGTTTTCAATTCATGATACCTAACTAGTTTAATTGATGATTTTAAATGCTAGAGTAGCAACGCAATGGGAGCTCGCGTCTTTGCTTCTTTAGTTCCTTGTGTGAATTTCATAAGGCTTCTGGTCAATGGCCTTTCACTGGCTACTGATGAAGGACTTGTGAAATCTGTCTCTCGAGAAGGAAACCCTGAGTAAACCTTCACCGGTTATTTCTCAGCGTTTTGAACTGTTTTCTTCTTGACACCAGAAATTGATTCAGCTTTAATCGTGTCACACTTGCAGGGAGTTGCTTAAAGGTCCTTTGTTCTATGTTCTGATTTTGATCTTATGTGCTCTTGCTTTTTGGCGAGAATCTCCACTTGGATTGATATCGGTGTCAATGATGTGCGGTGGGGATGGTATTTCCTCTACCGTCTCCATGTTTTGTTATTTCATACTCCTTGCAGCTGGTAAAACAGCTTTCTGCTTACATAGGTGTTGCCGATATCATGGGTAGAAAATTTGGGTCCGTGAAGATCCCTTATAATCAAAGGAAAAGTTGGGCAGGCAGCATATCAATGTTTATCTTTGGATTTTTGGTTTCTATTGGGTACGCTTGAACCTATTCTTTTTTGCAAAATCAAATCAAATGATTTCTTACACGTTGTTCCATTTCAACGGATATTGATGTAATATGTATTTTGACAATGTAGGATGTTGTACTATTATTCTGTTCTTGGTTATCTCCATCTGGATTGGACTTGGACAGCACAAAGAGTTGCTGTAGTTGCTTTGGTTGCCACAGTTGTTGAATCCCTTCCAATTACAGACATCATTGATGATAACATATCCGTTCCATTAGCTTGCATGATTGCTGCATATATGTTCTTCCGTTAGCAGCTATGTTCTGATAACTGTAAGTTGCCTCCTCCTTTTGCCACTTAATTTTGTGGTTGGCATGGTTATTTGTAAGTTCTTTTTAATATCTTTTTTTCTTAGTATGCACTTTTGAATTTCATCAGATGTATTCGTGGAAGTGAAAAACGATTCATCTTTAGATTTTAGTAACTCAGCACTTATCAATCAAAGCAGGCAACCTCTAAGATACATATGAGGCAATTAAGGCATAAAAAACAAAAGAAAAATAAATCAATTGTTGAGAATCTTGAGATCGTCTGACTGAAATAAATTTAATGGTTAAGAGAAGGTGGATCTCCTCGTTAAGCAAAATTATGTAGTACATAATTCGGTCATTCTGAAAACAACTGTTGTTCTAATCATTTACGCATTGCAGTCGTGGGAGCATTCTTATCTTTTTCTTTCCGGTTTGCCCATTTATTACTGCATCTTCGTTTATCCTACATGTTGATTTTCTTTTACTGAAAAATGTGCTGGGCCTGGCATTTTAATGGGTAAATATTGGCTCTAGAAAGTAGGATTGGTAACAAGCAGAGCTCATATTAACCAAACACTCGATGCTTCCATTGTCGATTTAGAATTGCTTGGCTTCCACTTGGTTCTATATCTTTTCCCTACATCATAAATTCAAAAGATGGCTGAAATGAGGGATAGTTCATGCATAAGTGATATGGCATTATTTGATTAGCCCGTTAATACAAAAGGCTTCAGGTAACAAGTAGTTTAGGACATAATTACTTTCCAAATAAATTGCAATTAGGATTTGGGTTACAAATTTTGTAAAAGTAGCAGACGGCTTCGGTCTCCGTTAGTGGGTTTCTAAAACCTCAGTAACCAATACATCTTGTGGAGTTTTTCTATAGAGTTATCGGTTTATTATTAGAAGTTTCTATAAATTATCTTTTTTCTTAGCCTAGTAATGATAAATGTGTAATCAAAACTTCCGGTATAAGCTGGCTAGCGCCCACTCGAAAACAGATGGTTGTGGCGAAGCACTACCATCATAGTTTCATAGATATAATACCGTGAGTAGTTAGATTTGTGGTCCATCGTGGCATACAACCGAAACAAATAAAAAATTCCATTATAGTGGCTAATTGCAGGTTTTGAAGCATAATGTTTGCTTAACCCTCTTTGTTACTTTTGTTGTACTACTAATATGCAATAAATATGTCGACAAAAATAAATGAAAATGTGGACATCAGTTGCGCAATAGAATGACTATTAGTGGCACAGCAAAAGTAGTAATAGTGTCCAAACACATTTAACACTGTACAACAATATTGCGGACATACATAAGAATTAAAATCTTGCAGACATTAGTATATAGTTATTATCAAAAGGAAGTGAACCACGATATGAATTCCTGAATAACATTTCTTGTTTTACTTGGTATCCAGCCATGTCTCTATCAATCTATCCCTTGAAAGTATAAAAAAAAAATCATATTTTGAATGTGTTCATTTGTTTAATTGCTTTCTTTGCTTAGATATATTCTTGAAGGGCAAGAAACGTTTCATCTATAAAAGTTGAAGTTTATTTGGTGTTGTTGGATAAGGGAAACTGAATTCTAGACATGAGTAATAATTAATTTATGTCATTGTACACATGTTTGTGACTTAATTTTCAAAGATTAGGATGTGTAGTCTTTCCTTTTCTTTTCTCTGAATTTTAAAAGGGTGGTTTGGTTTTATCTTCTGAAAAGACGAATAATAATATTCTTCAGGGTTGCATCAAAAGCTCAACCAAAATAGAATATATCTAGGCTGCTTTTCTTTTCTTGACTTTATATTCCCCTTTTTTATTTATTTTATTTTATTGAAATTCAGTTTTAGTTTAATCTTCATTAGATAACTAGACCAAGTTGATGTAGTTTATAATTTTGTCCCCATTTTTCTATTAGTAGTTTATCAGGAATGCATTACAAGATAATGTATCCGAAACTAATTCCCTTAGGTTCTAAATAGTCATGTGATTATTGTACACTAAAGTCTTTTTTTTTTTTTTTTTTTCTCTTCCAAATTTAGTAGGTTTAATCTAATAATTTTAAAATACAGTCAATTATAAAATTGTATTTGGCAGAGATAAAGTAGATTTCACTTTAAAGTATAAAGTTTGAACTTACAAATTAGGGGGAATTAAGAGACTAATAATATCTTTTTTAGATCAAAGAAATAAAAACTTAGAGGAAAGAGAAAAAATTATATTCTGTTTTGGAACGAATAGGAATATGCAAGAGAAAGTGATATTATTTGGAAACGGGGTGAAGACTCTTTTTTTTTTTTTTTGTTTAAGAAAAAAAAATGATTTTACTCATAAAAAAAATTTAGAAAATTACCAAAAATAGCACCCCTAAAAAATTTATAGTAACAAAACTAACACCTTAATAATATTGAACGTTCAATATTCAATTTGAACGTAAAATATTGAACGTTCAAGTCTAAATTATCGTTGTTCAATTCTAATTGGATAGATGTTAAAAAAAATGACATATTAGTAATTTTTTTAATTGTAAAAATATAAATTTGAATACAAGTAGTTAGGGGTGTTAAACGGGTCGGCACGGCACGGCACGGCCCGTTAAACATTTGGCCCGTTGGCCCATCGGGCCGGCACGGCACGGCCCACCAAAAATTCGGCACGGCACGGCACGGCCCGTTAGCCAAAATGAGTAGCACGGCACGGCCCATGGCCCTCGGCCCTTAACGAGCTAGGAGGGCCATGGGCCGGGCCGGCACGGCACGGCACGCAAAATTTTATTATTTTAAAAATTAATTTTAAAAAATATATTAAAAAAAATGAAATAAAGGGCTCACGGGCCGTGCCGGCCCATTAAGACAGTCTAACGGGCCGGGCACGGCACGGCAAGGCCCACGGGCCAAGAACTGAGGCACGGCACGGCCCATATAAGGGCCGGCACGGCACGGCCCATATAAGGGCCGGCACGGCACGGCCCATATAAGGGCCAAGGACCGGCACGGCACGCTAATTTGACGGGCCGAACCGGGCCGGGCCGGGCCGTCCTTTTTGACACCCCTACAAGTAGTACTAGTTTTGTTATTAGAAGTTTTGAGGGGTGTTAATTTTATTATTTTTTAAAAATTTATGGATTAAATATATCTAAACTTAAAATAAACAAGTTACTGTGGCTTTACAAAACAGAGTAATGAGATTATTGGGACCCTAGTACGCCAAACCAAGGATGATTTGATTGAGAATCACATGGTAGTTTATTCTAGATCTGTTGAGTGTATTCTCTCCCATAACAAAATGTGCATGATCGAATACCACTAATTATATTCATTTTACACCTAAAAGATGCTTGTGGATAAGGAAAAAAAAAAAAATATATATATATATATATATATATATATATATATATACCAACAGAAGAATTTTTTTTCTTTTTTTGCTATCACGATAATTCGATCAATAGACATCACAATTCAACTATTCTCTCTAGATTTTTCCACTACTTAATTCTTGCAAGTATTTAGCTATTAGTGCTTGGAGAAGAAGTAAAGTTTCTGTAATGAGAAATAATTTTAAATACATTCTATCTCTTTAAAATAATTGCTAATAAAAGCCACTTAAATTTATATTATTACATGAAACACCTAAATACTTGTACAAAAGCTACTTTTAAACAAATCTAGAAATTCTTAATTGCAGGAAAATAATAAGTAGAATTGTTGAATGATATTCTTCATTGTTACATGTACTTACTTGGTACCACATTCATCATCATTATCATTATGGAATGATGAGCTATTGGTTGCTTTAATAGCAATTGACATGAATATTTTCGCCTAATCACATACACCCTTTGAGATTGGCTTTTTACATCAAGTAAGACTTTCTAAAAAAAAAAAAAGAAGTGTGAGCAAGTATGAGTCTAAAATCACATTAATAATACAAGTAATTTTTTTGTCGCCAAGTAAATAATAGGGTCATGTACATAATTTTCTTTCCTCGACTCAATCTTAGAACCTCCTAAAACTTTTTCCAGCCGAATCAATTAGAGTTGGACATGCAATTTCCATTTCCATTTCCATGTGGCGTTTTAATCGAAGTCAAAGTTAAAGTCATGAACCTGCAAGAAGTTTCAATTCAGAATCAATGGGCCCCATTAATCAGGGTTGTAGGGTCATACATTTATGAAGGAGCACGGGAAGTTTCTAAGTTTCTATACTATTGTCTCTCTCTATCCAAGTTTCTGCAAGATAACTGAGACATGCTATCCATTAAGGGTTTGCATTGTTTTTTTAAAAATCGATCAATTAATTTAAATTTAAGGTCTAAATTAAACTTTTTTTTTTTTTTAAGATTAATTGATCTATTAAGGTTTAAAATATTATAAAATTAACCGTTTGGTTATAAGTTAGCTAAAAATAAAAACCTATAAAATCGAAACAACTCACATTTATATATATTAATATTTTTTTAAAAAATATTATATAATAAATATTATAAAAATAAATAAAATAAAGTATTAATTAATATTATATAAATATACAATGTAAAAATTCTAAATAATATACAGTGTGGAATCATGATTTTGAATTTGGGAAGGTGAGAAGTGGACCATCAAATATGAAAAAAATGTCAATAATGAGATATCATTCCTATATAATATATATTGATAGTTTTAAATTTATCAAGTATTAGATATGAGCAAGAATAATAATTTTTATAACCAATAGTACCATACATGTACATACATGTATGCTTTAGCTTTAAAAAAAGTGTTTTGTAGTAGTAAAGTATTGTTTGCACTTTATATTATATTTTTTATCATGATAATAATTTTCAAGTAAAATTATAGATCCAAAACTACCAAATCAACCTCCCTCAAACCAACATTATAAGTCGGCTTGAAGATTGATTTTTTAGGAGTTATAAGTCGGCTAAAATTTTAGATATTTTAAAATCGCCAAGATAAAATTAACTTATAAAATAACTTAATAGCAGACTTACTGGATCTTTGCTCACTCCTACTACAAATAATGAATAACTGTATATTATATATTTGTGATACGCATAATTGATATCAGGGTTATTCATCGAATATTAATTATAAGATTTAATTGTATTTGCTAATTTGTAACTTGAAGTAGAAAATAAATATAGTATATTTCATCTTAGGAAAAACAAAATATAGTATATTTCAAATAAAATTTGATCACAAACTTGTAATAATTTTATTTCCCATTTAAATATCAACACTATAAAAAAGAAAAGAAGGAGTAGTCCATGAACAATCGAATGCCAACTGTTAGAAATTGTTTGAAAATCAACTCGTCTTAAAGTTTAAATTGTTGGGAGAATATTAACAATTATTTTATATATTTAACACTCTCTTATAAATGTTAGTTTTATGCATCATGTTAATTAAATACTTGTAATTTAACAATTAGGATAGCTAGACTTTAAATACTGGACCTCAGGCTTTGATATCATATTAGAATTTGTTGAGAAATCAACTCTCTCAAAAATTTAAGCTATTAAAAAAATTTCAACAATTATTTTATATATTTATCATCTATAATTGGAATTTTTATATTAATTTTTTTCATTTAATATTTCAATCCTTAAAAAATATGTGATACTTTAATGGATCTTACCTAAACAAATAGCTAGCACCTGACAAAACTCAAATACTCCATATAAAAGAAAAAACCTTAAATGCTACCACGTAACCTAAAAAATATTAAACCAATATTACAAATATCATAATTATTTGAGACATAAGTACAATTCAACGATTCCGTATGAATAAACTAATATGAGTATATGACAGCTACTATCATGAATAGATCATCCGAGTAAAATAGAATTTGGTATATGTTCTCTGCCTAAAATTCTTGTTCTTTGGCATAAAAAATAAAATTAAATTAATACATTAATGTATTTGAATAATGAATGTTGAAAAATTATTAAAAATAATACCCTTAAAATTTATTATAACAAAACTAGCACTCTAATAACATTGAATATTCAATTTGAACGTGTAATATTAAACGAATTTAAATTATCGTCATTAAACGAATGTTAAAAAAAATGATATATCAATCATTTTTTTTAATTATAAAAATATAAATTTAAATATAATAAATACTATTTTTATTATTACAAGTTTTAAAAAGAATTATTTTTATTGTTTTTTCAAGAATATTTTGGCTTCATTCTTATTTACTAATGATGACTTCATATGAACAGGGATACTAATGAAAGTTTTCCTATATCATTAATATTTGTTGAACAATTTCTAGATCATTATTCAAAAAACAATGGTGAATGGTCCATTTCCTAATCATGTGTTCTTGGTCACTCTTCAAAGTCTAATAAATAATGTCAATGAATGATAAAAAAAAAAAAAGTGCTATGGATGAAAGAAACTATATATTTCATTTAACAACAAAATAGGACAATAATTTGTACACAAAGTACATTAATATAAATTGAGTTACAAGGTGATAGTGTAAAATACGACATTGTGAATGAAAAAAAAAAATTAAATTGTATGATAATTTTATGTAAATTCCAACACACAAAGGTTTTTGGGGCGGGGTTAAAGAAAATTGTACACGTACGTAAACAAACATAAGGGAAAAAAAAAAACTACACAAGTTAACAACATTCTTGAATTTGTTGTTTTTATATTATTTATGTTATTCCAGTACTATTTTGAAAGAATATTTGTTTGAGAATTAGCATTATCTTCTCTAGCAAAACCTTTTCAACTTGGATAAAAATTAAATGTTGAAGGGTATTTGAATTCAAATAATATAAATTGAGTTACATGGTGATCGAGTAAAATACAATATTGTGAATGAAAAATCTCAAATTATATGATAATTTCATATAAATTCGAACACACAAAGGTTTTCTATTTATGTCATTCTAGTACTATCTTAAAAGAATATTTGTATAAGAATTTAGCATTATCTTCTCTAGCAAAACCTTTTCAATTTGGATATAAATTAAATGTTGAAGGGTATTTGAATTCAAATAAAATGCTAAGCTAATCAGTTCTGTATATAAATTAGGCATAAGGAATGAATAATGTTTGTCAAAAGATGAATGAAAATAATGGAGGAAATTATAAAGTCAAGTCTCCTTTGCCCTTTGTGGTGGGCTAACCCAACTAAGACAAGGAAATGGTCAAAAGGCTATCAATTAATTCTTAAAGAGAAGGAGGACAAAGGAAAGAAAGAAAGAAAACATTATTAAGAAGAAAAAAAAATAAATTCTACCAACCCATAATTACTCATCCAACTAAAGAACCTTTTCACAAGGAACACCCTTACAACATGTCATCCAATATCCCAATATTTAAATTAAATTTTGTAGAGTGAAAATATTAATATTAATATACTGTTTAAAAAATATATTTAAATATTTTTCAATATTTTCATAAAAATATCAAATAATATAAAAATTTCTTGATTTTTTTTAAGTTGTATTATAATTTTCTAAAATTTTGATGAAAATCTGAGAATATTGACACGAAATATCAGTTTAAATTTTGTTTAATTAAAGATACATAATTTATTATTTGTATTATATATAACTGAATATTTATGTAAAAGTAATCAATTTAAATTTTTTCCCAAAATTTTCACATTTATTTTAATAGTAATTATTTAATTATAATTCATAAAATTGCTATATATTTGGAATATTTAGTTACATGAATTTTTCTCAATTATTTTTTATCCTCACTCTTGCTTTTTTGTATTTTAATTTATATAATTATTATTTTTAAAATACTTTTATATAAAAAAAATTCACTTTTTTAGTTAATTTCATATAATTTATATAAATATTATGAATTAAAAAAATTATTTAATATTTACGAAAAAATAATTTTAATCATACTAGTTAGCAATATATGTATATTTTAGTTACAAATATAATGCTTAAATAAAAAATAAACTTAATTACTCTCTATTATTTATTTTAGTAAATTTAAAATTTGTATAAAAGTTTAAAAATAGATATAATTTTCACATTTTTATAATTTTTTTTAAATATCTATCAATATTGGTAATATTATCAATATTTTTATAAAATTGAAGTCTCATTTTTATTTTTATTGATATCAATATTCTTGTGTTCATTCAAGTCATAAAACTCCCGCATTCATCCATTATATTGAAAACCAATGAACATTTTTTTTTTTTTTTTTTTGTATTCAATTCCACAAACAAAGTGCATGTTTTTTGGACGTTTAAATTAATTTCCAAACATGTAAAAGTAAACGTCAAAATTCATAATCAAACACAAGGGAAAATAAAATTTGCTTCCCAGTTGAAATTTCCCTACAAATGAAAACTATTATTACTTTGGATGTGACATATTATTATAAATTAGCATATTTTTTTAATAATTTAGTAGTAAAAGAGGTATCTCATATCTTATTAGATATGGGATCTAATTCACCAACTCTATTTTAAATTAGTTTTTTTTAAATAAAATTAAATTTTATTAATAAGAATCAAATATACAATTTAATTCAAAATTTAAATATCTAAATATATCAATAATCAAATTTTATAAACATTAATTAATGATATTCGTTGACACATGGATAAAACTTGAATTTTCATCATTTTTTCTGTTGTAAAATTATCAAACTGAATGTTTGATTATTTCAATTGATAATTGGATGTTCTTCATAAATAATTAAATTTTAATACTTTATAATTTTTAAGATATTGAACACAACATATATAAATAAAAATTTAGATTTTTAATATAATACAAGCAAAATAAACATAAATATAACATAAATTATCTTAAGATTAAAATCCATATGAGAAAAGTTTATCCTAAAAAAAGATTTAGCTGAAAAAATACAATTAAGTAATTTTATTCAAAGTAATGAAAACAAAAGATGAAGAAAAAAAATCTATCGCCAGGAGCTACTATAAATAGTTAGCAAGTATATATCCCAAAACGAATTATATTAATAAAAATAAAGTATTATATGTTAAATATAAATAAAAGTATGTTAAATTGGTAATGCAATAATTTTTTTTTATATGTGAGCATAAATAAATTTAATTTTAAAAAAAATATTAATATTATTATAGTTACATAAATTTATACCTACCTTAATTATAATGTACTAATATCACAAAAATTTTGAAATAAAAAAACGAAAATTATTTTTTAAAAAACTTCTACAACATGGCATGAGTAGAATTTTTTTACTATATGTGCAATTAACACCTTTAAACATTTCTATCGAGAAGAAAAAAAAAAAAACCTTTAAACATTGACCAAGACTGGGAAAAAATCACTGATCATTGATGGGATGGATGCGATGGGATGCGATGGGATGGAAACGAAGAAGAAAAGGAATGCCGCTAATAAATCAAAAGCCTTAGGCCCACCAAAACTTAGTCTCCCACAAGTGGATGCACATAAATTTCTTGGAACCCGATAAACCCCAAATTAAACCTTTACCTATTTTCTTCTGTTACGTGACCGGTTAGAATTTAAAAAAAAAAAAGGGACAAAAGACAAAAATTAAACTAAAACGGGACTCTAATGCTGTAATGCACAATGAAAGAAGAGCCTCAGTCTAAGTACCCACTTTGAAAATATCTGTTGCTACTCTCTCCCTGAGTTATACACGTGTTTCATCCTCTGCAAATTGCGATTACTTGTTGAGTTTTTATCGCGAGTACAAAGATGTTACAAATAGCCAGCGAGTAGAAAAGTATTAAAAGAGATCATCATATTTGAATTGAAATTAATAAATTATTTATACGTATATACACACTGACGCGGAACGCGGACTCACCCCAGTTCACACCTTTAGCTTTAGATACACATGTATTTAGCGGAAAGGCATAAGCTTTCGTACCCATATATGGTGTGTAAACTTCTCTGTAAACATCGAACTAGTTCCGTCACCTTTCGGAGAAGTCGAAGCTAGAGAGACTGAGTGGATAGTTTTCTAGAGCCAGAGCAGTGAGTTTGTGAAATTCACAAACCGCTTGACTGGATTACTGATAAATTATACGGCTTCGTGTAACCAGCGGCGGAATTTCAGCCTGAGAATTCGCCGGTGAGCTGTGATTGTGTCAGTTATTGGATTCTTTTGGGTCTGGTTGGTGATTAGAGGAATGGGTTCAAGCCCAATTGTGGGCGGCTCGAGTGTTTGTACTGGTTCGAGTTTAGGTGGTGCTAGTGGAGGTGGAATAAATGGTACAAGTGGGAGTTGTTGCGATATGAGTGTTAAGTGTTCTTGTAGATGGAGATGGGAACAAAAACACCGATTTTTTTCATCTGGGTTCGTATTCTTTTTCGGTTGTTTCGTTCTGTTGGGATCTTTTGGTTTGCTCTATTCTTGGTTGTCTCTCACGCCTTTTGTGCGTACAGCCCCATCTTCACCTGGTTGTCAAGAAGATAGTGAGGGTTCATGGTCTGTTGGTATTTTCTATGGTGATTCTCCCTTATCTCTTAAGCCCATTGAGTCAGTAAGTTCCACTTTCTTGGGGAAATCTCGTTTTCTTACTTCAAATGAGGTGTTTTTGTTATCGATTATATGGCTTCGTTGGATTTGGCCATTTGGATTTTTCTGGGTTTTTTAAATTTGACACTGGGATTGCTATTCTGATATGTGGTTTTAAAATTGAATACAGGTGAACTTATGGAAGGATGAAACCGCTGCTTGGCCGGTGGCCAATCCTGTCGTGACGTGTGCTTCACTTTCTAATGCTGGCTTTCCCAGTAATTTTGTTGCTGATCCTTTTCTTTATATACAGGTACAAACATTCATTTGTTTTTAATTTGAACTATATGGGCTTTAATATTCTTGTTGTTACTGTCACTGGTCATGGTTTTACTTGATTCTGTGGCCATTAGCATGGAAGGCCAATTAGCTTTAACGAAGGATTGTAGTGAGGACAGTGGAGAAGGGTTTGATAGAATTCAGAGCTGTTTCATGTGACAAACTTCTTTGTAAAATACAATATTTTATTTTTTCAAAACTTAAACTTCATCTAGGTGAAGGAAATTGTACAAGTTTTAGAACTTTAGTTGGCATTAACATCCATTGTTTAGCTCTCTGAACAAAATCTTCCTGTTAAGCAACTGTGTGTTTTCTTTAATTGGTTGTGGAAATTCTTGGGAAGAGTCCATTCCTGTTTTGAAGAAAAAAACTACTGAACCATCCACAATGGTCACTAGTTATTTGATTTTTTCATCAACCTTCTAACTGTAATAGGGGCTCTTTGAAGACTTTTCTAACGTTGGGATATATGGCAGATATAAAATTCAATTGGTAGGTCATTGATAATAACCCTTATTAGTTATTAGAGGAGACGAATAAAAGATCCTACAGACCTACACAAATTAGGTATATGAGGCCCTGTGTGGACAATAAGTCAAAATTGCATACGACCTTCTGGTAATTGCATAAACTTGATTGACTCTATTTTCTATTCCTATTCAGCATTGGTATCATCCTCTTGCTAATGACTCTTTTGAGAGGTTGTCACTGGCATACTAACTGCTTTCAGATATCTCTGTTTAGGTTCTTTAGCATATCTAAGTGGACATTGCGTACTGCAGAACGTGGATTTTTCAAGTTATTTTATTCCAGGGAATAGTACTTGAAAATAACTTAAATTACATATTCTACTATGTTCTTAATGTCTCCAGGGAGATACCTTATATCTATTCTATGAAACCAAGAATCCATTGACAATGCAAGGAGATATTGGAGTTACAAAAAGCACTGATAAGGGAGCAACATGGGAACAGTTGGGGATTGCTCTGGATGAAGATTGGCATCTCTCATATCCATATGTCTTTGAACACCTTGGCCAAGTAAGTACCTTTTTTCTTTTGCAAGTAGTGTCTAATGGACATAATCAATTGTAGTTTTTGATAACTGCCCTAGCAGATTTTGGGGCTTGTATTGATGATGCTTTTTGAGGCTGTAATCTTATGAGAATAGTTAAAGTAATTAATTATTCTTTCTTGCAGATATATATGATGCCTGAGAGCAATCAGAAAGGTGAACTTCGTCTATATCGAGCAGTCAAGTTTCCTCTTCAGTGGACTCTAGAAAAAGTCATTTTGAAGAAACCTCTAGTTGATACAATTATGGTCAATTACAATGGAATGTATTGGCTCTTTGGCTCGGATCACAGTGGCTTTAGGACCAATGATAATGGGCAGTTAGAAGTTTGGTACAGCAGTTCTCCTTTTGGTCCTTGGAAACCACATAAGAAGAATCCAATTTATAATGGTGACAAGAGTCTGGGGGCTCGTAATGGAGGCAGACCGTTTTTCTATAATGATTACCTTTATCGTGTTGGTCAAGACTGTGGTGAAACATATGGAAGACGACTGCGAGTCTTCAGAGTGGAAGTTCTTACAAAAGATGAATATAAAGAAATTGAAGTTCCTTCGGGTCTAATTGAGTCGAGTAAGGGTCGCAATGCTTGGAATGGTGCTCGTTACCATAATCTCGACGTGCAGCAGCTAAGTACTGGTGAATGGATTGGAGTAATGGATGGAGATCGGGTACCTTCTGGTGATTCATCTCGTCGGTTTATTCTTGGTTGTACTTCAGTTGCAGTTGTTGCTCTGCTTGTTGTATTACTGGGGGTGTTGCTGGGTGCTGTGAAGTGTCTCATTCCCTTAAACTGGTGCGTACCTAATTCAGGGAAGAGATGTGATGCATATTTGACCTGGGAAAGATCATATTTATTTTCTTCGAAATTGAGACGGTTATGTAGCCGCTTGAACAGATCAGTTTCGTTCCTTAAAGGTAGGATTAAACCAAATACCTGCTCTGGAAGACTTGTTCTTGCTGTTATTTTCTTGGCTGTAGTTGCAATGACGTGCAT
The DNA here is from genome assembly GCA_029378325.1 of Elaeagnus macrophylla. Lineage (NCBI taxonomy): Eukaryota > Viridiplantae > Streptophyta > Magnoliopsida > Rosales > Elaeagnaceae > Elaeagnus > Elaeagnus macrophylla. The sequence continues at coordinate 1,365,865 of CM055652.1, read as the reverse complement.
AGCATTCAAATACATGTATGGGGGAAGTGGTGCAGAAGAGGCTTATCCTCATAAAGATCATTATTCACAGTTCACATTGTTAACAATGACTTATGAAGCACGGTTGTGGAACTTAAAGCTGTATGTGAAGCACTACTCAAGATGTTCTTCGGTTCGAGAAATCGTTGTGGTGTGGAACAAAGGGGTTCCTCCAAAAGTAAGTGATTTTGACTCCGCAGTTCCAGTTAGAATCAGAGTAGAGAAAGAAAATTCACTAAATAATAGGTTCAAGGTGGATCCATTGATTAAGACTCGAGCTGTTCTTGAGCTTGATGATGACATAATGATGACTTGCAATGATATTGAGCGTGGTTTCAGTGTATGGCGGGAGTACCCAGATCGCTTAGTAGGGTTCTACCCGCGTCTCATAAATGGAAACCCATTAAAGTATAGGGGTGAGAAACATGCTAGAAAACATAATGGATACAACATGATCCTTACTGGGGCAGCTTTTATTGATAGTCAAGTAGCTTTTGAGAGATATTGGGGTGAAGAAGCTAAGAAAGGTAGGGAATTAGTAGACAAGTTTTTTAACTGTGAGGATGTACTAATGAATTTCTTATATGCAAATGCAAGTAGGACTGTAGAGTATGTTAGAGCAGCATGGGCAATCGATACATCAAAGTTATCGGGTGCAGCAATTAGTCGAAACACGGATGAGCACTATCGGATAAGAAGCAATTGCCTCTCAAAATTTTCGGGGATGTATGGAACTTTGGCTGGGCACAAGTGGGGTTTTAACCGTCGGAAGGATGGTTGGGATTTATAGTGATGAATTATGTTTAACCTTTTTTTCATTCATATTCTTGTTCACCCACCTTTCATACTTCTGGTAAAAAAATTGTTCTTTTTCTTTTCCCCAGTTGTGAATTTGTGTTGGGGATTGATATATTTTAGGTCTCTGAAATGTACATTGGTTTTTTTGTTTGTCTCTTTTTTTTCTTTTGATGCAATTCAATCTAGCACAGTTTCTTATAATGATGCTACATCTTCACATTGTCTTAGGATTGTACGCATCTGTTATTGTGGGTTGATTACAAATATTTTGAAATTAACTAAGGGGATGTGATGCCCATCACAGGGTGGTCCAGTGGTCGGATTCCTGTGGCTAAGCACCTGGTCCTCTGTCCTCACAAGGCAGGGCGCGAGTTCGAAGCTTGGGGGGCGCACTATAAGTTCGGCCTTTGGGTTTGTGTGGGTGTGGCCTTTGTGCACTACCACCGATCGAACTTGATGCTCTGCTGAGTCGGACTGCAGTCCGCCAGGTGTCGCTAGCCAGCTCTGTGCTTGTGGTGTACAATACAATATTGGCTATGATCCTCGGTGGTGCGGCGGTGTGCGACAATAGCCCTATCCGACCTAAACTGAGGGGAGCCTTTTGAGATAAAAAAAAAAATTAAGGGGATGTGATTATTTTTTACGAAAACTTTGTAGTTTTTGAAAAAAAAAAAAAAAAAAAAGCTAGTGGTGATGAAATTTAGTTCTTAAAAAGAGAGAGAACAAAAGCAGGATATGATGTCATTTTTGGGGTCAAAAAGTTCAACAAAAAAAAATATCCAAGCAAAATTCACATTTATAAATTACGTCTCATTTATTCTCAACATTCCTTTGCAAAAAGAGAAAAGCTTAAAAGAAGATTTTTTTATTTCAAAAAAAGAAAAAGAAGGATGATTTTTTAGAATAAAGAAACTCACATGCACCACCGGAACCGTTACAAAAAAGTGCTATTATATTGCCTGTTAAAGTTAGCATACATATAAACAAATTTTTTTTTTTTTTTTAAATATATATAACACACTACTTGTAAACATTTAAAAACTAGAAATATGATTTTATCAAGAAAGATAGAAAAAAGAAGCTAACTAGGACAATTTAGTATCACCAGATAGCCCAATCATTACAAGCATCGGTAGATCATTAAGATATCACTATTATTTTAAGGCCCCAATGCATAATAATGATCGAGAATTATGAATCCTTTAGGTATAAAATAGAGAGAGTGAAAAACGAAAAAAAAAAAAAACTAGAGAGAGAGTCACTTGCTTGAGAGAGAAAGTAGGGGAAGTTGGATCAGTATTAGAGAGTGAGAAGGAATGAATTGATTTCCATGACTCCATTATTCATTCCCATGTGATGTGCTCCTCTCTTCTCTTCAGCCCCCATGTCTCCCTCTCCTCCATCCATTTCAAAGCATAAAGAAATTATAGGAAAAGAACTAAATTTATCTCAACATTCTCTCTCTCTCTCTCTCTGTGTCTTTCTCTTTCTCTCTTCCCCATTACACCAATTTCATAATCCAATACTTATCTACTTTATAGAATTTTGAAATTGCAAAACCAAAGTTAAAGCTGCTCAGCTTCTCAGATTACAAATTTATACTGATTCCCACAAACCGTACAACACAAGGAATCCAATTTTTCACCTTTTCCTTTTTCAGAAGAGAACATAATAGAGTTTAGAGACTCCTTTTAATCAATATTCCTGGTATTAGCTCTCCTCCCCAAAGATATTTTGGTTAGTTTCTAGCTAGAGAGATAAATGCGTACTAGAGAAAGAGGTTGGTGGTTGTAGCATTTTAGAGGAATTCTGAAAGAGAGCTATGTTGGCAATGGAGAAGGATTTTGATGCTAAGTTGAAGATCCAGGGTGATTCTTCTAATGGTACAGATGTTCAGAAAACAAAGAGTTTTGCTTTTCGGGCTCCCCAGGAGAATTTCACCATTCAGGACTTTGATTTGGGCAAGATCTATGGCGTTGGTTCTTACTCAAAGGTTTGAGCTTTTCTCTTTTCCTTTATTGTAATTTAAATGCATTTGTTGGGTTGCTTGTTTATTGTAACTTGAGTTTGATGTTTTGGCTTTCTGCTACCTGGGTCTTGTCGGATAGTTTTGTGTTCGTTATGGATTTGTTGGAAATGTTGGATAGTTGTGATTGAACGTTCTATTATGTTTATTTCTTTTTTTTATTGGTTCTCTGCCGTTTGTTATTTTAATGATATAATTGACGTTATATGGTTAATACACCATACATGATGGATTAAATTTATTTGTAAAGCTGGTTACTCTGGTAAGAGCTTTTGTAAGTAAGTCTTGTTTAATGTGAAGGGGCTTGAAAAAGTTGGCATTTGCATACTTTTGAAGCCTGTTAGACTTTTGGTGTTGTAAATCCTTGGATATGTATCCGGGTATCGGATACACTTATTTTTTTCAATTTTTTATGAATTTTTACTAATTTGAAGTGTCAAGTATGTGTTTGTAAGAGTCTAAGCAAAACTTAAGTGGAATTCATACTGCTTGTTTTCCTTATTTATCTGTTAAAAGGTTGTGAGGGCAAAGAAGAAGGACTGTGGAGTAGTATATGCATTGAAGATCATGGACAAGAAGTTCATCACCAAAGAAAATAAAACTGCTTATGTGAAGTTGGAAAGAATTGTTCTTGATCAGCTGGACCATCCAGGTGTCGTGCAGCTATTTTTCACATTTCAAGATCCGTTTTCACTATGTAGGTATTCATGGTTGTGACCTTTTTCAATTTTTTTTCACCTTTCTCACTTTCAGCTACTTCTTTTGGACCTTGGTTAACTGTTACTCACCTTTTCCCATTCTAAAAAAAATCTCTCTTTTGTTTCTTCTCCCTTTTTGGTTCTCATTTTGTATTATTGTCTTTGACTATTTGTGAAGACATGGCACTTGAATCTTGTGAAGGCGGGGAGCTTTTTGATCAAATAACCAGGGTAAGTAGACAATTTGTGAAGACAGCCACTGTAAGATTTTCTCTTATTTCTACTTTTTTCTAGCCCCCAATCACATATTTCTTGAGGCCCGTTTTGGGTGTGCTTCTCTTAAAAGTGGTTTGAAGTGATATGGTTTGGCTAATAGTGATTATAAGAGAAGCATTAGGTATTTGACATAAGATTGTTAAATGTGGTTTTTAATGGTATTTTAGTAAATATTTTTAAAAATGGAACATGCATCTTAAAATACTTCCTAAAAAGTAAGCATCACTTCTAAAAGTACTAATAATGCTTTTCAAAATTTTGAAGACGCATCATTTCAAGGATTGCCAAACATCATTTAAAGTGTTTTGGCCCATTTGAAAGCTTTTTTAAATTAAAAGAGAAAGTCTTCCAAATGGATCCTTATATGCTTTTGTTTTCCAAACTAATCATGTAATCTTTCATCAAAATCATTATTATTTTATCCTTATTGTTCTATCTAAGTAGATAACAATTTCTCTAAATTAAAATGCATGAAATTACTATTTTTGGCAGTATCAAATTTACTGATGTATCACCATAGCGTTTTATGAAGCTCTATGTATCCGTAGAGCATCTGTTTATGCATTTAAACTACTCATTGTACTCCACCTACCGTTAGTTTAATTGTCTGCAGAAAGGTCGTTTGTCTGAAGATGAATCTCGCTTCTATGCAGCAGAAGTTGTAGATGCACTTGATTACATACATGGTATGGGATTGATTCATCGAGATATAAAGGTACATTTCCATCATGGTTGCACCGTTTTTGATTGTGTGTGAAACTTACTAACAGATCCTTAAATGGCAGCCTGAAAACTTGCTGCTTACTGCAGATGGTCATATTAAAATTGCTGACTTTGGTAGTGTCAAGCCTATGCAAGATAGCCAAATTACAGTGCTTCCAAATGCAGCTTCAGGTATATAAATACTCTTATCATGAGAAGAATTATTCTTTGACTCGTTTTTTGACATATTAAAGTTATTTTACTTTTTCCTTGTCTAGATGATAAGGCATGTACATTTGTGGGAACTGCGGCATATGTACCTCCTGAGGTTTTGAATTCTTCTCCTGCAACTTTTGGGTAAGGAACTTTATATTTAGTGGACATGTTAGTAGATTTTTATATGCTGTTGTTAAGGGTGTTCCTATAGTTATTGTAGTTCTAGAATGTTAACCAATCTTTCTGAGTGTTCTGAGTTTGATCGACTTTTCTGTGTACAACAGTGTACAAACTTACATATATGGACTATATTGTGAGTCGCTGCTCCCTGATATTTTCGGCCAAATCTAAAAAAATGTGCTATTTAGGGCCTGAACTCTGTATCTGCTTTGGGGGAAGTAGTTGGGTATTGTTTTCGTTCATTTTGTTGTGGATTATGTACCTATTTGATATGACCACTTTCCATTGTCTTTCGAAAATATAAAATCAGGAATGACCTCTGGGCACTTGGCTGCACCTTGTACCAGATGCTTTCTGGAACTTCTCCTTTCAAAGATGCAAGTGAGTGGCTTATTTTCCAGAAAATTATAGCCCGTGATATAAGATTTCCCGATTATTTTTCACAGGAAGCTAAAGATATGATCGACAAATTGTTGGTAAGCTACTTCTTTAGACCTTTGTAAGTGATGTAGGACATAATAAAAACCATTTGCATGACAGTTGTTTAATTCTATTCTAGATAATAGTTAACGACAGTTAGCTTGTTACCAAATGAAATAAAGGGTTTATTTGCAAGTGTTTTTAAAGGTGATTATGTTTGCAGGATTTAGATCCCAGTCAAAGACCAGGTGCCGGAACTGGTGGTTATGCTGCACTCAAGAATCATCCATTCTTTAAAGGGGTGGATTGGAAAAATTTAAGAGCACAAACCCCTCCAAAACTTGCTATAGATCCAGCAGTATGTCTTCTGTTGTTGATTAAACAAGTGTACTCCCATATCCATGCCAGTTTTAATCTATCATTCCTAAACATATCGTCTTATTATGTCTTAGGCTCAGTCAAGTGAAGGCAACGAAAGTCGTGATTCTTCATGGAACCCCACACACATTGGAGATTGTGCAGCAGGACAGAGTGAGGGGAATAGATCCTCTGAAGGATCTATAACTAGGATGGCTTCTATTGATTCTTTTGATTCAAAATGGTATTTCCTTGGCCTTTTGCTCTGTGTTTCTCTTATATTTCATTATCATACGTGATTAGTGTGTATGATATTATACATGTGCCATGTGAACTGAACTTTGATGCTTGCTATTTTTCTGTGTGTGATCTTAAGTGCTTATTGAATATTTGAATCTAACCATTAACAGGCAGCAGTTCCTTGATGCCGGAGAATCTGTCATTATGATATCAATGGTTAAGAGAATTCAGAAAATAACTAGCAAGAAGGTGCAGCTAATCCTCACTAACAAGCCTAAATTGATTTACGTGGACCCTTCCAAGCTTATAGTGAAGGGAAATATAATATGGTCTGATAACCCAAGTGACCTTAACATCCAAGTTTCAAGTCCTTCAAATTTCAAGATTTGCACGGTACGTCCTCTTTGCTTCATTTTCGTTCATGCAGAGAAACAATTCTAATTTGATTCTGGAACCTGGGAATTGGGAGCATGTTATTCTATATCTTGTGGAAAATTACTAAGTAGCCCCTAACATTTTCAAAAACTGCAATGAAATTTAGTCATGCATTGACTTAAGTGCTCTTACCATGCATGAGATGATGAGATGGTAAAAAATGATTCCATTTTTGAAAAGTATTAGTGTTTATTCTCTGATATAAATCCTTAATACTAATTCAGCCAAAAAAGGTAATGACATTTGAGGATGCTAAACAAAGAGCATGGCAGTGGAAGAAAGCAATTGAGGCGCTACAGAATCTGTGAAACCTGCAAGGCGTTTTTGACAACAACACATTCTTTGCATGTATTGTAGAGGAACATGGGGATTCTTGAAACAATTTGATGCCCCCTTCATATTTGTTTATTTATTTATTTCATGAAAGAGATTGGAGTTGAACGGAACCTCCTCTCTCTTTGTGAATGTGGTTCTTCTCCATGTATTTTGAAGGCCTAAGTGTAGGCTTTGTAAAGAAAAAGAAAATATTATTTGGTCTAAAGAGAGAAGGGTGTTTTCTGGTTCATTTTCATGCGCTAGAAGCCGATTTCAAAAGGGTGTATATATATTTTTAAGAAACTTGGGGAAATCATGTTGTGTTCGTTAGAAGGAGGACAATGGAATGGGGGGGGGGGAAGAAGTCTCTTGCATCAAGATTCACACCGTTGAAGCCGCCTTTGTTTGCACTGATAAGTTAAAAGGATTCACCTTTTCTGGTTTTTTTTTTTTTTTTTTTTTTTTTGGGGGGGGGGTCATGAATTCACCTTTTCAGTTGGTCGGGATACAGGAAACTTAAAAAGAAAAAAAAAATTAACACGCCCAGTGGGACTCGAACCCACAATCGCCTGATTAGAAGTCAGACGCCTTATCCATTAGGCCATGGGCGCTTACTGAGAGTGTGGAACTGTAATTCATTTTCTTGTTTAAAATACGTATCATTCTATCATGAACTTAAAAACGCTTTTATTTCTCTTCGTTTCCGTACATCATTTGGAGGCGTTCAATTCCTACTGGTAGAATCGTCAAAAATCTCAGCTCCATTGACAACAATATAATAATGAATTGTAAGTTATTTTAAAAGATTTTACTGAGAGAGAGGTATTCGGACTAGGGATAATATTTAAGAAGTGGCTTCAATATAAACTTTTCAGTATTTGACATTAAATTGGTAAATGTAATTTTGAGCTTTATTAATTATTTCAAGGAGCATGCATTCAAACTTCTCCTAAAACACGTGTGTGAAAGTTTTGAAATCAATTCACACAAAGACCATTAGAATTCAATCCTCATACTCTTTATCATAGCCATGGACCATTTCTTCTTTTCTATTATTTAATTATTTTTTTTTTTGTTGGGGATTTGAGATAAATTAGTTTGATACTTTCATTACTATTTATCCTTTCTAATAAGCTAGTTTCATTACACTTTGTGAGTCACTTGAGAAGCTATTCTGTCATTTTGAGAAGAAAAACGCAATGTATTTATGTTCTGGGGTCAAATCCATTTGAGACGTAGCTTTATTATTTTCACATACTAGACAATAAAAAGGTACTATATATCACATGTTGAGAATTTCTAACAGGAGGCTGAAAGACTTATATTGTTGAATTAAATGCTGTTGGACGATCGACCAAGTTGTTGTCCAAGGTACAAATTAACAACGATCTTGCTCCTGGAATGTCATTCATGAGCTTTAAAAAGTACATATGGACTCGTATTTATGACTATTCCAAATGTAAACTGCGTAAGATGACTTGGGTCTCCATTTTCTGTTTTTCTCCTATGATCTACGTCAACAACTTGCTATCATATCCTGTCTTCTTCAAAGGAAATGTTTAGTTATCTGAGTTTTGTAAGCTGTGGTTGTATTCTCACATCGGCTCTGGGGCTTCAAGAGTTTGCCCAAAAAGAAATTAACATGCTCCAACTGCTACGATTTTTTCATGTATAAACAAAATGCAGCAACTTTACAACTATTTTAGAGTATATATTGCTACAACATACGAACGGGTGCACACAACTTTACGAGATATGGCAAGAGTACTAGAAGGAGCCATTTCTCAGGGCTAGCTAGCAATCCTTACCCCCAAAAATATGTAAAGCTCAACCTAGTCCTACAACTCAGTAAGCAAAGTACGCATATAAATATCATCATACCTGGTTTTCTCTCTTCTCCACCAAGCAATGATCATTGTCTGCCTAGTAGATTGAGATATCTTATGCTCTTGCACGTTACCGGGGACTTTTCCCAATATTACTCGAGCATGTCCAGAACAAAGAATTTTTTTTGGTAATTTTTGCCTGCTGAAAACAACGTCATCCATCAATATCCGAATACTCATATATTCTACTGCTACTACACTCTACCAGAGATTTTGCATTGACTTCTTCTCTACCGAGTCTCCAGATGTAATTCAGACCAACAAGGAGCTCAGTAATTATTGCTTCTGTCTTCTCTTGATTTGCAAAATAAAGAGTTTGCACCAGAAGCACATTTGTTCTTGAAACCAAGTTCTGCTGCTCATAGGTACGCTCAGACTGCCATCTTATCATATTATGAGCAAGTGGAGCTGACCATTCTAATATCCTATTCATTGCCTCACTCCAATCCTTGGCAAGATTTGTATCATAACCTGACATTGCCAAACTCTTGCTATATGGCTTCAGCCTTGCCCTGAGGGAACTTCGTACACTTGCAGGCAACATATTGTACAAATCATCTCTTGCATCGATACCAATCAAGTGAGGAGAAGCCGCTAGCTTCTCTATCACGATAATAACGTTTGCATAGTGCAGAGCCAAGGCAGCAGCACCAAGGGTATCAGGTTGCGGATTCAACAACTTGATCTCTGAAATAGACACTGATGGATTAGAATGCGTTATGTTATCAGTACTGTTGAGAAGCTCTGTGTCTCCATCTTTGAGTTCATTAATTATTCTTGAATGAACACCATTTGAACTCAAGTGGGGGTTGCTGATAGAACCATTTCCCAACGTCATGCATCCTTTGAAAGGTCCTACTTGGGTCAATCTATTGGCTTTAAACTGTGATTTCTTCCCATTGATACCATGGGAGTGGTCAAGAGTCTGCCACAACTTCTTGCTGGCTTTACTTATTCCCGCAATTACACCAGATTTTGTTGTCGACTTCACAAGAGGACCAGAATAAAAGTTTACATTTCTATTATTCCCACCAATTGGACCAGATTTGGTGGTTGATGCACTGGGAACAAGAGAACCCGAGTAGAAATTAGTGTTTTTGATTGCTTTGGACTTTGGACCTGACTTTTTCGTACCAAGGGGACCTGAAGCAAATCGGGGTAGACCATTATCAGATAGACGCACTGAAGATTCCAGTTGTCCAGAAACTGAATGACTGCGAGGAATATGATCAGAGTTAACAAATTCATAACCTTTGGTTTCACCAACATCCAACAATTGTTGGAATCCAAAGACATGATTGATTTTAGCAAATATAGTAAACAGAGCTCTTGCCAAAAGGAGAACTGTGTAATCATAGGTCCTGTTCCACAGTGATACCTCTTTCAAATGCTTCACTTCATGCTGCTTCCATGCAACCTTCCTCTGAAATTCCCGCAAATTCACATCATCTGAGTCGTTATTGCACTTCATTCTCTTCAATGATTGTTCAAGATCGGCGAGCATATCCATCTCTTGGTACAAATTTACATTGACTGCAATAAATCTTTCCATTTTCTTAGCCTTTTTATCCATCTTTTTCCATGTGAATTGCCAGCCATATGAATCAACACCGAATTTTATCAACTCACTAAAAGCACACTCAAAACTCTTCAACCTAAGATCACTACACTTCTTAGCAAGTCTACCCACCGAGTTTGCCACATGGATCATATTCTCAATGATCTCAGCATATATTAACTTCACAATGTAATCATCGTCATCTGAGACAAGCTTCTTTATACCCACAGATTTAGTGATTTCTTCTCTCAACTTAGCAACCTGCTTATCACTCAGTGAGTGCCATAGATGAACCAGCTTAGACAACAAGCTAGCAACTTCAAATGCCAAGACTCCAATAACTGATTTTTCCAAAGCAGCCTCATGCTTTCTTGAAGTCTTCCAGAAATTGCGAAACCATGAGTCTGCAACCATGTTTTATACAAGTGTGCGAGTTCTAACCCAATTTTAACTTCATATTTACAGACTCTAAGGTACAAATACAAATCTGCGGTATAAAAAAAAATGAGTTTGGCAGATAAAGTGAGTCTTCATGTAGCAAAACAAAAGGAAGGGATTTCACACAGATCATTCTCAATGAAAAAGAATGGAGAAAAAATGAAAAGTTTCCAGAAGCACTCTCCTCAGACTGCTCAGCAAACAAGTTTCTTAACTAAGAAATTTATAGCTTTGATCGTGAATTTATAATTGTACCAAAATATAATTATTTAAGACGATAATATTCTAACAAAAAGAACGGAAAAATAAATCTATCTTTTTGGTGGCTTAAGTCTAAGAGGAAAGAAATTATTTATAATTTTCAATTTTCATAAATCCAAAATTCCATTCCCACATGAGTCATGACCAAAAAAAAAAATCAAGAAATCAACTCAGTTCAAACTGATTTTTTGCTAACATATATCCCATAATTACAATCTAAGGCACAGAATTTTCTCTCTTAGGATAGAAATCTGAGGAATAAAAATCAGAAGAAACACACTCTTTAAGCAAACAATTCAGAAAAATACATGCTGAAACTGTGTATAAAACTAGAGAAACCCAAAAGCATAAATTCCATCATATTCAATTTGGTCAAAATCACAAAGTTTTAAACCCAAAACAGCTTGTTCTTCTTACATCCCAACAACCCTTTATGTATTTTTTGCAGAATAAAAAAAAATCACAAGCTAGCGTCTCGAACCCAGATTCATTAACAAAAGACATCTTTAATTTCTAAATTAACAAATGAAGAGAAAAGCAACACAAGCTGGGGAGAAAAAGAATAATTATAGTAAGAAAATTATAGCAAAATTAATATAAATGGAAGACTCACCGATCACATGAAGAGCAACTAACCCAGGAATCTTTTGAGAGCTGAAAACATGGTTTGAAAAATGGGAGCTTAAAGAGAGAGAGAGTAGCTAGGAAGCTGATGTGGGAAATTGGAGCCACATGGAAGAGGAAGACGGAATTGCACTAAAGAGAGAAAGCGAGTGAAATAGTGAAATACTCTGATTAAAAATGTGCAAGTGAATTTTATTTATAAAAAAAAAAAAAAATTAAATATAACTCTAAATAATATTAAATAATATTTAATTAAATAATTTTTCATAATTAACATGTCTAAATTATAACATTTTAATTTAAAAAAATTAATTAAATAAAATTTAAAAAAATAATATAATAATTATTTTTTTAATAATAAAAATATATAATATAAATAAAAAAATATTATTTTTATTGGTTTAAAATATATATGTATATATATATTTAGTGCTTTTTTTTAGTCAACGGAGCTTATTATACGTTTGGGCAATGTCGTTCTCAATCAGTGTTGTAATTAAATTCATGAATTGTGTATTTTATTGTTATAAAAAATTATTAATAAAAAAATATAATAATATAATTTTAATTATGATAATATTATTCAAAATATTTTGCATTTTTTATCTTATGTTTTGCTTTTTTTCCTTATATTTCACGTTTGACCTTTCCCATAAAGATAATTGCTTATTTGACCCTTTATTGTTCGTCTTTTGCTGCCTCTATCCTCTTCGACTTTTTTTCTTTCCTGTTTCTCCTTATTTTTTTTTTTAGAAGTGGTTTGTTTTTTTTTTTTAATATAACGAGAAGTGGTTTGTTGAGACTTGAGGACTTGTGTGTTTCTTTGAATAATGATATTTGTTGTAGTTTTTTACTAATTTATCCTTCTTTTAGCAATTTTTTAAAATTAATCATTTAAGTTCAGTTTTTTTTTTTTTTTACAATTTAGTTAATTAGTTTTAAAAAAATGACAATACAAATTCAAATGATTATTCTTTATTTATTTTCTATTTTTTAAAAATTTATTTAAAAAAGTGTTTCAATAATAATTCAGATAAAAAAAGAAATTCAAATGCAATTGAAAAAATTAAAAATAAATAATTTTTTTAAAAAAAGACTAATATTTGATCATTTAAATTTATATTATTATTTTTTAAAATTTAGTAGATTAAATTATAAAAAAAAATTATTAAATTTAAATGTTTTAATAATAATAATAATAATAGTTACTAAATCTAACCGTCTCAATCTTTTATGGTAGCAGCCACCAAGGAGCCCAACAACTTAGAATAGATTGTCTATATTTGTCAAAGTTTAAGTCATAAATTATTCATAAAGCATAAAAAATGCTTAAATATTTTAAATAATGTATTTATAATAACGTAAATTTATTATATGAATAGAATGTAAAAGTAGATATTTAAAATTTAAATATACATATATATAAAAAAGAAGAAGATCATTTTAAATTTTTTTTAACACAAATTATTTATACAAAATAAGGGTGTTAAAGAAATCAGGTTGTATCGTGCTCTTAAATTAGCATGCTAGGTTAGCTTGTAGTCAGTTAGTTAATGAGTTGTGTTAACATGTATCTAGTATACAGATTGTATCGTGCCTTTATTCTTAATCCAATAATTTTGTCGTATTATGTCATGTCCGACTTGTTAGACAATACTTAATAGATCAATATAACATGTGGCTCATTTATTTTATTTTTATTATATATATTTCAATTATATACATATATTTTTATTTAATTGAAAATTATCAATAATTATTTAAAAAATTAACAATAAGCTTCAACTCTTAATTCCTTATAGTTAGAAATTTATTGTGGTATGCTGAATTTAATTAAATATATATATATAATTTTATTTATTTATTGTTATTTTTTTGAAAAATAATTTTTATAACAAAAGAACTTTGTGGGCTAAGTTGGGCATCTTTAGCCTATTATAGTTATTTTATTCACTATTTTTAACTCACATATTATATTATATCGTATTAAAAATTTAATACATCATTTTGTATCAATATGTTGGATCAAATAGGTCGAATGTTTACCCGTTTGATACCCTAATGCTATTGGAATAACAAAAAAATTAGTTTTCTTTAAAAGATGGATAGATTCAAACAACACTAATAACAAAAGGTATAGTTAATTTTTAATTTTGTTTATTATCTCTAAGAATATATGTGCTCCAAAATTACATAATTGTTTTTCTAGATATTTAATCCCTTGACTGAAAGTAAAATGAATTGGAAAAAATATAAACATTTTCTCATTTTAAAATCTGATTTTGTAAAATACATAAAAAAGAAAAAATCTTTAATTAACTGCATAAAAATTTTATTTGACGACAAAGTATAAATTAGATTGAAGGTAATATTTAACCATCTCATTTTTTATGTGCTAGTGTTATGAATAAAAAGATTGTAGTTGTAAAAGTTTTAACTCATTTTTGATAACACTCGTTTGTTTATCTTATGATGTGTTTGGTGATCATTGATAACACTTATGAAAATAAAACCTAACTTGTAATTGTAATGTTGTGTGATAAAGATTATCCAACAAATACTACTTTATGCTGCCTTCTAAAGCATTATTAACCTACTAAAAATTGTCTCAATCACTGTTCTCTCTACCAATCATTAGTTAAGGTCAAATTGCTTTCCACATTTCATTATAATATGCACTTCGTAGCTCGTGACCTAATCCTCCATTACCATCCTACCCAATTAGAATCTTAATGCTACCACTAAAGTTACTATGCAATTAATTGCATTTAGTAGCAAATTGAATTTGCTTATTATTATTATTTTTTTTTTTTTTTCATTTCCTCACTTATTCTAAGGAATGTAAAAAGTTATAAAATACTAAAATAGTGACATGTAGAAATTAAGAGTTCCGTCCCAAACTCGCAATCAGTGTTGGCGAGCGACAACGAAATGACTTGCATTCCATTTTTACCGAATTACCCCTTGACTTCAAATTTCCAACTCGGGTCGGACTCTTACCGAATATACCAGTACCACATAAGATTGCTAGATTAGCCGCCATAAGGAGAACCGACAAAGAAGCCGATAATCATGCTGCATGATGTCTTTGACCAAGCTCTCAAAATAACTAAAAAGTTTCACAAAGCATAATGATGTGATTCATAAATAATTAATTAAGTATTATAATATATCATAAAATTAATATACCCTACAATTAATTTATTACCCTTTTATTTTTACCAATTAATTATTATATCCCATCAAACTCCATCATATTATTTAAAATTTATAATAAATTTATAATTTATAATATTTAAAATCATATTATTTAATATTTTTATAATTTTTAAAATTAATTTAATTTGATGTATGCGAAATTATTTGTTTAAGTCCACAAGGCAAGTTAAATGTGAAAATTTATGTTATAGAATGATTGTCTAAAATAAATAAAAATTAAAAAATTTAAATTAAATATAAATAAATTAAATTTAGGCTCATTCGAATAACAATAAAAAATTGGGATTAAGTTAGAACTAGCTCGATAACACAAAAATAAAAAATAATTATAATTATTATTACATATTATTACTATTATTTCTTTTACAAGTTAAATCTGTTAATTTATGTTATATAAAATTTGATACATTTTTATTACTAATAATGTGCAAATATATTATGTTATCATTAATCACAATTATATGAATTTTAAGTCTAAAATATTCATTTACTTTAATTTGAAGTAGTAACTCATTGAGATATTTTGTAATATAATTATGACTTTGAAACTTTTAATTTTTAATTTTATAAAAACTTATAATAAAATTTGTATTTGTATTTTTAATGTTATTATAATGCATTAAGTTTGGTTCAAATATTTTATTATATTAATTAGATTAAAAATTATAATAAAATTTTATAAATTTTTTAATTAATATCTGATTAAATAAGATAAAAAAGATTAATTAATACATATAAATAAAAATTTGGGCCAATTTAGGCTAGTTTGAGCCGGCCCAAATTTTTTTAATTTAAATTAAAATTAACACTTCATAATACGAATTAAATTTATTTCAATTTGAACTAATTCAACACACGTTATTGTCACTTGTCAGGCCAATACTTAAGAGCTTAACGAGCAAATAAAGGATTTCATAGAATGTGTATTTACATATAATAATAACATATTTAAAAAAAAATGCATATTTTTAAAAAATAAAAAATATTAATTTACTTAAAATATTTCTTCATTATAATTAATTCATTCTACTATTATATAATTATAAATTCATATTCATTTTCTTAGATTATCATTGTCAACCTTGGATGATCACTATCAACATCTAAATTTTTTTTATATATTGTATAAAATAAAAATATTATTTCTATACTATCTATAAAATACGAATTGAAGATATATTATATAGTTAGGGTATAATAAAATCAAATTATAGCCATTTTTTATAACATTTATAGAATAATAATGATATTTCTGTATCATGTAGAGAATCATGCGTTCATACATTTCTTGCATTAAGATATTTAAATTTTTTTTATAACATATAAAAAATAAAAATATTTTCTCTATATCATATATAGTAATGATGTCCATAGATTAAACCAAAAAAGTTGGACCGATTCACAGTAGCAAATTTAGAATTTATATTCAGAAA
Organism: Elaeagnus macrophylla; assembly: GCA_029378325.1. NCBI lineage: Eukaryota > Viridiplantae > Streptophyta > Magnoliopsida > Rosales > Elaeagnaceae > Elaeagnus > Elaeagnus macrophylla. The sequence goes on along the minus strand of CM055652.1, from coordinate 1,349,765 downwards.
TGGCACTATATATACAATAAAAAATAGTATTTGATATTTTTCAGTAACTAATTATTTTTAATTGGAAAAAAATATTATATGTATCTTATTTTAGTGAAAATATGTACAAATTGTTAAGTTTGTATTGAGTTATTGAGTATTAAGAGTCTTTAAAATTCAGGTGAGGTATAGTAATATTTTTTACATGTCATTATTTATAATTTTACAAATATTATACCTAAAATTTTATTTGTTAAAAATTGAGGTGGGACACGTGCCCCTCCTCAGATCCATATAGATCCATCCCTGACGATTCAAACAATTATATAAGTTAAGTGGCTCAATCCAATTTTAATTTACTCAAATAATCTAGCTTAATTTTATAAATTTTTTAACTATTTGAATAATATCATACCATTATATATTATATATTAAAATAATCTTACTTTTAAAAATATATTATATAATTGTTAAAAATTAAATATTACTTTTACATAATAAGTTACACAATTAATTGCCTTCTGTCTTATGCATTTCTTTTGTTTTGGAAAATTATAAAAAATAACACCCCTAAAATTTATAGTAATAAAATTAGCACTTTAATAATATTGAATGTTCAACTTGAACGTAAAATATTGAACGGGTCTAAATTATCGTCGTTTAATTTTAATTGAATGAGTGTTCAAAGAAAAATAACATATTAATTATTATTTTTAATTATAAAAATATAAATTTAAACACAAAAAATATTAATTTTATTATTATAAATTTTAAGAGTATTAATTTTGATATTTTGCTGCTTTTTTCCAAGTAACGATAAATGCATTTCTTTATTCTCTTGATATATTGGCTTTTGGTAATCTACTTTATTTATTTGTCATTTGAAACCAACTTATGCTTTTTCTTCTCTCTTTTGCTTACATTTTTTTATGCTTTTAATAGGAAGTATGTGCCATGACGTTTAATGTCTTGTGACGACTTATGAATTCATGATGTATAATCGTTCAAAACTTTTTAAAGTCAATTAAAAATACATAATAATTAAGTATAAATTTATAAAAATAATTAAATATCTTCTTAAATTTATTTTTTTGCATTCAAATATAATTATTTTTTATTATGATTGATGATTTTATAAAGACTTCACTGTTAATTTAATGAATTTGAGCTATTGATTTTTTTAGTCATTGTCATGAACTTGTATAAAATTTTTAATATTTTATAAATTAAACTATAATTGCTTCAAATTTTCATTAATTAATGTATTATTATATTTTATTGTAGAACTTGCGAAATTATTTAACTTTATATTGTAATTGCTTTCGTGCTGACCATTGAAATGTTATATAATTTATGTAGGATATTATATGATTTATATTTGTAGCATATATTAATTAATTTAGTTAAATTTATTTTTTTTTTCTTTATGTTAATTTCAAGTTTTAACAAATTTTACTATAAATCGGACTATGGATATCCCTAATGTACATAATTTTGCATTCATATGTTTCTTGCATTAAGGCGTTTAAAATTTATTTGTTATAATTTTCATACTTTTTCTGTAATGTGTACATAATAAAAATATTATTTTTGTACTTTGTATAAAATCTTGTGATCTTATTTATAATTTTTTATTTTTCTATAACATGTACATAATAAAAAAAAATATTTATGTACCTTGTAAAAAATCTTACGCTCATATATTTATTATGTTAAGACATTTAAAATTTATTTATTATAATTTTCATAATTTTTATGTAATATGTATATAATAAAAATGATACTTTTTGGTCGTTGGTCGTCAAACCTCTAGAAAAGTTGCTAGTGATGATGGCTAAAAATGAAAATAATTTTCTAATTACATAATAATAAAATAAATTAATTACAATTTTAATTAATAAATGTGTATTCTAGGTAAATTATTTTTATTCTTTTTACTTTTTTCTTATAAACAGTACATATATCAATGGCCCACTCTTTAATAAGCTGAAAGCAGGTTTGGCCCAAACTCAAGGCAATCTTAGGAGAATATTGACATAACATAATAGCATTTTGAATATATTTCTCATTTTACCTTTTTTTGTTCTACAACAGCATTTTTGAGAAATAAATTTACCACTTTATACTTGTATGATAGTTTTTGGTTTGCTTCATCTTTTTACTCTTTCTAGATATTTATTTGCCTAACGTTTATTCCTTTTCTCTTTCATGATTCTCTTTTCTTTACCCAATTTACTTCGGGGAGTCAAGCGATTGCACCAACATCGCCGACAAAACAACACTTCTACCAACATCGTCGATGAGTCCACGATCTTCTCATCTTTAGTCCTCTTTGGCAAAATTTTGGACAAGGTTTCATCTAACAGTAAAATCAAGTACGGTAAAAAAATTATTTTTTTTTTGCCAAATATATTTTCAAAGACAAACTAATCAGTTAATCATTTAAAGAATGAGCACTGTAAAGAGGCAAAGCTCAAAGTAAATTTGGGATTCAGGCATATGAGCAAATTCTCGTGGTTCAACATTTTGCATCTATTACAATTTTTTTCCAAAATTCCATACCCAAACCCTAACAGTAAACTTAATCACTATGCTTCTCTCGCATATAGAAATTGAAGGGGAAATAGAAAGGATACCAATAGATGCTAAATTTTTTTAATATGCATAGATTCAATCTAAATGAATTAAATTTTTTGTTATATTATTTTTGGTATGTAAATTTATTTATATAGTATGTAAATACTTTACATAAAATTTACATACCTATTTAAACAATTTATATATTATATAAATAGTTTATATACTTATTTACATACATGTTAAATGAGTATGTAACATAGTTTACATACTATTAGTATATAAGTATTATACAGTTAAGGATATTTTTATAATTTATTTAATTTTAATGTAATTAAAACTCACAATTTTAATTCTATTATTGCTAGTTTTAAAAAAATATAATTTTTAAGCAAAATACAAGCTATATAGGTCAATTACTCCAATCTTAGTGATCCCTAGGACCTCAATTTAATAAATATCTTGATCTAAAATGTGTTTTTTTTTTTTTAAATTATTTTCATTAAATACAAATTTATTTAATTTACTGATACAAATAATATTATAAATAACATACGCATCACAATTCAAATGATGTAAAACTTAATATATAATAATATTTTACCTCTTCATTGGCTCGACTTTATAATTCTTTAAATATGAGGTTCTCTTTTTATCTTAATTAAATTTATATTTATTATAATAATTTATAAGAATATTTTTATTTTTAACTAATTTTTAATTAATAAATATTTAATTATTTTCTCACAATTATATATAATTATTTGTTATTATTTTTCTATAATATATAAAGTGTGCTTATTTTCATGTATAAAATAAATTTTTGTTGATAAAATTATATTTATTACTTTGTAAAAATATAAGAAAATATAGTAAATTTATAATTAAATTATCTAAAAGACACTTTTAAGGTAAAGGTAATATATGTATTTAAATTAATAAATTAAATATATATTTAAAATTCAATAAATATTAAATGTATAATATAAAAAATCTCGTAATAAATTTAGTCTAGGCCGCGGCCCTCGTTTAAGGTTTGTTGGGCTAATAGCCCATAAAAGCCCAAGCTATGTGAACAGTTTGAGGTGTGAGCCAGATACTCTTTATGGACCAAATAGTCTAGAACAAATGTACCACTGGCCATTAACCGCCGACTTCAGTTGGAGAGCTTGGTTTGGTACTCTGAGTCGTCTCTCCCTGACTTGATATGGCGAAAGGAGACGATATAGAGAGAAGAAAGAAGAATAAGGCCAATCGAAAGAAGTTGCGCCAGAATGATTCTTCTTCCTCTGCAGTTTCTGCACGTGTTGCCGCCATTATCGCCGCCAAGAAGCGCCGCATGTCCGGTAAACGCCGTCAATGTCAGGTATTTTAGTCAGTAAGTGTAATTCACATCATTGAATTTCATTTTATTTTCATTCATTCACACTTCGTTGGTTTTTCAGAAATTTGAACACTTTTTTTCGAAAATTTTAATCTGTAGGGAAAATATCGTGGTTTAATCCTTTGGAAAATTCTAGGTTACATTTTTGTTTTTAGATATACATCTTTTGTGACGCATTAGAACATTATAAAGATAGAAAATGATGTTTTGCTTTCAAAAGCTCTTAGTCAATATTACTCCGAATGGATTACAAAAAATAAAATTACCAGGGTCGTGTTTATTATAAAAATGACACTTAGTATGTTCTTAAGTGACCAGGGTCGTATATTATTATTAAAATGTGACCGTTATCGTATAAGCACAAAGTTAATTTTTTCATTTTTTTTTCGGAATACATTAGAAGAAAATAGTTATTTGTCCTTGTGGCCACTTTTTAATAGCAGTAGACCTAAACTACTGTCACAAAAAAATAATTATAGTATCTAAGTATAATTTTTAGATTAAGTTTATTAAAAAAAAAGTTTTAAAAGTTCGTTGGTGTTTCTAGTTCAGCTGTAACTATGAGTTTACCATAGCATCTCTAATTCTCTATTAAATTATTTTACTAAGTAGCTGAATTGGGTATGTAAAATAACTTTCTAACTTTGGTATGCTATAACAATTCGTGTCTTCATGATGAAAAGTGCCCGTCTTTTGAATAGCATTTTTATATTGGCAATGTAGGGCATGTGTTTTAGCCTTCCAACTCCTGATGATCCCTTCAACGATAGGCAAGGTAAAAAGGATGTTGAAAAAAAGGTTAACAAGAAAGTCATGCCTTCTCGAATGGATAAGAGGATGTTATCCAAGGAAAAGAAAAATTTTGGGAAAAGTGATACTGAGGCAGATGGTATAGAGCTGAATTTTGAAAAGGTTCCAAGTTTGAAGAACAGGAAGAGGAAGTCATTGACATCTGTCGATAATGAAGAACAGAAAAGTCAATTTAACCCAGGAAGAACGAAGACTCATCTGAGTGGGAATGGTAGCTTTGATGGTCACCAAGGAGGGGACTCTGATAATTTGGATCGTCCATCAAAGTATCTCATCATGTGCTTGAACGAAATAGATAGTTCATTGCATCATGATGGTAAATGCAATAGCATGGAGGACAAGCCTCTGTTTGCTAGTAGTTGGGGAATTGAGTTCTGGAGATACTACTCAGCTGGAAAGGATATAGTAGAGACGAGTGGAACCTCTTCTACAGTTGAACATATCGCATGGATTGCCTGCACATCTGCTGATACTCTGTCCAGAAAGGATGAAGAAAGTTTATCATGTGCCAGCCCATTTCTTCTATTCCTTGTCCCATCCCAAGAAAAGGCTACTGAGGTTTATGTTATATACTCTGCTTATGGTTCCTCATTTGTCTCTTGCTTCAGTTCAATGAACTATATTGATTTAGGAAATTAAATGTCCTCCTGCTGTGTGATATTGCAAATTTACCAAAGTACTTTCCCCTCAATTTTCTTAATACTATGATTAGGTACGTTCGGTGTGCAAACTTCTGAAGGTTCATGGAATACATACAGTGAGTATACACACTGGCACTCCCATAGATCACCAGATTAAGGGGTAAGTCATGTAGATTCTTTAACTTGTACTAAGATGCTGCAATCTAATGCACCTGTATATTTGGATCCATTTATTTTGCAAGTGGCGCTTTTTCATGATACACCTGTCTTTTTAATATCCTTAGCCTTTGTCTTTAGTTTAATTCTTTCTTGGTGATTGTGCATTAACGCCTGTCCTGAAGTCAAATGTGATGATGAAGTAGAAGCTAGTTACATTTTATGTGCGTTAAATACCCTCCCTTCTCTTGCTGGCATGTTTCTTGGTCTCTATGTGTGCATGTTCTTGCATGAATTCATGAGATGACCTTTCTGTACATGTATGTATGATTACAAGCTGAGGTATGCCAAGTATCTTTAATTCAATGTAAAAAAAAAAAGGGTATGCCAAGTATGTGAAGTCTTCGCCCTATACGAACTTGGCTTGGTTATTTCCTGCACTACTCATATTACTGTTTTATTTTGTACATTCTTATTGAAAACTGTTTTCTGACAGTTTAAGGAATTGCGAACCTGAGTTTCTTGTTGCAACACCTGAGAGATTATTAGAGCTTGTTCTTTTGAAAGCCGTTGATATATCTGAGGTCTCATTGCTGGTAATATGTCAGTTTGTTTCTTTATCTTAAGAACTGAGTTAGTGCATCATCTTTTTTATTTAGAGGATTTTTTCGAGGCCATTGAAATTATTTTCATCACTTTTGTGCATTTGCCTGTAAAAATAACCAGTCGTCCAAAAAAACAATAGGTAATTCTTATGATTTTTAAAAATATAAATGTTATATCATATCCGTCTTATTTTCTTGTTTAACCCAAAATTCCATTTTTTAAATTTAAGTTCAATTAATTTTGTGTCAGAGCTATTGACTTTGCATTAAATTTCTCCTGCTACTTTAAGGTATGTTATAAGTTATAATAATAATTTGATATTTACTTTTTGTCTTTACGATGAAACAATTCTTTGCTCAATTTCCACTCAAATCTTTTACTTCATATTATGTTTCTTTCTGTCAGTTTTTTGGGTTACAGCACTAGAGACGGTGTTTGTTTTTGTTCAATTACTTTTTGAAAACTGAGGTAGTATATTTCAGTTGCAATGGGTACTTACAACACTTCACCATGTTTGTTCCTATTATGTATGGCATGCTATTTTTATTCATATCTTTATAGGTCATTGATGGACTTGAGTCTCAATATAAACACGGTTATCTTGATACTATCAAAGCCATAAAGCAGTCTCTTCCTGGGAAGGCTCAGCACTTGCTTTTCACTGATTCCTTGACTCCTCCTTGTGTCTGTCTGGTGCAAAAGCTTGTACTGGGATCTGTCCATAGATTATGTCAAAATGACTCTTTTATAAGTCAATGTGCATGCATCATCCAGTCTGTTAAAACGTGTGTTGTAAAAGATGACAAACCATCTAAGGTATGTTAATCTATCCTGAAGAAAAACTAGCAGTTTACAAAATTACTCCTAGTACTTGAATTGTTTTTTGTGAATTTTGCAGGCCCTCAAAATTTTGGATAATGCTACTGGTAGTCAACTCTCTTCTCAACCTTCAAACGTGCTATTTATAGTCGGGAAAGATGGGACATTTCATAAACTAGTTACAAGCCTGAAGCACAAGGGCTATCCAGTACCAACTGGTTCAATTTCTGATTTTCCAGAACTTGGGAAAAGGTAAAGACACAAGGCCATTTTTATTCCTCTTTTTGCCGCGCATGGTATATATCCATTGAAATTCTTTATGAATGCAATGTTGCTTCTTGCGTGTTGATAGTTTTAAGTTAGAAACTAATATTTTCATTGCTTTCTTTCAGTGTGGAATCTGAAGATGGAACAAGGCCAGCGGTTTGTGTAATTGACATGAAACAAATCTACACGACTGATTTAAGCAAATTTGAAGTAGTAATAATGGTTGATTTTGTTCCCACGATTGACAAGTATACTAATGTCCTCACGAGAATGGCTCGCTACACAGTGAATGGTGTGTTGCATAGCTTTTTAACTGAAGAAGATTCAGAGCTTGCTGGACCCTTGATCGAAATCCTACAAAGATGTGAGCAGGTTGTTCCTAAAGCTCTGACAAACATGTCTCTTACATCCTCAATTAAGGAACTCTGAATCTCAAATTTGTTTCATTGGTATTTTTTATGGCCTGTAATGTTTTTTCCGAAGCAATTGAAGGTACATGAATCACTTGCAGTTTTGCATTCAATTTTGTTGTAAACTATTAGGGACTAACTTATTCATCAAGGATTTGAACATCTAGTTGTTGAAGTGATGTAGGCAACACGAGGGGTTTTTCAGTTTGCTGGCATTAATTCATTGTTGAGAACAGAGAGTCCGATGATGATGTTTGAGACAGATTTTCCAAAACTACCAACTTCATTTCTGGTGTGAAAGAATTGTTTGATTTGTTTCTAATAGCTGTCATGACTTGTGGGAGATTGGTAAATATAATTTGGAGACTTCTCACCTTCTGATGCCCTAGAACGTTGGGCTGTTTAATCAGAACGGCATCTTTGATCATGTGTTGAATGAATCAATAGCTCTAGGAACCCATAGAACAAAACAAAGTCGGTAGGTACGAAGTTTATTTAAGAAACTATTGCACAAAGTTTTAGCATTTTGAATGGAAAATTAAAATTTTGGATTTTTTTTTTTTTTTTTTTTTTTTTTAATTTTTAAGTAGATACTTTTAGCTCTGTTGCTCTAGTTTTCAAGTCCTGTTAACCTTTGTCAGAAAGTATTACTTTTTTTTTTTTTTTTTTTTTTGTGTGGTTAAAAACAATAAAGGTTTATGGTTTCCTCGTTTGTAAACTTTCTTCTCAAAGTAGTAAAATAATTTATTACTAGTTTAAAATAAATTTTTTATTTATTTACTTAAAGAAAGCACCCTTCAAACTTTTAATTATTAATTATAAAAATAGTATTATTATTATTCGGCTTATATTTTTATTATTAAAAATAATTAACATATTATTTTATATTTAACGTTATTTAACTTAAAATATAAATATTTAAATTTATTTAATATTAAATTCTATCTAATATTATTGTACTACTCATTTTATTAATAAAAGTTTGAAGGTGTTTTTTTTCTTTTTTTTAAATTTGTGGTACAAAGACATTTATTTTTAGTGGATATATTAAATTATGTGGATGTGTATATATATTCCAAATCGTCAAAGAAAATGTTAAAAAAGGAAAGAAGTAGGTCCATTAAAACAAGAAACTACCCCTTTGTCATTTTATTATTTTTAAATTGGACACGTCGTTCACTTCATTTTTAATCTGGCACAAATCGATAACATTTTTTTTAATGCAAATTGGACCTGTTAGTTATTTTACTAATTTAAAATTGGATACTTATTTTTTTACACAATAGTTATAATATTTTTGAAAGTAAAATAGCTCAAGGCGTTTGTATCCAACATTACATTATGTATCTTAAAGGAATTGCATTGAATTTTTTTAAAAAGAAGGGGCATTAAAGTCCTTTTGTTTTATTAGTAAAGAGAAAATACACTCATACATCCGGATAAAATTTAAACTTGAATTTCTGGTTGCAGAATTGAGAGTCTTACCATCTGAACCATAAAAAATTTCTATTGATATATTTTAGAAAAATGTAAATAAAATTTCATGGCTTAAAAAAAGGAAGGGAATTGCATTGAATTAAAAAGTGAAACAGTTTGAAAAAAAGAATAACTAATGTGTTAAATTTATAAAAATAAAATAACACAAATATATAAAGTAATTAATTGTAATCAAATTTTAAAAAATAAAGTGAGTAAATTATCCCAAAAACTTAAAGAAAAATTCGTTATAGGTCTACAGGTTGTCATATAGTTTTGTTTTCCTATATATGTTTAAGGTGTCGTTTTTTTGTTTGTTTAAGGTGTCATTGTTGCCTCTTCTTAGAATCTTACTTGTGTCGGCAGGAACTCCAATGAGCCGCTTGGTCGCACACAGTTGACCAACTTTCAATTATATTTTTATGAATTTTTTTTTATTGATTATTGATTTTCATTTTTACAAAAGTATTTTTCGCTATTTTAACATGTACTTATACAATACTTTATAATTAAGTAAATATAACTTTATATTCCTGTTCTGTGTTATTAGTCCACTATTTTATCTAAATTATTCAAACTAATGTAGATAAAGTTAAAAAAAAAAAAAAAAAAACCAAACTAAATCAAACCAGACGCTAAGAATGAAGAAAAATAGTGGTACGAAATATAAATTTAAAAATAGTGGTGTTTCTAATAATTTTTCCATGTATTAGAAAGTAGATCTCTTGTTTAAGAAAAATGAAGGGGGTGTATTATAGAATCTTAATTATTGTCATTTTGAACAAATTTAATGTAATAATATTTTTCCCGGCCTGGCCCTGCCCGGCCCCTTAATAATGATTATTGATACAAAATGAAAGGAAAGAATTCTAAAACATGCACATTCCAAGAAGAAGAAGCCTATGAAATGAAGCGACTCGCATATTAAAACTGGTGTTCTAGCATTTGTGTGGTTTCTAAAGCATCCAAACCTAACATTAATGTGCATGCATGTATCTTCTACAAAGTATACATACATACATATATGTGGTTGGTTGGTAAGTAGTATCAACTTGATTAAATAACATAATATATTTGTATATGAAAAGAAAATGATGTTTCATCTTTGTGTCTTCTAAATCCTGAAGAAATTTATATTGAAAACAGGTTTTACGATCATATTTTAAGCTGTTGGGATATGAGTTAACAATAATTATATGCATAAAATGCTCACCTCCAGAGATTAACAAAAAAGTAAATAAAAATACTTATCTTTAGGGTTAGTTCTTAAAATTCAACATTTATGAAATTGTAAGATTTTAAGTACAAGACAGACAATATTCTTTGATACATTGTATGTCTATGTCAGTCACTAATTTTTTTAATTCTAGTTTATTCTTAATTTTCAAATTTTTTTAATGCAAATGAAAATCTACTTTAAGGCTTCTAATAACTGCGTTCCTTGTCCAAATTAATAAAGTCTCATTCCATTATCCTCTTGAGCTTGACAGTGCACCAATATACATTTTAACCTTGATTCAGAGATGTTCTTTTTAATGTATTAATGTACTCATTATATTTTTTTTATAAACAATTCAATAACATTTCAACTACTAAGTTGTTGCAATTGTTTCAACTCTTTAATTATTTAGTATTTTCTGTGGGTCGACACAAATAAATTGTCATGCTTAATAATATATTAGAAATAACAGACTTTTGTTTTCTTATTAATTAATTTGTACAGATAAAAGGTAACCTATTCCAGTCTCATCATTATTGGGTAAATTGAACCCTAAACCACCTGAGGAGAAGAAATTATAAGTCATAATATGATATTTTAATTTAATAAAATATAATATTAGTGTAATTAAATTTTTGAAAATTTAACTTACTAATATTTAATAAATAAGATTAGTGGTGAATATAATTCAGAAGCAATGAACTGCAATATATATATTAGTACAATGTAATTTCATTAAAAGTAAAGAGAAATAAAAAGAAAATGATTAACCCGGCGGCTGAAAATTAAGTCTCGATTTTCGTGTCTGATTATTTTTACAATATTAAATGGTCATTGAAAAATAAAATGAAAAATAAGTTATTAGACCATGACTATTCATGAGTCATGTTGTATGTATAGAGTTTTTATTAAAATCATTGGCATAAATTTAGGGAAACATTATGGAAATTGTGCTAAAATGAGTTTTTTATTTTATTTTATTAAACTGTATGGTTTTTTATTTAACAACTTTTAAGAATTGTGAACAAGATTTATATATCAACTTAACTTGTGAAATATACACATTAAATTAGTTAATAATATTTTAGCCTTTAGATTTTATTATGTCTAATATCATTTTTATACATTTTCAATATGAACAAAAACAACCAATGCAAGTTTGAATAATCTGAGTTTAAGCATTTTTCACGTTTTTACCATCTGCCTTGCAAAGTAGAGAGCGTTTATGTCATGTTTTATGCTTTTTCAATATAGAAAATTATAGCAGATTACACTTCCAACATCCCCAAGGATATATATTTTGATATAAAATATTATTATATTTATCATAAATGACCTGAAAAGAATTAAATGACTTTTTATAGATAAGAATAGAAAACTTATATAATTTTACTATTTATCAATATTAGAATTATATGTATCTTGATATCATTACAAATTTGTTATATACAACATTCCAGTTCAGTAAGTAGCAAGTTGGCAAGAAAAAATAGCAAGTTCTCATAGTGTAAAAGCACTACTGAGTAAAAAGTTACAATTTTATTCTGTCAATGGCGTTCCACAAACTATCATTTAATTAAATTAATTTTTTTTTTAAATTGTATTAGACATTAAAAAAATAACAAGTCATAGTCTGTGAGAGAGAGATTAAATTAAAATATATGTTTACCAATATGACATTGAAATAACCCAATAAGGAACCAAGGCTGAAGTTTTATAGCCTGTACATACATGATGTCTTTCAAATTGGATTGAATATTTTATACACTTAACTAAGTTACTCAACACGTAGTATTCATATGTTTAACAATAAATTAATGAGTTATAATTGTACTACAATAAATAAATAAATAATAAAAAATGATATAATTTGTACCATTACAATTGCAATTGGATTTTATGAATGTCAATTTAATTCAAACTAATACCAACCTGTGGAGCTTAGACTGATAAATCCCACTTAAAACCCGGCTCAGGTTTTACATCAAGATGCGTATTCAACTATTAAACACTTCACCTTCAAGAAAATGATAGCTAAACTAGCAGAGCATTAATTAGTAACAATTCTAAATTATTTTATTATAATTAAGAATATAAGTTATTAGATAACCAAAGCAATAAGAATATTGAGCAGTAACAATGATTGTACTCTAGAAACTTGCTGGTTTTGGTCTATTCTCTTTTTCATTTTTGTCTATTAACTTTCTATTTTCATATTTTTATTATATATACTCTCACACACTCCCAACACTTTTGTATACTCAAAACAGAGTGCTAGTTTCTCTTCCTCTCTGTTTTTAGTAAGAGTAGAGCAGAGCAGAAAAAATAGAGAGACAAGAACACCCAATAAAACCCAAATACAGAAGACCATTCAAAATACAAAAAATTTCACAGAGAAAAAAGAGTAAGCCTAATTTGTTTGGTGGGTTTTACTTGGTTATGTGGAGTGAACTCTAGATTGGGTTCAAGTTTTCATCTTTGAACACCTCAAAACGTAACTCAGAAGCAAAAATCACTACACATTCAATCAAAACATCGTCAAAACATCACAAATCTACAACCAAAAATTCTTGTCGTTTTCGCAAACCCAAAAGCCTTTTATAATCGTCTATTAGTGGGCTTTCTCTTCAATATCAAGAGTACAAGAGTATAGTCCTTAAGGTGGTTTTATAATGGAAAGGCTTTCATCAACTACAATTATTCCAGATAGATTTGAAGGGGTTCGTGATGACATTACAAGCCAAATTGGGTTTATTTGGGAACAAACCAAAGCACCATTGATAGTTCCAGTTATGGAAGTTCTAGTCTCTGTGTGTTTGGTTATGTCGGTGATGCTTTTCATTGAAAAGGTTTATATGGGGGTCATAATTACTCTTGTTAAGCTCTTTAGAAGAAAGCCAAAGAAGTATTACAAATGGGAACCTATTAAGGATGATATTGAGCTTGGGAATTCAGCTTACCCTTTGGTTCTAGTACAAATCCCCATGTACAATGAAAAAGAGGTGATTTTTTATATTTCTCTCGGTTTGAATAATTACGGATTTTGTTTTGTTGAGTTTTAATGTATGAACTTTTCGTGTTAACTACTCTACAGGTTTATCAGCTTTCCATTGGAGCTGCTTGTGGGCTTTCATGGCCATCTGACAGGATCATCGTTCAAGTTCTTGATGATTCAACAGACCCAGTTATTAAGGTTCATATTTCTAACAATTAAAGTGCTTTTGCTTGTTGATAAAATCTACTAATCCTGCGCAAGGGCCAAGCTTTGAGTTTCTTTTCTAGCAAAAATTTTCTTAGGTTTATCAAAACCTATCAGATAAAAGCGCTTTTCGTAAAAACACTTAAAATAAGTTTTTTTTTTTTTTTCATGTTGGTGTAAAAATACGAAAGATGATGTAATTATAAATTTATAATGAATAAATATTTAAATAATATATAACTAGTATCTTACGTAGATAAAAAATAAAATAAATAAGAGCACTTAATAGAGATGTGCTTGCATGAATTAGTAACTTGTTGGCAACTAGTTAGACTTGAGGAATGGATAATTTGTGAGAGGTGTCATGAACTCATAAAAAGTGTTGTTTTAAATTTTGAAGAAAAAATTGATTTATTGAAAGAGATATAAAATATAAACTTAATCAACTATTAATAAAAAATTAATTTTTTTTAAATAATTCTATAAAATAATAATATAAATATTATAAATAAATTAAATTAGTTTAATTTTTATAAAATTTTAATAAATAAAAATTAAATTACTTTACTATTAATCGATTTTTTATTACGAAGAATTAAATTAAATTAATAAAATTTAAAAATTAATTTTTTAAATTAAATTAAATTAAATTTAATAAATTGAATTAATTCTGATTATTTTTGTTCATCCTTACATCGACATATTTGGAAATCGGATACCTTGGTCAACGTCCATAATAGCGTTTACCTACAAATGAAATGAAAACCTACGAATTGGCTCCACTACTAAAGAAAAATTAGCTCTTTCTGTTTTTGGTATTTTTTTTTTTTTTTGACTTTTTGCATGATATTATATGATTGATTTTATTTTTTTAAATAATTATATAACATAATTTATATATATATTTTAAAAAATTTTTAATAACATATTTAATGTATTTATATAAATATATATAGTAATGATATCATCACAATTATTTTTATTATTATTATAATAAAAATATATAAATTATTTATAATAAAAATTATTGTGATAATAAAAATTTTAATTTTCATAATATGCTTCTCTTTTATGTGTGTGGATAAGTAGTAATGTAATTACTTAATATTTATTATATTTTGCTTTTATGTTTTAAACTTTTTTTTATATTTAACAATAAAATATATATATTTATTAATTTTTTAATAAATAAAATACTATAAGTTCAACAATTACGTAGTTATGATTTTTTTAAAGAAGTAGTAACATTAAGCTTCATTTTTATGAAGCTAAAACTAAAAAAATTATAAAAATATTAATTATCATAAAATAAAATTTTATAAAGCATATAAAATTTGCATTATAAATATAAAAATATAAATTTTAATTATAAAATAATTATTAACGTTTAATAAGTTAGTAAATACTTGACATTTTATAAAAAAAAAATATTGTGATTCAAGTTGCCATCCACAATTACCATTTGCTAAAATAATTTAATACAAAGTAATTAGGGTTCATAGAAAATGTAAATATATATAATAATAATAAAATAAATTTAATTATAATTATGTAATTTTGAACATTTTGTCTAATTTTATTTTAATTACGAGTCTTAATTTTTTTAATTAAATTTAAATAAATTTGTCTAATTTTATTTTATTATGAGTATACAATTATTATAATTAATAAATATATATATATTAATAAAAAATGTTAAAAATAAAATAAAACAGTATAATAAGGTAATAAAAAAATTAATTCTTAAAACTTCTTGTAAAAATAATTAATAATAATATTTTTTATTAAATAAATAAAATTAATAATAATAATAATATTTTTTTAATTAAATTTTAAAAATTTTATTTAATTTTTATTTTATTACGAGTACTATAATAATTATATATATATATTTACTTACTTAGGACTTCTTAAAAAAAAAATAACTATAAACAAAAAAAATTTATCATTATAATACGATAATATAATAATTATTATTAAAAATTAAATAAATAAAATAAGTAATAATAATAACTTTATAATTAAAATAAAATTTTAATGATAAAGATATTCAAAATAACAGATATTTATAATAATAAAATTATTTTGATAAATATATCTTTTATGTTTTTATAATGGATTAAAAATAAAATATAAATAAGAGATATATAAAATGAAAGTGCTTTTATCAACGTAATTGTGTTATTGATTGGTTCATATGTCTCAGAGAAAATTGCTTCTATGGGTGAAACCTAATTAATCAATTTTCCCAGTTATTTTGAAATTATATTTGCCAATTAGCAATACCATAGGACAAAAACAAGGGTGAGTAGCCTGAAAATGATCAGTTTTAAGCAAACTTGCCATTCGCTTTTAACAACAGGAATCGGTGGAGTTGGAATGTCAAAGATGGGCAAGCAAAGGAATAAACATAAAGTATGAGATTAGGGACAATAGAAAAGGTTACAAAGCTGGGGCTTTGAAAGAAGGCATGAAACACAGTTATGTCAAACACTGTGACTGTGTTGCCATTTTTGATGCTGATTTTCAACCCGAGCCTGACTTTCTCTGGCGCACCGTTCCATTTCTCGTCCACAACCCACAGGTCGCTCTCGTCCAAGCTCGTTGGAAATTCGGTAATTTTTAGTTTTACTCTTTCCACGTTTTGTGTTGTGTTGCGAATTACAAATAATGTTTTTTTTTTTCCCATCACTTTGTTCTGAAACTGCCTTTTGATTTAGACTTTCTAATGCATGGTTTTGGGACTTTTGGCCTAGTCACGACTCACGAGTGTCGGTGGCGTTAGTCTTCTTTTGATTATTTATTGCCCACAAGATATTTGATAAAATGTTTCTCTCTTGCCGACACCCCCCCCCCCCCCCCCCCCCCAAAAAAAAGATATTTGATAAAATGTTGAGTGGACTAGATAGTCCAAAGTTTCGAACTTTTTTGAATAAAATCAAAAGCAGTAAATAATTTTCTTTTAAATTATTTATTTCAATACGCCCTTTTAAACCTAAAAGTAATACAATCTTGAATCCCTTCAGTAGTTGTATATGAACTATCAAGTGCTCATTCGTAGAACATGTCATTAGGCAAATAGTTATCGTTTAAAATAAAGACTAAGCAACACGTGATCCTCAAACTTATTAATTAACTTTTTAATTAAGATATAATCTATATTTTTTCTTAAATAAAGCTTCAAGGTCTTTGCTTACTTTACCAAATGATCAGATATCATTATTTTGTAAGTCAATGATATATTGGTCGCTAAAAGACACGTATCTTCACTTTTTGCTTTATTTTTTTTACGCAAATTTGAGTTTGATTAGACAAGTATGAAACAAGCATGCCAAAAAGGAGCAGATAATCCTAATTCGTGTAAAAATCTTTTCACTTTCACCATACAAACAGTTGACTTTAGAAGCGCTTAGTGAGAAGATTGACGTGTCAAGTCCAACAAAAGGATATCGACTTAGTTTGAACGACCATGTAGAAAGCAAGGGCTTGAACACGCTAGACTGTCATCTTCATTTGAATAATGTGAAAGCCACATCCCTTTATCGTTCTGTCTTCCATAAGAAAGCATTTTGTTTGTGTCATTATTGTGTTTTTTGTAAAGTAGATTTTATTTCTTTTTACGAAACCATTAAGTAGTTCAAGGTTAAATATTAAATGGCTTCCAGAGTAGATGAAATTCATCATGATGAAGATTGTACATATCCAACTCATGTAAAGATTATTTATAAAATAAAATTAAAAAAAAAAAAAAAGATTCTTAGTGGACAGACAAGTTAAAGGTGTAATTTTTACTTTATGGCTGGTATGGCAGTTAATGCTGATGAATGTTTGATGACAAGGATGCAAGAGATGTCACTTGATTACCATTTCACTGTGGAGCAAGAAGTGGGATCTGCAACTTATGCTTTCTTTGGTTTCAATGGTATTCATATCTATACTTGGTATTTCGCAACATGTACCCTTTTTTTTGTTAAAAGATAATTATAGTCCCAATGGTTGCAATTTCTGGACCGTAAACACAGTTATGACACGAAAAAAAAATAGTTTGATTGAGTTAATAACTAATTCTTTGTACGTTTAAAGTTATCAATTTTTTTTTTAATGTGTCAACAAACATTAAAAAAGAAGAGAAAGACGTGATAATAACATGAATATAACAGGATTGCTAGCCATTTGAAAATGCATGTGCAATTAGAGAACATGAATGTGGTGCAGGCACTGCTGGTGTATGGAGGATTTCAGCACTCAATGAGGCTGGAGGATGGAAGGACCGCACAACGGTGGAAGATATGGATTTGGCTGTAAGAGCTAGTCTCAAAGGCTGGAAATTTGTTTATCTTTCTGACCTTAAGGTATTTTACTACTCAAGTTACAAGATATATTCATTCATTGGTATTGTAGTATTATTGATGCAGGTACTTTAAGCAAATGTTTTCTTCAAAAAGCCAATTTCGTTTCGTACGTAGTCAACCAAGCTAACTCTTTGATTGACCTGTAGTACTACCTTCTCTCGTCATACGTCAAGAGTAATAAAAGAAAACAATGCTTTCAGAATATAGAAAGAACAAACAAAATTAGCCATTCTCTGCTTAACTAAGTATCTGTTACTATTTTCATAGTTTATTGTTTCTATTTGATTCAATTCTAATGAATGTTACTATTCCTTTCAGGTAAAGAATGAACTTCCAAGTACTTTCAAAGCTTACCGTTATCAGCAACACAGATGGTCTTGTGGCCCTGCTAATCTTTTCAAGAAGATGGCATTGGAGATTCTGAGAAACAAGGTTTGGTTTTAAAACCTCAAATAAAAATAAAAATAGAGTAGGTATGAAATATTGATTTATATATGTTTAAGCATCTCCTCTCACAAATGGTTTATGATGTTCTCTTGTAGAAGGTGTCTCCATTGAAGAAATTTCATGTGATCTATAGCTTTTTCTTTGTCCGGAAGGTAGTAGCTCATATAGTGACATTTGTATTTTTCTGTGTTGTATTACCATCAACTGTTTTGATCCCTGAAGTTGAAGTTCCCAAGTGGGGTGCTGTATATATTCCTTCTATTATTACTCTCCTAAATGCTGTTGGAACCCCAAGGTACTATCTCCTCAATGCTGAAGTTGAACTGCAATGAAGTTTTTCTTTTGATCTTTCTCTATCTTACATTCAATATTAATGTTTTTTTTTAATACATTTAACCCTGCAGATCACTTCACTTAATGATATTCTGGATACTCTTTGAGAATGTGATGTCACTACACCGGACTAAAGCAACATTTATAGGTCTTCTAGAAGCAGGAAGAGTAAATGAGTGGGTTGTCACAGAAAAATTGGGAGATGCTCTCAAGAGAAAAGCAGGTTCGAAATCTCTTAAAAAGCCTTGGTTGAAGATTGGAGAAAGGTATAGTCTCATTGCATTTCAAATTCTACGACTCTGATGCTCAAATCGCACTTTTTTAAGAGTTGAAGCAAAAATTGTCTCAAAATCACAGGTTTTGATAATGTAAATCGTAAGGTTGTGCATAACTCATGTACGTAATTTATGAAAATTTACGACTGCATTAGTATTTTTGTGCTCCTACTAACAGTGTTTTATAATATAAGCAGGCTTCATTTGCTTGAGCTAACCGTTGGAGCCTATCTCTTCTTCTGTGGTTGCTATGACCTTGCTTTCGGAAAGAACGGTTTCTTCATATTTCTCTTCCTCCAAGCTGTGGCCTTCTTCATTGCAGGTGTTGGTTATGTTGGCACATTTGTTCCAAACAATTAACACGACTCTCAATCCAAGAATTATGAGTTCCACTACTGGACCAATCAACATCTCCTTGGTTTTCGAAGCTCTCATTCAAATTTGTGTGTGAGGTTTTTCAAAAAAGATATAGACTGGTGACTGGTTATTCTTTCACGATTTTCAACGATTCAAATTAAACCATTTCTCGTGTATAAATGTATAGGAAATGCACCATAGATGCAATTGTTGAGCAAATTGTATTTACTTGGAAGTGTCTTTATAAAAAGTAAAGAATTAAAGAAACAACAGAATAGTATGTGCAGAGAGATTTTTGTCAACATAACAGTTTGTAAACACTTGTGTGTTCTTTCTTTTAAAACAATATATTATGTTTGAAATTTTGAGTTCCTTTTGCTAATAAAGCTTTAAATAGTTATACATGAGATGTCTACGGTACAAGCACAAGTGTTCAATTTCTTTTGTGTTCCATGATGCAAACTTCAAATCATATCCCTCCAGTTCTTATAGAATCCATTTACTCACATGTCTTTTACATTGACATATGTGCACTGAAATAAAAAAAAAATAAAAAAAAAAAAACGTATGTATTTTACGTTATAAAAACTTCATCTATAAAATAAGTTATATTATACAATTAAATTAAATCATATTAATAAATAATTAATTCATGCTTTAAATAACATGTCATCTGTACATATAATATATTACACTATAAACATTACTTAGAAACTAACATACTATTCTAAAGTTTTTATATATATTATTTTAAGATTTTAATTAATTTAAATATAAATTAATCTACGTAGCCTCAAAAGCATGTAATAATGATAGACAAATCACAAGGTGTATTATTTTATATAATAATTTTGATAAATAGTAATAATAATAATTAGATACTTGGTAAAATTGTGTTCAATTACTATCTTGCATTTAAATAAAATATTCACTTTTTAAATAATTATATTAATCAAGCATTCGTAATTAAAATTAAAATTTTAAATCCGTTGGTAAGACTCCCTCTTCAACTATTTCAAATCGTATTAAATATTGAAGATAAGAAAACGGACGACTAGGTTAAATTTGAAACTTGTCAGTTACATGTACATGTACTTCCTTCAATTTCAATTCCATCTCTCAAGCTTTACCTATTAATTTAATAATTTAATTACCATAGATATTATTATTTTTAATATTTTCATAAAATTAAATATTCGGCATATCACAAATACGAATAGTATCATTAATCTTATTTGTTATAAGGTGAAATATTATGATTCTTAGAGGAAGAAATATACCATAAATCTTTTTATAACAACTTATGCACACATATTAACATATAGCATTAATCAATAACAGAATTAGTTCTACATCCTGGCATCCATATTCGGTCATTAATTAAAAATTGTCCTTTAATACAACATCTTATTTGTTTGTTCTTTTTGGGCTTGCATATAGTATCGTTATTAGATTAAGCCTGGTAACAGAATTACATAAACGGCAAATATTTGAATCCTCCTATTAGTTGCTTCAACAAATCAAAAGAAATTAGAGAAAATAACAAAACTAACACTCCTCGAAACTTCTAATAACAAAACTAACACTCATTTATATTTTCACAATTAAAAAAATGATTAATATGTCATTTTTTTTAACATCCATCCAATTAGAATTGAACGACGATAATTTAGATTCATTTAATATTGAACGTGTTAGTTTTATTACTATAAATTTTAGGAGTGCTATTTTTGATAATTTTCCAACAAATTATCATTTTAACTATTGTCCACCATACTTCCTATTCTTATAAGAAGCGTACAAAACCTAACTATACCATCGGCCTACCAAGATCAATCTGAATTGCCAAACCAACTATAACATAGCTCTGTCAAAAGCAAGAAAATCTTATTTTTATCTTCCTAGATATTTGGATAGAAGTAAAAAATCAACAACGTTAAGTGTTGTGATCTTACCAAGAAACTAATGACATCAAGTCAATGAAGTACAAAATTGGAATAATTCTACTAGTTCAAAGGAATATTCTCCCACTGTGAATAGGTAAATTTCTAAAGATTGTTTTTTATTTTATTGCTAGAAGGAACTAGAAGTATGTATCAAGTATCAACCACGTAACCGCAGTAGTTACGCTTGTAATTTCTTGCAACTTTGGTCTGAGAGAGTCTCCAAGATGTCATAGTGACCATAGTCATGAAATAGAACTTTTATGGGAATTTCTTCCTCCTTCCTATACTCTTCACCATACCTTGCTATGTTTACATAACCCCCAGATCTCCTATCTACCATGTAGACCGATATTGGCGTCCTGGCAAGTTAAGATCCTTTTTGTCATACATGTGGATGATAATCATAGAATAAAGTGTTTTGAAGGGGAAAAAAAAGGCTTGAACTTTTCAAATTGATAAGGAATCAATTTCATATGAAAAGGAATATATTCTTATATTCTTATGTGGGTCACATGTATGCAGGTCATACAAGGAAGCAGAGCATTGATGGCATAAAATGGACAACCAAACGTTGCTTTTAATTGGGAAACAATTTTGGTATAAAACGAGATGATCAAGAGAGGGTAAAATAGACTTACTTCAATACATGAGAAGCCATTATTAACTCGTGTTCTCCCCCCCAAATATAAGGTTGTTGAATTCGCTTCACATATTCATCAAAATCTCCTTCAATCGACCTAAACACCCAAATGAATAGTACAATAAGTTTTGTTACAATCAAAAAGACTAGTTCACAAAAAACCCAAATACCAAATCACAACATATATTTACCATTCTATCTCCTCTCGCCTCTTTAAGAGCTCCTCCACAACCTGCGCAAATTATCATTAATCATATAACAGAACAATTTAAATAGAAGTTGAAAAAAAGGAGTATCAGTTACTTGAGCTCTTAATTCATCAGCGAGTTCCCTCTGACGATTCTCATCAGGAGTTTCGCTCCCATTTCTCAAACAAGCCACATGAGCTATTGCTCTGAATAAGCACCGTCCATCAGCTAGCACGCCTGTTCAACCAGTACAATCATTTTTATTTCCAGAAATTAAATAAAATGCCTTCAGAGTGTTCAAAAAAAAAAAAAAAAACAACAAATTTAAAATAGTATATTAATTTATTATGGGATTTGCAAATAATAATTTAAGCTGTAACTTTCGGTGAATTAAAACAAATTTCGAATCATACAATATTACTTTCTTTGGCTCTGGATTATACAAAAATCATTCAGAGAGGACAAGAGAGCCATGAGATGAATGTATGAATGCCAAGTAAAATATACATGACAAAAAATGCCAATTAAGATATTAAATTCCTCACTTTATGCAATGAAATCATGTTATGAAAACAGATCTTACGGATAAAATAAGTAAAGCACCGAAAAGTAATCGAAATCAGACACGGACAAAAAATTTCTACCAAAAACAAATACGTAGCATAGAGTATCGTGCAAATGACCTGTAACTCTGTAATTAGCGGAGCTTTCGATGTTATCATCGGAGCTCAAACCCTCGGCATCCATAATATCATTTTTGACCTCCGAAATTGGCGCATTGGGATTCGACTGAGCCCACTCGTACGGCGCAAGGCAAGCGCAGACGCCGAACAAGAGCCAAGCGGAGTCCCGACTGTGTAACCACCTTGCAGGGCGTGCATCCCAAGCGGCGTTCCAGGAACCCTCACCTTTCAATTCGAAGTGAATCGCCGGCCGGCGTAAATTGCCGGACGGCAATATCGCGTGCCATATTGATGCCGCTCCCTCTAACGACGAACCACCAAGCTGACAAGCACTGGAGTGGTGACGGCGGCTATGATCGTAGCCAGAGAAGAGCCTAACCGGACCTTGAACGAACCGGCTATGATGAGCAGCCGAACTGTGAGCAAAGGAAGAGATGGAGCTAAACATCCAAAGCTTAGGGCGTGCGCAAAGTACTCCAAGCATCACCGAGATAGATGACTAAATTGTTTGATGCTATCATGCACGGCAAGATTTATCCTACGCACCCATTGGAGAAAGTAGAAAGAGAGAATGAAATTAGCTATTGGTTCAACTCAAACAAATTATAAAGCTTGATATTGAAGTTGAGGATAGCTTTTTATTTGTTTCTTTGGCTTTTGGGATTCGTTGCAGAGATTTTGTGACGGCGAAGCATTTTATGGTAAGGATTAAGGAAGATGAGGCCTAGAGAACGGATATTTTTCACATTATTTTTTTACCATTTTAAAATAAAATTATTAAATTATTTATTTATGTAAGTTTAACTAGAAGTCACACTTTCTTAAAATATATGAAAATGATTGATACCAAAACTATTTCCCTTCTTACTGCCAATAACCTGCGCTTATTAATTGAAATAATAAAAAAAATAAATTTATTTACATGAAAATAATTTTTTATATCGTTAAAAATAAATTAATATATGTTCTAAAATATAAAATTTATTTGACTATATATTTTTAAATATAATTTACATTAAAAAATATTTTTTAAAATTTATATTAGGATGTAATTATTTTATTTAAATAATTTAATTTTATAATTATTATATTAAATATTAAAAGTTTTATAATTTTAAAAAGAATGTTATAATAATTTTATCATTATATAAAATGAACATTTTAATTTCTTTATTTTTAAATTGAATACTTATAATTTTTTTATTTATAAAAGTTAGGCACAATAATCTTTAATTTTAATATTTTGTTGGACTGTAAGTGCTCATCTTAAAAAATGATATTGCTAAGATTGTTTATTTTTATAATAACATGACTTATAGTACTTAACTTATAAATTATAAAATAAAAATGTTTATTTTAAAAAATTATGGAACATATATCTAATCCAATAATTACATAATAGTATATTTATTTGATAAAAATTATAAAATTTTTAATACTTTTTTTTTCACTTAAATAATATATATTAATTAAATTATTTATAATATGCATATAAATTAAATATATATATACAAGCTAACATTTTAGTTTATAAATTAACATACATTTTAAGATTTTAAATTTATTTAAAAATAAATTCAGTTGTACGAGCTAAGATTTTAGTTTATGGTTATTTTAATTATATATAAATTAACATATCATTTTAATATTTTAAATTCATTCAAAAATAAACTCAGTTAAAAGATCAATCATTTATTATAGAAAGTGTTTTCAAAGTTCTCTATATTATACATTTGATGTAGTTTGATTTCTTGAATTAAAATTATTGTTAATTAATAAATAATAAATTATATTATTTTAAAATATTTTTGCTAAAATATTATTTCATGAAAAGAGATTGAAAAAGGAACTTTAATAAGTAGTCCTAATTTTAATTTAAGAGTTCAAATAATGCCATGTAATGTCCTATTGGATCTTTTAGAAAGTATAAGATTTTTATTTGCTTTTAGTTTTTGTTAAATAATATTATAAAATTATCAAAAATAATATTTTTAAAATTTGTAATAATATAATAGCACCTTAATAATATTTTATAAGAAATTTAATTGAATAACATTTAATAATAAACTCATCTAAATTATTGTAATTCAATTTAAATAGTGTTTAATTATATCATATTAAAAAAATGATGTAACAGTCATTTTTTGATTATAAAAATATATAGTTTGAATATAATAAATATTATTTTTATTACTACAAATTTTGAGGTATTATTTTTATTTTTTTACAATAATATTTATATTTTTTATAATTTTTAATTATTTTAGAATTTAATATTTTAAGTGCTAATGGACTATTAAGTTTTTTTAACCATCCATAAGGTTGTTTAAGCTTAGGTTTTTAATTAATTTGTGTTAAAAATGTAAACTATTTTGTAGCTCAAAGTATATAATTTATTTAAATATCTTAGAGGGTTTAGATTTTAAAAATTGGGTTATGCGTATGTAAATTCTGTAATTATTTAAAAAAATAATAATTTGTAATAAAAATAAACTAAAATGTTGGTAGTAGGTATACGTAGGGAATATTCTTGAAAGATTCATTTTACGCTGGCATTTTGAGTAATTAACATTTCTGAAATGCCAAAAATGTGCGTTTATGGCAAAGTCAGTGGAGGTTTGTCTAATTGTAACGACTCTGGATCTGATTATATTTGGAAAGCGAAAAAATTATTTATTATTTTTTGAAATAAGTGAAAAAAAATATAAAAATTAAAAAAATATTTGTATAGAGTATAAACAATTAAGGTGGTTTAGTAGAAAAAAAAAAAAAAACAATTAAGGTGGTTGGAAAGGATATCTACGGATATTAGATCCAAAATTTTGGTTAATATCTATTATTTTTAGAAATGATAACGATTATATCGTAGATTTATATTTAGTTATATTTGAAATATATTTTTTAATTTAATTTAAATGTATATAAAAAATTGTTAAAATATGTAGTTATTTTTTTTATGTTAAATTATGTATTATTGAAATATGAAATTATGATAAATTAATTTTTTTATTAACAAAAATTAAATATAAAGTAATTATTTTTTTTTATTCATCACAGTTTAATTTCCGTCCGGTTATACCCTTTCTCAAACAGAAGCAATTTTTGAGCCATTTCGAATATTCGACTTCGATTTTAATGATGACAACAATGTCACATCCGTCCCGATGCCCGTCCTAATCCCACGTGTTTGTTGATTATAGCAAGTTTGATCACTTTTGGAATGAGGCGTGGTAACTGCCCGATTTCAAATAATTTTGAGATATAATCGTCAATTATAAATTATTAATTATTTTCACATGATTTAAATACAACTCTTAATTTTTAATTAAAAATTAACAAAAATTACATCTTTAAAATATATAATAATAAAATTAACACCTTAATAATATTGAACATATAATATTAAACATTTAATATTAAACGAGTTTAAATTGCTGTCGTTTAATTATAATTTAATAGTTATTCAAAAAAATTAATATATTAATCATTTTTTTAATTATAAAAATATAAATTTGAACATAAAGAGTACTATTTTTGTTATTATAAATTTTGAAATGTGTTATTTTTATTATTTTTAATTTATTCTAAAATATATTTAATTCAAAAATAATTAAAGTAAGAGAAATGCATGTAAGATCCTTTATTTATATTAATTAATGTAGTTTAATTGATTTATTAATTTTATAACAATTTAGTTATCTTATTATGAAAAATTGTCAATATAAAAATAAATAAGTAAATTTTTTTTTTTATAGTTATTGTTGTTAGCTAAAAACATTGTTTAAAATTGATATATCAATAATAATTAAAAAAAATATTAAAAAATAAAAATAAAATAATAAAATTGATTATTTGTGCCGTGATTTTTTTAAAATAAAAAGAATAAAATACTAAAAAAATAATAATAATAATAACAAAGATTAAATTGTTTCTCTTCACATTACTATCTCCATTAAAAAGTTATCATAATACTTATTGTGTAAATTAATATTAATTTTATAATATTAACATAATTTTTAATTTTTAGCTATTTGGAAAACTTTTTATGTTAAATTAAAAATATAAGTGTAATAATAATAAATAAAAAAATAATCTAATCATTCAATTTTTTGTATTTTTAATATATGTATAAAAAAAATATAAATTAATATAATTAGTTAAACACAGTTTTAAATATAATGTAATAATTATCTCTATAATTACGATTAATTTAAATGAAAAAATTTCAATTATCCACAATATTTACACGATTGCTTGGAAAGTTGGAAGGTTTGATTTTTTTTTGCTTCTCTTGGACAATAGATTTTTTGTAATGAGACGATCTGATGACGACACTATAAAGAATTAATATATCGAGAGATACTTTTGATATAAAAAAATATTCTTCATTTGTTTTCCATATCATTATATAACATCAACATTTTTGGATTGAATGTAAATGTGATTATATATATGAGTATTCATTACTCGCACTATTTGGAAAAAATAATAACTACTGAAACTTACTAATAACTTGTGCGGTGACAACTAAACGATGGCATGGTTGTATATTTGGTGGTCGAGACTCACGGGTGAGGATGAGTAGCAGGTGTTGACATTGTGTTGCCACAACCACAACGCATTATTCACTTTAATAAAAATTTTTGTAAGTCTTAATTATTTGTGTACTAAAGAAAAATACCAAGCTGCATATTTTTGTACAAATATTCGGTACTTCTACCAATTTTGGTATTGTTAATACTCCATTCGCAAACAAAATACTCAATTTTGAAGCTAAAATTTATTATCTTCTATTTCAATGTCACTTATTTGTATTAAAAAAATAATCTTTATTCTTTAAAAAAAAAAAAATAGATTAAACTTGGTGCCCTACTGATTATATACTGGTATTGTAGATTCGATAAAAAAAAATATTTATCATAAATTTATAATTACTACAAATAACATTTTGAAATGTGATTGATTCTTACTAAAATCATGCAATTTTGTATAATGTCAAAAGTCAATATTACATCACGTCATTTAAAATGTATGTAAATTATAATATTTAATAACAATATTTTATATATCTTTATTAATATTATATCATATTAAAAAAATGCATTACATATTTCATTAATATTTTTATGTTTCATTTAATTTAAAATTAATACGTTCATGAAATTCATTTTGGAATTGAAGGCAGAGAAACTGCAAACGTGGAGGTACCCACACAACTCAATAATACGTTTGTAAAGTTTTGGCATCAAATCATATCAGACAAAGTAGAGTCACTTTGCACTCTATTGTTAAACTGAAGCATCATTTAGTTTTCGTCTGATTTGGTGTTACTATACTTTCTTATTTCATTCAGATTCTATTACAGGCTTACAGCTGTGAGATATCATCCTCATGGGTCACTCATTTATGTAAAGCCCCTCCCATAAGAATTTGTCCCTTTTCATGCCTATATTTTGTCTTTTTTCCAACAACAACAACGAAAAAAAAAAAAAAATTTAAAATTTTCTTCTTTTTTCTTTTTTATTAATATAAATAAAATATAGGTAGAATCCGAATAAATAGAAGAATTAATAATCTTATCATTTGAACCACAAAAAATTTTCAAAAATAATGATAATAAAAATGAAATAATATTAATTACAAAATTTTGGCTGTGTTAGGGTAAATGATAAAAATGAAAACTTCTATTTTAAAGGATTTTTTCTTAAAATAAAGATATAAATTTGATATTTGATAAATATTTAAGTGAGACATGATATTCTTTACCTAAATGTGTTGGGAGTTTTTATTATTCTTTTCAAACATTACTATTTATTTATTTTATTTCCAAAAAAAAAAATTACTATTTATTCATTCCAATTACATCGTTCTTCCTATTGTTATCATTTATTCTTTGAGAATGTATTACTAACAAATTAAAACCGCTTAGTGGCATCTTTTGACCAAAAAAAAAAAAATCAAATTTGTATATATTTTAATTTAAAAAAAAAAAGTAAAAATGCATTTGGGCAATATAGAATTATTTTTCAAAAAATGTTATATATTTTCCAATTTTCTTGGGGCCATCATCCCCTATGGTTTTTAATAACTTCAATTCCTGCTAAAGATGCGTGTTTATAAGAACCACAAATCTTTTACGTTTTAGCTTTCACCTGCATAATAAATGATAAGACAAAATACCAACTTAATTCTTCACCTTTTTTTTCCTGATTAAATTAATCCTACAATTTTTAAAGGTAGATTAATTTAGTCCTTTATTATGAGGGAAAAAAACCTAGTCGTTTACTTTTTTTATTTATTTAAAAAAAAAACGTATTTAGTCATGCAACTTTTAATTTGACAAATTTAATATGTAATATTTTCAAGATTTGAACAACTTAGACTTATTTAATTTTTAGTTAGAAAATTGAAAGGAGAATGATTAAGGCAATATTTGATAATAATTTTGATTTATGATTAAATAATTAATTTTATAATTTTTGATTTTTTTATAAAAATAATTACCAATATGTTTGATAACAATTTCAACTTAGTGATTTTTAAGAAAAAAAATCAAAAATGCTTTTTAATTTTTTTTTTCCCAAAAAACTTTAAAAATAACAACAAAAAATGGTTATGTTTTTACAAATTTTAATTTTTTAAATTTTTTTTTTTTCAATATTTAGATATAAAAAGTTATATAACTTTACTTATTCTCTATAAAAAAAAAATATATTTAGTTAAAATAAATAAAAAAATCTGGACAGTAAACCTAAAGAACCAAATTGATATTTTAGAATAAATCATAATAAACCACAAACACTTTGTACGTATTGTATGGGGCTTGAATCGTGTCACTGAGATATTAAAAAATACTAAATTCCCTTACAGTTACAAGGCAATTGCAACGTCATAACGTATAATCGTCTATAATTAATTAAAAGAAAAGGCATATTATGAACCAGGACAATATAAAAAGTAACCAAACTATCCTCTAAAAGATTATGTGCAAACTGGTTTGTTGGCAGTTGTAATCGCAAGAACAAGACTGCAACCAAAAGTCAGTGAATTACCTAAATAAACAAATTTTGCTGTCAGAGTGCTTTTATACCTAAATAGCAAACATATAAATCAAAACGCACAGTTTAAATATTACTTAAGTTTTAAAATTACAATATTACTCTCGTCTTCCTCACGCCTTATGTCCAGTTTCTTCTTCATCGCTTCCATCACGTTCACGCTTCTTCTCTCATAACTTTCAGCATCTGCAATTTATTTTACAGTTTCAAATTCATTAAGGTCCAGCTCTAATCAACCACCCAAAAAGTAGCTTTAATTATAAAATTAATTATTATCCTCTGCAACGAATAACAAGAATAGAGGAACACTTCGAATTCACATTTTGTATGTACAGGTCATGTGAATGTACAGGTTACATACAAATT
This sequence comes from Elaeagnus macrophylla, assembly GCA_029378325.1. Lineage (NCBI taxonomy): Eukaryota > Viridiplantae > Streptophyta > Magnoliopsida > Rosales > Elaeagnaceae > Elaeagnus > Elaeagnus macrophylla. The sequence goes on along the minus strand of CM055652.1, from coordinate 1,319,577 downwards.
TATTTTGTATGTAACCTGTACATACAAATTTATTTTGTATGTAACCTGTACATACAAATTTGTATGTAACCTGTACATTCACATTTTGTATGTAACCTGTACATTCACATTTTGTAAGCTGTTCAAACAACAATAACATACAAACAATACAATGCATTTCATGTGAATGTACAGGTTACATACAAAATAAATTTGTATGTAACCTGTAAATTCACATTTTGCAGGAAAAACAGTTCGTCCTGTACATACAAAATGTGAATGTACATAAGCTGTTCTTCTTCTTCTTCTTCCAGTGGGTGATTGCTCTATTACTCCCTCTCTCCTAAATCAAAATTCAAAAGAAGAAAAAATGGCAGACTCTCTATAATTCACTGATATTCCAATTTATATCAGTGAATGAAGCTTCGTCTGGTAGCAGTTACGGAATCGAATTCACTGATATTCCAATTTATATCAGTGAATGAAGCTTCGTCTGGTAGCAGTTACAAAATCTTCGATTCCTTCTGCGTTGAACTTGGGGGTTAAAATCGTAAAATGTGTATTATCAAAACTCTACCGTTTAGTTACATAAGTTAAAAAGTTAATAATCCACAAAACCGGTGTAAACTGAGTAATTATTTCACCAAAAGTCCTAAACAAATGGATAAGGGCCTCCGTCATAATGCACAAATTATTGGGCCTACAATTTTGTTCTTCAAAATTGGGCTTTTAAATTATTGAACCTTCATCTAGTGCCACAGTAGATCATTTTCAGCCTAATAATTACCTTATACCATTCACCAAAATACACCATGTTTACAATTACACTTAGGCTGTGTTTGTTAAAGTGCAATGCGAAATTAATCGAAATACGAAATAAAATTGGGAGAAAAGGTAGTATAAAATCCATTCTTTCTTTGTATTTACTAAAATATGTAAGAATTCTTGATAAAAATACTAATTTACTTAAATATTCTTTTAAAAGTAATAGTAAAATATATATATATAAATAAGAGATATTTTTATAAATACATTTTGTAAAATTGGAAAGAAAATCAATATCAAGAAAATAAATAAAAATAATTCTCAAATTTGGGGATCCTTATTCCCTTTTTATTATATTTTTAAGAAGTAAATATATATGAACGAGAGTAATTCCATTTTTCCACGTTCATTTTCCTTATTAGTAAACATACTCTTACAAAAATAAATGATAGGTCAAATTTATCCAAGATGCAACACCAATATTAATTATGATATTATCCCAACCAATTAATATATGTTGTAATTACAAATAAAATAAAAACTAATTAAAAAGCAACATTCCTAGCTAATGTTGAACACTAGGAGAAACATGCAATGTAGTCTAGCCAGTCAGTCAATCATGGTGAATGTAGGTTTTGGAAGATGTCGGCTGGAGGAATGAAATAGTCAACGGAGAGTCCCGGGACATTAAAAACGACGTCGTCAATGTTCCAAAGTTCCTCCATTCTAGTCCTAGTATACTGCATAGATATTTCACCACATCGAAAAATGGTAGCAATAGAGCGGCCTTGGTGAGCAATTAGGACACCATCAACATCCCTATAGTCCCCAATGCTACTTCCAATAGTAGTCTCCCAATACACAGCTTCATTATTAATGTTAGGTTCATGATTTTGTGGGGATTCAACTCTAGTTAAGTGTGAGTCCTCTATGTAAATGAGAAGGCCAGTCTTTTGACAAAAATACCCATACAATGCATGCCTTATTACCTCTGCACTACCCTCAGCTCTTTTCAACATATCAGCCCTATCTGCTGATACTTTTAGCACAAAACAATCATCTTCTCCGATTGTTTTCTCTCCCATACATTGTGCTTTTCCAAATAAACTTGCGGTGCTCTTTGGATCTAGGCCCTGTACAATTTAATATTCAAATTAATACTAAATCATACTCTTTTTTTAATGTTATATTAAATGGTATTTCAACTACAACAAAAATAATAATCCAATTACTCACTTTATCTGACCAAATTGAAGCTAATTGTGTATACATACCATAGTTGAGATACATTGTTTATTAATTTTTTTATTATGAATCAACCATGTTGATAAATTCAAAATGAACATTACTATATATCATAATCACAAATAATTTTCAATTAAATATTATTGAAAAATTCAACTATACTTATTAATAATATTATATTATTTTATTTGTGATACATATCAAATTTAGACTTTCTCTGTCACAATACTAAAAGAGAATGCAATAATGGATAGATAGGTCCTAGTTTATTAAAGTGTAAATTAAAGAAAAAGTATTAAAGCTAGAAATAATACACAAACTACTTTATTTAGCAGGACACTACAAAGGTAGCAGTTTCTTTGTAATTTCGACCTTACTAGTTAATAATATTCCAATACATTATTATTTAAAATTTGAGATATATAGCTTTGACAATCCCAAGAGTCCCACAGATGATGTCTACATGACTGAGATGCAATATTAACAGAGCATAGATGAGATGACATCATCGGGACATATCACGTGGTATTCTGTACCCTTTGAAGTGTTCAAAAAGAAGGTAAAGTTGTGTAATGTAAAAAAGCATGAGACAGTTTCTCTATCATTGTCAGCAATACTCTATTTTATTGGGATTTGTAATTTTTGTTCCTCCGTCTCTATCTTTCTTTGCTTGGTGATCTGTGAATTGTGATGAACCTTATTATTTTGAATGTGTTGCATTTTCATCTTTTATTGAACCACACCACTTATGATCAAATACTTTACCAAAATAACCACATTATTGCTAATTAATTACAGAACTCAGCTGCAGTTCCTATAATGATCAGAATTAGGCACCTAAAAATATGAAACATGTAGGAGTATAATTAATTAAACGGCCTCTTCATATTATAGATATGTTGCACATAACATGTTTGATAATTGGTCTCTGAGGGTTGATGGGATTAACCGAACCTGAATAATGCGGCGTAATGGGCGTTGAGGGCCTTTGGCAGAATGAGTACCAAGCCAAGGGGTGTGTCTCCACACAGTTTTGCCGTCACTACCAGCCACAACCTTATTGCCTCCTACAGAAACTTCAAAAGACCACATACCAGGCTGCATTTGCCACAGAACAAAACAACCATTTTCTCCACTTCTTGTTGATCCCAAGCTCTTCACAGTTCTTCCTGTACAAACCTCTGTTTCACAACCTATCATCTTCACCGTTCCACTTGCATACATGTTTTTCACACACTTCGGTTGCTTTAAACACCCAGTTGCTGCCAAATATTGTTGTATTATATAATGTGCAATTGAACTTTCCTGCAAAATTTGAAACTACTTGTTATTAGCTAATTAACTATTATGTTAGGGTCTTGTTAATGATTTCAAAATTAAGATTAGAGACTTACAAGAGGAATATCTTTAACTTGAAGAAGGTGGTCAATTGGGTAATTAGGCAAAGGAATTGGTGCAAGAGGACAGCCTAAAACGCCTAACAAAAACCTTAAATCTTGTTTCTTTGCTAGGTTAATTGTTCCAGTACTATATGAGGATGAAGTACTTGAAAAGCTAGCGTTTCCTTGAAAACCCTTTTGCAATCCAAACCATTCTCTAATGATTTCCCACGAGCTCTCCTTTTTGTTCCCTTCTTCTTGAGTATCTGGGTCAGGACCTTCTATTAGTGGTGCTAATGGCTGCGCATACCATAGCTGCTTCTTTCTTGCTTTCGAACCCATTAATTCTATTGTTAATTAGCAGATGGAGATATAGAGTTAGTGTAAAAAAGTGAGAACTCAAGAGTTATATATTCCAAGAGAGATCACGATTTGTGAGTTTTAAGGAAAGGAAAATATAGGGTAGAAGAGTTAATTATTTATTTATTGAGAAGGGTGAGATGAGTTATGAAGTGGAGAGAGAGAGAGATGAGCAATCCTGATAGTGTAGAAGAGACAAAAGAGACAGCTTATCTGTCAAACGGCAGAGAGAAGATGGTATATATTATAATGAACATAACTGTATGTTGGGATGTCTATTTGCTTTATTGGTCTTCTTTGTAAGTCTCTCTTGTCATTTTATTCAATATTTAATTATTCCATCAAAAGTGGGAAGTTCTTTGAATAACATCCAAAGTGTGAAGTTCGTTTTATGCTAGCTTTGGCTTTTCCATTATGGCGTTATGCTTTATAGTGTAAATTTTCATTTTTTTTTTCCACTTAAAAGGACTTTATACTAGCTTGAAAATCAATGCACCTTGGAATTAGATATGTCCTTCAATTATATATTTAATTTATTATTTCTATTTTTTTAATAAGATACTTATTTACAAACATAACAATTTTTCTTCGAACAAAAACACATTTGTCCCTGTTACAAATACCAAGAACCCAACACAAAATTTCCATTTCAATACAATTGGGGCCTACCATTCGTTCGAAATTTCCAACACAATCCAATTGGGATCCTACCATTCGGTTATATTTGGGCCAGGTACTATACCTACACGAGTTCATATTTAAATTAGAGATTTACATTGTGTTTACCCATACAATGCAAATTGGGCCTTAGTTCTGATATTATTTGTTGGGCTTAGAATTTCAATCCAAAATGTTAACTTATTAGAGAGAATAGTCCATCCTAACTATTTACTTAATTTATTATTCATATTTTTTCAATATAATACTTGTTCACACACCAAATAATACTTTATTAAATGTGTTAGAAAATATAATTAATAGGAAAATAATGACTAAATATTAGTAGGGAAATAACCAACACTTACTCAACATATAGTGATTTACTATAATTTGTATGTACCAATTTTTTTTAAAAATAAATAATTTTTTTATTTTTAAAATTATTTTATTACTAAACAATATAACTAATAGGGGAATAAATTTATACATACTTAACTTTACTTATTATTGTCTTAAAAATCTGAGGGTCATGAAAATGTACAAAAAGCCATTGGGCGAATAACTTATCAGCTAATTTGTATTGAGAAAACAAAAGGTGAAAAAGTGGGTTGATTTAGCCACAAAAAAAGTACTGTGCACTCAATTTGATAAGAAGCAAATTTAGCAAATCCAATGTTTTCTTTTAGACTTAATCCGCGTCATTTATCAAATCTCAAAACAAATAAATAGTATCTATATGTTCTGATGATATTTGATTCTGTCTTGTCTTGGTCAAAATTATATAGTTCACACTTCACAGTTTTCAAGTGACCAGACCCACTTCTACTTTTATTTTAAAATATTTATCAAAAAACAAAAATAATATTTATTAGTATTAAATAAAATTAGTCATGATACATAGAGATAGACTACATACATTAAAATAGTTCTACTGTTAGAGAATTTTTACTAATATTAGATCAATATTTTTAATTTTTACTTGGCTTGACCATTTATAATTTCAAAGGAGAATAATATTCTTCAAAGAGTTGCCAATTTGAGAAACGAGGGATCATTTGAAGAAGTTGAATGGTGTTTTCACCACATGGCAATAATGGCATAGTGATTTTGGTAATGGAAGGTGGGCTCCATGGCTATGGAGAGCAATGAAAGAGAGGTAAAATTGAGAAAATATTGGGTTGATGAGTCGGCATCAAAAGAACAAGGGAGGTGGTGAAGCGGACGATGCGTTTGGTAGGGATCATGATATATCTTTCAAGCCAAGTTCTCATTTATTACATAAAATAAATAATAAAAAGTTTAAGTGTGTCTTTCAATGGTTCGGGGAACAATGTATTGGTATTCACTATTTAATACGTCAAGTGGGAAGAATTTAGTTCAAGTAGCTCGTCCATCTTTTAGACCTTAAAAACAGGTCCTCGATCTAACCTTTTTTTTTTTTTTATTTTCTATTGTTCAAAAAAAAAAAAAAAAAGGAAAAAAAATGATAAAAAAATGACTCGGTAAAGGTAGCTTAATAATTTGTAGTATTTTGAAGATTTGACAGCACGTTTATTAATCTATAATATAATTTGGAAGGAATTGAAATAAAATAAAATAAAAATAATCAAAATTTAGTTATTTTTGTTTGATTGTGTTTACTTATTTTATTGTGGAGTTAGAATAATAATTATTGTTTTACTAAAATATCATTTTTAATGCAAAATTATTTTTTTTTTTCTAAAAAGAGGTTAATTTTGAAATATAAGATTAAAATAAAGTTCCTGTAATTTAAAAAATTACTAATTTAATTTTTTATATTTGTGTGGGGCCTTAATTATTTCAAAGCTCATTTTTGTAAATAAAAAACAAATAAAATATAATCATTATTCAATTTAATTATCTTTACGAATAGTGGACTTGGATAATTTTTTCTAGAGTTACATAGTTAGGAATGAACATATATGAGTTAGTTTAAATTTAGATCAAAATTAGAATTAATTTAATATAATCGGTTCTTTAAAAACGAGAATTGAACTAAACTATACAGTTTGAAAAATTAATCCAATTCGAACTATTTTTTTTTGTTTGGTTTGGTTTCGTTTGGCTTGTGTTGGTTAAAGAAAATTTCTACCTCTTTTTTTTGCTAATAAATTTTTTTTATTAATTTTTTTGAACTCTTGTATTTTTAATGCTAATTTTATTATAATACCTAATTTTAAAAATATAGATTTCAGTCACTTATCTAATATTATTATCCATATCAAACACAAAGTGCAAGAAAATTTTAAAATTAAGACAAGCATTAGTAATCACATACATGAAAAAATTTGCTAATTTTTATATATAATAGTATTGTTCAATAATATTATTCATATAATGAAAACTCTAACGACAAAAATATGAAAGACGATGTAATTATAAATTTATAATAGATAAATAATTAAATAATACAAAATTAATGTCTCAGGTGGATAAAAATAAAATAAATGAGAGTACTTGGTAGAAAAATGCTTGAATAAATTTCGATTAAATATCCAAAAAAATGGACAAAATTTGTTGACAACTAGTTAGAGTTGGACGAATGTGTGACTTGTGAGAGGCGTTGTGAATAACTTATGAGAGAAGTTGATTTAGATTTTTGAGAGAAAATTGATTCATTGAAAGGGGTATAAAGTATAAACATAATCAAATGTGAATGAAAATTTAATTTTCCTTTTTTAAATAATTCTATAAAATGATAATATAAATATAATAAGAAAAAAATAATAAATGAATATGGTTGGTTCAATTTTTTTTAACATTTTAATAAATGAAAACTAAATCAACTTAATATTAATCGATTTTTATTAGGAAGAACCAAACCAAACCAATAAAATTTAAGAATCAATATTTATGGGTTGGATTAAGTTGAGTTTAATAGATTGGATTAGTGTTTGATATTTTTGTTCACATCTATCGGTGGCAATGCTTGACTGAGAAATTCCTTAATGCATGAGATACATATACTAGTGTTTATAGTTTTGAAAATACCAATTTGTGATACAATGGATGAAGAAGAAAACAGAATCTTTCGGGTCATTTTGATATATTCTTTTGCGTAGCAAAAATTTTCACATACTCCCAATTCTTTCAAAATTTTCCTATCAATGGAAAAAGTGGCACTGGGCACTGGCTACAGGCTTTCAAAGATATGGTCAGGGCAATCTTTGAGTAGAATTACAAATATATATGCACTTCACATTGATCAGCATTGTTTTCCACCTTTTATTATTCTAAAATATTGCCAAACTGATACATGGACAATAGTCAAGATCAGGAGAAGAGCAAGAATTGAAGAAAAATCGGAAACTCAGGTGGATTATTTCAAAGTCTGAAGCTGTGAACTCACAACAAATTAGGTTAATTAGCAATTGCAAACTTATAATGGTATTGATATGAACTTTGGACAGAATAACATAGTAACGTCTTAATATAGCTAGTCAGTTTCATGGATACTGAACACTTTCCCCATCTTTCATCCCCTCCAAAAAAAAAAAAAAAAATCATCGTCTTTCAACAGCACTAAAAAAATAATAATTTTTTAAAAGATAAAATACGATATTTCCCCAATAAACTTTAGCCCACAAATATTAGGAAGAAAAAAAAATCATATTTATGTAATTTCTGCAAAAATTGGCTACTTCAGGATATTTCCAATTAATATATCCAATGTTTCAAAAACATGTTGAGGCTACGCCTTGAGGTTAAGGCTTCATCTTTTTAATTTGAGGATTAAACTTTTTACAGTGAGGTGTATGCTTTGAGGTAGCTAGCATGAGCCTTATGCCTCCTTCATGAAACCATAAAGAACTAAATCATACTGTTTTTAAGCAAAATATAACTTTTTTATATAAAGCCCCACAAATCATTCAAAAAAAAAAAAAAAAAACTACTCTTAGACTCGAGAGATGAAGTGGAACAAAAAAAAATGACCATCATATTAAAACATGTTTTATAGTTTATTTGTGGTTCATTTTGAAATTTATTTTTTCATTTAAATGTTTATTTTTATAATTTTTGTGATTTTATATCTAAATTATTTATGCTATCCTAGCATAAGTTACTAATAATTTTATGCATTTTTTTAATTTTAAGTGAGGCTTATGCCTTGAATATATCTCATAATTTTTAATAATTTTATGCCTTTAATTTTAAATCTTGAATATATCTCATAATTTTTCGCAAGTTTTAATAAACTTACATGGTGCATCCCATTCCCCAACTCCACTCTCACCACCCCCAACAACTAACAAATTAGTGTTGCCTAGCTAAACCACTATACCTTCAACTTTCAAATTAAGCAAAATATAAACTCTTAAGCAAGGCATACTAAAACCTATATGAAACAAACTATTTGAGCAAGATGTATTTCCTAAATTATAGAAAACTGAACAGTGCACGCATTCTGATAAAGAAGAGTGAGGAGCACAAGGCCAACCATAAACAAACCAACATCAGTTTCATACAAGACTAGAGGCAACTTGTCAATTATCGTTATATAACAATCTAATTAAAAAGAACCACACTTTCAATTTCATAATATAGTGCTATAACAAATAAAAAGAAAAATAGGTTCGATTGACATAGAATAAACAAAAAAAGGCAAAAATGTTCCTCCCACTCCCCTTGACTTTGAATTCCCTCATATGCCATCAAAAACGGTTTCATTTTCTCAAGTAACTTCTCATCAATGTCCGGGTTTTGATTGAACTCTCCCATCAAGTATTCTGGTTCAAACTTTATCTGTAATCTAAATAAATTGAATAACATATAAGCAAACATGTTTAAAATATTTGAGCCCATGTCGAGCTCATGGATCGTATTAGAAATTACCAAGTCTAATGTGAATATTATATATTGTCCTGGAATCTTATATGTATTAAATAAAATATTAATTATTAATTAGATGTGAAGTTAATGTTGTGAGATGAGAAGTGATTATGAAACAAATTATTAATAAGAATAATTAAAATATATATTTATAAAGGTCGAAAACTTTTCTAATTTTTCTTATATTAAATTATATTTTAGTACTATATAAATTGATATTATATAGGTTGAAGACTTACTACAAGTCAACAAATATTTCACCAAAAACAAGTAACCATAAGAGAAGTAAAATTACTTAGATTCTAGAAAAAAGTACTCCTACTTATTTAACTTGCTTTGGAATTACTTGTAAAAAAAAAAAAAAAAAAGTATAAAATAACGTTCGGCCCAATATAAGATTGGCCAGTAAAATGAGTTAAAGTCAGGCCCGTAGCTCACTAGGCCCATTATTTACTAGGGGCTCTCAGCAGTCAGCTTTACTTATGGGGCAATGTTTTGAATACACCATAAAAACAGTTTGAGCGCATAATCAAGTACATACCTAATATATCTAATGATTTATGATTTAAAATTATGTGAAAGGATAAGGTTAACTAAGCAAATTAAGGCTGCTATAATAAGTAATAACCCCAAGCACCCCCACATGAAAGCAGTTGGTGAATGCAGTAAAGAAAGAATCAGAAGAACATTAATTTGTCTTTTGTACCACATACTAAAAATGAGACAGAGCCGACATGTGGGAATCTAATATTACCATTTATGTAAATTTCGATAATCTACATTCCACTGCATGTCGATCTTCATTTATTATAATAAGTTTATCCCCACCACTTTGCCTTTGCCGTACTTGAATGATTACTCTTTTAACTCTAACTACTTCGACTTGAATGAATATTATTCAACTCTTTCTTCCTTTCTTATTTTCTATCCAAATAAGTTAAATAAATAAAAAAAGCTCATACAAATTTATAATATTAAAAATAATATTTAATTAAAATTATATATTTTTATAATTAAAAAAATAATTATTATATCATTTTTTTTAAACATTCATTCAGTTTAAAAATATTGTTCAAATTAAACAGAAATAATTTAAACCTTTTCGATGTTGGTTGTTCTTCAATATTATTAGAGTGTTAAATTTATTATTATAAATTTTAATAGTATTATTTGTAATAATTTCTCAAATAAGTTTTATGCACATGCAAACTCACGCCCACGCTCATGCATTTGTGAGTTTTGATTTCATAATTTTAAATACTTACTTAAAATATTAATTAGATTATAAGTAAGTGATAATTTTATAATTTAATAATTTAGCATCGTATTAACAATATTAATGACATTAATTTAATTCTATAAATAGCATCCAGTAGTTTTGTAATTTAATAATTTGACAATCTAAGTCAAGTTGTGGTCTTAGAAGCGACAGTATGTAGCCCGCAACAGACTGTAGACACAATCTCAGAAGAACAAGGGAGAGAGAACAGTCAAAGATTTTGTGTAGTAATTATTAAAGTGGAGGGTATGTCTGTACCGGAATGAAAATGAAGATATTTTAAGGAAAGAAAACTAAAGGCCAGCACTAAATTACTGATTGAAAAAGAAAAGTCGAAAAAAAAGTTGTTTGGATGGCATAAAAAAAATCATAATTTAATACATAAATTAATATAAATAATATAATTTAATTATTTTTTTATTAATAAATAATTTTACAATCTTATATTTTTAAAATTATTGAAAATTTATATTTAATACGTTAATTAATTTATATAATATTATTTTATAAAAAAATAAATGAAAAAATTATTATATCTGAAAGTAGAAGGCGAGAGTGTGCCAAGTTTCAGTAATCTTATACATATCGAGTTGTATTAAATTTTCAATGTAAAATGTTTAGTAATTATAGGATGATTAAAAATTCATTATATATATATATATATATATATATATATATATTCCAATTTTGTTTTGATAATAATAGTGGACATGCAAACTCATCAAACACTTGATTATAAAACGTGTTTATTTTTCTTTTTTACTTTAATATACAAAATAAAAAAAGCACATATAATTATGCAATCTAATTATATTCTAACTTTTCATAACGTGTATGTAATAAAAGTGTAATATGTATACTTAGGTGATGTTACTATTATTTTATTATATTTGTTGTAAAAAAGTTGGTACTTTCTATTAATTTTATTGTTATTTTTTTAACAAAGTAGTGACAAATTGTGTGTGTGTGTTTTTTAAATTGTAATAATTTTTTTGCTAAAAAAAAAAAAGTTGTTAAATATATTTTGCATATCATTCAAAAAAAAAAAAAATTATTGAATAGTTTTTGGTGTACTTAGAAGGTAGAAACCATCGGTTCTTCTCAGGAAGTTAGGACCTATACCTAAGATCCAGTCATTACAATATTGATACGACTTACCAATGGTCTAATATTATGTTTAATATATCCTAACACGATTAAAATATAATTAAATATATTTAAAGATAACACAATATAAGAGAAAAAATGTATTAATATTTAGGTCTTTTTATAATGGTGGTTACATACACATATATATACATAAAAATATACATGTGTTGTAACATGAGTAGTTGGTTAGATGTTGATATGACCTTTAAAGATTGAATTGATGTAATTTGGAACGATCGTCATGTCAGATATGTTGTACGAGTTGTTAGTAGTCCAAATGTCACAATATGGAGTGTAGGAATTGTAAAATGGTTAGTGAAATTAACGGATTAAATATATGATCATGAAGAGTCAAGGATAACCATGTGGTAAGATATTACGATTTACTAATCAATCAGACCGTGCGCTATCTATTAGATTGGTAAAGAGCAAAAGAGTTATATTATGAAAAAGTTTATAATAAGTATGAGTGTTTATACTTATTAAAGTTAATTTATTTAATTTTTTTAAATTGAAGTGTTAATAAGTTTTAAAGACTTTTACATAATATCATAAATTCAGTCGTTTAATGGATTAAATACATTGGGTCTTGTTTCGTATAAAAAAAGGGATGGACTTTACAAAAGAAAAAAAGATAAGTGATTCAAATATAATTAAATAGGTTGAAAATATAAAGTGATGATACTAATGTAACGTTTATAAGTAATTATGAAACTTAACTATCTAAAAAATTAACTTTTTAAGAAATAAATGTCTTATATTAATTATATTCTATATAAAATTTATATAATATTAAGACTTTAATTAATTTAAGGGCAAAATATCTTAGATATCACGTATAATTAATATTAATGAATCCTCTTAGAAAAATAAACTGGCTGAGTTTTAGGGAACAAAATCTTGCTTTCCAGATTTTCTAACACTAATAAAGGCGTGTATGTCGTATCATTTTATTAATACTTTAATATATGTTGGTGATCTTATTTATATATTAAACTAATATTATAAGTATTTCAGGACCATTTTGATTTTTGAAAGATGGAAATGTTGAGATTGTTCTCAACTGTCTATAACTTTAGTATTTAGGAAATGTTAATTAAATATTCCCTAATTAATTAATTAATTAATTAAATATGTATGGAATGATGAGATATACGAACTACAATGTTGTTGAAGCCACCGTCATGGAAAAAACAAAGGGGACTCGTAATCCGTAATCGTATGTTATACGGAAAGTACACATTGTTGGTCTTGCTTTATTTCAGGCCAAGATATACATGATAGAAAGATGTAACCATTATTTCTCTTTTTCAATAATATTTTATTCAATAGGGGTATATACATACATTCGATCAAAGAGTCTTCATATTCTTCTTGATTGTATCCTTTGAGCTCAACTGCAGACCCAATTAATATTTACTTGGAGTGATAATTTCTAACACAAACATTCAATTGGGATACAAATATAATTATAAAGTAATTTTATTAGAATTTTTTATTATTTTTTTTATATAACACATTCACACACATATTTATAATAGACGGGATTCGAATCTATATACTCAACATACCTGCTAGAAACAAATATCATTGTACTATAAGTTACTATAAGTTAATTATTGGTGAATTTATCATTAATTATTTTAGGAGTAATTAGTTTTTTTCCCTAACTATTAATTTAAGTTGGTTGCAAATATAACCCAAATTTTCAATAGTTAAAAATATGTCACCAACATATTGGTCCATATTGTACATATGCTATTTGCTTTAAATATAACATATAAGATGACAATTAACCTACATTCTAATAATTTGAACTTTTAAAATTTTTTGTTACTGAAAATTAATCTTCTAACATAATAAATATGTATATTTAATATTTAATATTTAATAATGCAAATACATATACAAAATACATATGAACTTTGTCCCATTGAATTTAGATTTTAGGCTTTTTACGTTTAAGAAGTCACTGCAAACTCAATATTTTAACATTTATTTTAATTAAAAATGAGTAGCAATTGAGAAACAAGAACTAATACTTTTTATTGTTTATATGATATCCTTCATTAGTTCAGATCATAGAGCACAATTATTAATATGTACTTTTTTTTTTTTTTTTATATATTATTAAATCCGAAGCAATATTGTTTTAAATGTTATAGACTATGTAAATAAAGTGTTTCCTAGTACAAACTCCAACCTAGCTAATTAAATTATCATGACAATTACATAAATTTCCGGCCGCTAGTTCTAACCTATATATATAAGGGTGTGTGAATTTTTGACAAATTTATTAAAATTTTGAACTTAAGCATATAAGTTTTGATGCTAATTCTTAAGAACTAAAATATTCCTCCACAGTATAAAAAATGAAGGGTGATTTTACAAGTCTTATTCTTAATCTTAAAAAAGGATACTTAGATCTCAAGCTTATTTTTTGTGTCAGCTTAATTATATTATTATTAAAAAAATAAATGACTACACAAAAATAAATGACTATTTTTTATGTTTTTATTTATTATTTTTTTGAATTTTTTCAATTGCAATTTAATTAAAACAATCTCTATCTAAGTTGAAAAAAAAAAAAATTTAAATGAATTTTTTTTTTTTGGTGATTACTTTTTAATAACAATACCTAAATATTATTTTTTTTTTGCAATAAGAGAAGAACTTAGCGGTACGTTTCTCTATATATAAAAGGAAGAACACTAGTACAAGAAAAATTATGAGTGATAATTTTTGACACGATTTGATAACACGAATCGAACATGACACGAAATATTTTTAGTAAGAATTGATCAATAATTTTTTCATGTTCTTAAATATTTTGTTATTTCTTACTACTGTAAATGGGCAACACGAAAAAAAAGTCAAGTAAATTTTCTCATATGCTAACTGACACGAAAATTTAACACAAATAACACGAACCGAACATGGTGTAGACACAAATAACACGACGCGATTGTCACTCCTAAGAAAAATTATATATTAAATAGAGTTTTATTAATTAATATTGCAAAAATCATTTTGATAAAACAAACTTCAAGGCTACAAGTCCTCTGTATAATATACGTGGTAACATATGGTAAAAAGCGCATTAATCATTATTTTCTAAATATGTACATGTGCCTAAGATTCTATACTTTGTTCATCCCTACGTCGTATTATTCATATATAATATATCAAAAACTACAAAAAATAAATAAATAAATTATATACCAAGCCATTACAGAATAAAAACGTCACTGTTTATACTTTAATAGTACAAACAAAAGCATACAATAATGTATGGATTATGATTAAAAATAATATTTAGGGGAATTAAGGCATAGTATTGCGTGTTGTAGGGTATGGGAGTGGCCTACACAGCTTTTTGAAGAGAGCTACTAGGCTCTCTCTGTCTCTAGTTTTTTTTTTTCTTTTTTCTTTTTTTCTTTTAAGCAGACAAAAAGCAGAGAAGCTTCTTATCTTCTCCCTCTTCGTTTTCACACAAAACCTTACACTTAGAATCTCTTCCAAAGCTAAAGTTAAGGATCCCCCTCTATTTTTTTTTATCATGTTTTATATATATATTAAATAAACATGTTAATGTTATATTGAACATTACATTGTGAATGAGAGTTGTTGAAATAATTATGGGTCATTTCTTCCCTTAATTACCAATTCTACCACCCTATTATTATTAATTAATTATTCAACCCAATAAAGTTGATCCTCATTTACAAGAAAAAAGAAAAGAAAACAAAGGAAATGAAGAAGAACATATCACATGAGCAGCTAGTTAGCTAGCTAACCGTATATATATATAATTACAATTCCAAGGGCAAAAATGTAAAAGCTCTGAATAGTTGCCTATTTAGTCCAATGTCGTACAAGCCACTACACCGCTTAGTTCTGCTCTTTTGCTCTCCTAGCTAGCTCCTCTCTCTCTCTCTCTCTGCCACTAAGTAGTAGACTAGACTTGCAATGGCACCCATGAGTCTTCCACCGGGATTCAGGTTCCACCCAACAGATGAAGAGCTTGTTGCTTACTATCTGGATAGAAAGATTACAGGTCGTACTATTGAACTAGAAGTTATCCCAGAAGTTGATCTTTACAAGTGTGAACCTTGGGATTTACCAGGTTTTTTTTTTTTACGTAATTAGTACTTATGTGATTTTAAGATATTGTTTTGTGGACCACATACATGCATATATATCATCGATAGATCAGCTGATGAATTGATGCATGTGAATTATTTGTAAATGTAGAAAAATCATTTCTGCCAGGGAAAGACATGGAGTGGTATTTCTATAGCCCAAGGGATAGAAAGTATCCAAATGGATCTAGAACTAACAGAGCAACCAAAGCTGGTTACTGGAAAGCCACTGGTAAAGATAGGTCAGTTGAGTCTCAAAAGAGAGCTGTTGGGATGAAAAAGACACTTGTTTATTATAGAGGTAGAGCACCCCATGGGATTCGAACTAATTGGGTTATGCATGAATATCGTCTTCTTCATTCTCTTTGTGGCACTGCTTCCTCTACTTTAAAGGTACCTATTTACTTTAATAACCATCAATTTCTTTTTTTCTTGTTTGATCGATGATAATTAGGAAACCCTAATTATGAACTTGAGTAGTATATAGTACAGTTTCTTAATTGTCTCGTACGTTTATTTTTCTTTTGAGTTGAGATAAACACAAATTGTTGTAATTTGATTACTCAATTATTTTTTATTTTATTTAATATATAGATAAAAATTATATATTTAAAACTGTGATTTAAAACCAAAAAAAAATAAGTTTCAATTTGCTTAATGATGTGATTTGCATTGTATTCTTTTCTTTTATCTCTTCTGATCGACCTTTATATTATGTATGAGTGTTTCAAATATAGTATTAGGGTTTCATAAAAACTTCAAACCATGTGGCATATTTGATATATATAGATAGAGTTTTTTTTTTTTTTCTTAAGTTTTGGAGGAAAATTAGGTAAAACAGTAGCTAGGAATTACCTAAATGTAGCTCAAAGATTTGGCTGTTTTATTAACTTATTAGTGAGTTAAAGGTGATAAAGATAATATATAGATCACTGCAGATTATTCATCTTTATGACAATCGGATTCAAAGAAAAAGCAAATCCTCATCGATTTTTTTATTTTTATTTTTTGCTTTTCCTTCCTTTAATTTTTCTTTTCCAATAAAAAGGAACAACTTATCAGCATGATGATCATTAAAGACTCTTTGATTCTAGCAGGCTACATTTAGCTCTACTTCCTTGATCTATTATTTTCTAATCTTTAGTATGGTACTTCTGTTTCTTTTGCCCTTCTTTCTCAACTTTGCTTTTAATTTGTCTCCTTCTTTGTTCCTTACGTTTTTTCTTTCTTCAACTTTGTTTGTAAAAATATATACAACCAAGTTTTTCAATTTGGTTTTTGATAGATGTATATATAAAAGCATCTTTGTTTTTATTTATTAGCTTAAATTTTTGGCAAAGTTTGTGAACAACTACTTGTAATATGATATTAAAGTTAGGTTTCGATCTACTTCCATATACTCTACGTTTTCTAATTATATTGTAAATTAAACAGAATTTATCTATGTATTTTGAGCTGATTATGGTGAATTTTTGTTTATGACAAACAGGATTCGTATGCATTATGCCGGATTTTCAAAAAAATAATGATAATGCCTAAGAGCAAGTTAGATTTAGAAAATCATAAAAATTCCAATAATGGAATTGGAGATGAGCAAAAAGAATCAACTTGGGTTTCAAATGAACAAATAATTGAAGATCATGATGCTAGTGGCGTTAATGAGATTTATTCAAAAGGATTAATAGGGAATAATAATAATAATGAAGATAATAATTTCAATCAAGACTATTACAATCCCAAATTTCAATCAGATACATCCTCTTCAGATCTCACACAAGGAACACCCACTGATCAAGTTGGCATGATAGATGATTTGCAAGCTCCAAATTTTGCTAATTGTGATGAAGCAAATAGTGCATCTAATTTGTACTCCTCTGGTTTAGACTGCTCTTCAAGTCTCATTCAGGTAATTAATTAATCAGCTTTATAATTATTGCATGTTATTGTATAAATACCATTTAATTATTTTCTTTAGATATTTTTAAGCTACATGATTTACCAATATATAAAAATCATGATTAATTAAAACTTCATTTTTACACTTTTTTTTTTTTTTTTTAGTATTGAGAATATGTATAAAAAAAAACATTGTTTTGCTAAAATCATCATATGCCAAATTCGAAAACGCGTAACAAAATCATGATTGGGCAAAATATGTATAGGCTGGGAGTTGGCCCACCGAACAAGTACTTTGATGAGTTTCTCTTTTGATCTTAAAGTGAAAAGAAAGTTGGAAGTAGTGAATTCACTACTCTTTTTCTATTTAATTTTAATTTTTTTGGGTTTTTCCTAATGATCTGACTCTTTTTCTAAAGCTTGTTGAAAATCTATTGTCATTATATTAACTCCAAATACTTTTCTGCACTATCTTCCATAACTTCTTTTGACTGACTAATTCATAACATTTTTCTTGATGTTACACTAAAAAGTATTTCTATAAATTCTTATTGACCGTTAATCATCAATCTTTGTATATAAATATATATTTTTTCTTTTTTCTTTTTTTGTATAGGGGTGAGAGAATTGAATTAACTTTCGTATAACTCTTTCCAATCACCTATAGTTGTATCACTTTGGAAAACAAACTTGTTATTGAAAATTAAATCAAGTGATAATCACTAATGATGAGCATTTCAGATAAATATTTATTCTAAATTATTATAACTAAAAATTAATACGCACAGGATATAGATATGTCAAACTATGGAAGTCTCGAATACCAACTGAGTTACCAGCCTTTAAAAGTGGAAGATTTTCCACAGATTGATTTGGGTGCAGATGAGACGATAAAGATTTCAAAGCCAGAAATGGACGAAGATCATCAGTTCATGTCATGTGACAAATTATGCAGGGATTACATTACTGGAACAGTTGAGGAGATTTACTCTTTGTGTTGTTCTTCTCAAGATCAAAACTCCGTTATTCCAATTTCAATTCAGGAGTACTGAGTAAATTCCATTACTAGTTAAGCTGAAACAGACAATTTCAAACTTAGATTTACATATACAAACCTATAAATCAATTAAAGTTGGGTTTGTTCAAATAACCCATATTTAAATATGGGATAAGAGAAAATGAAAGATTACGATTCTTCATTTTCTCAGCCAGATGACCATAAGGGCATTACACTCCATAATAGTTTTTTTTTTTTCATTTTATGTACTCCATATCAAATAGTTGAGTCAAAGTATACGATTAATTAATTTTAATTTTTTTTTAATGTGGTTTTCTCTGTACTTTTGTTGCTCAGTTTTGTCACTTTGTGCCTTTAAATTACAATACTACGCGTTAAATAAGTAGTCTATTAGTTACGTAGTTTTATATAATAAAAGTAAAGACATCTTAATATTGGTTTTGAAGCCTTATTCAGATTTTTTAATGCAGAAGAATCAAAAGAGTCCTTTTAACAACAAAACAGGGGAAACTGATATAAGTAAACACATTAATACTTATAAAAACATATTCTATGTTTGGATACTACATTTTGGGAAGCCTTTGGTTTATTGTAACTAGGGGTGAACAAATATGGGTTAGTTTGGGTTTAGACTAAAATTGGAACCAACCCAATATGATCGGTTTTTTAAAAACAAGAATCGAACCGAACCAAAAAATTTAAAAAACCAATCCAACCCGAACCAAATTTTTTGGTTTGGTTTGGGTTGGTTAAAGGAAATTTCTTCCTCTTTTTACGGTAATGAGTTTTATTTATTAAATTTTTTTAAAACTCTTGTATTATATATAATTTCTAACATTTTTAATGTTAATTTTATTATAATACCTAAATTTAGAAATATAGATATCGATCACTTATCTAATACCATTATTTATATCAAATACAAAGTGCAAGAAAATTTTAAAATTAAGACAAATATTCAAATAAGCAATAAGGAATAGTAATCACATATTTGACAAAATTTACTAACTTTCAGATCTAATAATATTGTTCACCAATGTTATTCATGCAATGAAAACTTTACCGACAAAAATATGAAAAATGATGTAATTATAAATTTATAATGGATAAATAATTAAATAATATCAAATTTGTGTATCATGTGAATAAAAGATAAAATAAATGAGAGTACTTGGTAGAGAAGTGCTTGCACGAATTCCGTTTAAATATTTAAATTGTAAAGACAAAAATGGACAAAACTTGTTTATCTCTTACTAACAAAGTAGAAGATAAATTTTTCTAAAATATTATCGAAAATAAAAAAGGTTGCCCTCATAAACATAACTAATTAGCAACAAATAACAAATCCAAACATATAAATTCAAATCTTTAGTACATATAAACTACAATATATTACAAAATAGAGAATAAAAATAAAATACTTAAATTATCCAAAAAAAAAAACATAAAAATAAAATAAAATTTCAAACATGCTCCAAGCTCCCATATTCTAATATATTAATAAAACATAAATATTATATTGAAATCATTGATTTTGCTAACTCGCCATTGAGTTTATTGAGGTATGTTATTTTCCAAACATGTCTACAAAAATAAAAAATTAAGTGTAAACTATGAATTAAATATATTAAATTGTAATAATTATATAAATATTTAAATATATATATATATATATGGGTTAGTTCGGTTTTTTTAAGATTTTAATAAATGAAAACCAAACCAACCCAATATTAATCGGTTTTTTATTATGAAGAATCGAACCAAACCAATAAAACTTAAAAACCGATTTTTCTGGATTGGTTTGGGTTGGGTTGGGTGGGTTGGTTTGGTTCTGTATTTTTTTGTTCACCCCTAATTGTAACACAACAAAAACAAAAAGGTGCCCAAGGAGGTGAAGGCCATCTTCCTTTCAGCTCTGCTCATCTGTGTGTCCAGCCTCCCTCTCTTCTGCTGCAGCAGCCATTAACTCATCGAAGTTTGCAGTCTTACCCAGCACTATCTCAATCAACCCAAAAAAAAAAGTACTAGTTAACTAAACAAAATCTTCTTAGAAGGACCAAATTGGCTAATCTTCAATCTCAGTTACAAATACATATAGAAACTAACAAAATAGCAGGAAAGCAAAGCTAAGAAAGATGATTTCATTAAATACCAATCTCTACTCAACAAAGTTAGAAACTCAATTCAACAATGTTATCGCACTTATGTCAACCAGTTAGCCTTTAAGACTCTATTCAACATTACACAATCAACATAAATTTCTAATTAGACAATCCCCAGTCATCAAATTAAGAGGAACTAAAACGTCAAATCACGATTTTAATCAAAAAGTTGAGTGTTTTAACAATTCTCAAGGTTTGCGTTCCAGTTCTGACTTCTGAGACATTTAGGATCTTCATAGAAACAGAGAGCTTATAATTTAGAATGTCCCTTAAATTGACTAATCGGATGGATTTGCACAAGAAAAGATTTTTTGGAATGTCTTTTGAGACTTTTATACTAAAATTAAATTACCTTGGCTTTTTGGACAGGTCTCCCTCTAGAATCATCCTTTATATCTACAGTTGAAGTCAAGATCTCTGCATTTATTTTTTACAAAATAAAATTAACAACTTGATAAATGCTCTGCAATAAGAAAATATCTAATTGGAACCATACTCTTCTCAACAGCGAGTCCGTTGTTTTTCAGAATTTTTGCAACTGTGACGACGGTAGCAATAGCTGCAGAAGTAAACTAATCAGTACTGAAAGGAGAATTTCTGAAAAAAAAAAAAAAAAAAAACAACAATCGAGTAGGTGAGAACAGAGTACATAACATAAATTATAGGCACTGAACCCAATGAAGCTACTACCTCAAATGATTGCACTGTCCTGATATAACATCAATAAAAGTCATACTTTGCTACGTAAGCATTTTGTTGTTCTGTTTCATTTAGTTTACATAACATATAAAGAAAACAGGTACATGTGTGTTCAACATTAAAACAATGCATCTGTATATCTACATGCATAAACTGAAAAATTAAATAGCTTAATAAGTGATAGAACAAGTCCAAGTCCAAGTCCAACAATGTGATACCCATTCCCAAAGCTGACAGCACGACCTCATTGTATTGTTGCATGTATCTCTGGAAAAGGGGGGAAAATCCGCTAAATATAATTAAAATGCATAGAAAGAATTAGCAGATTGAATTGTTACTCAACAAGTAAACCCCAGATTGGGCACGAGTAAAGCACTGATGAGAGAAAGGGAGAATTCCAACCGGCGAGATTGACACAGAAGAAAAGCGGCTTTTTGGTGTTAGAACATAGAAACCTGAATACGGTTCTTCTTTTGTGAATCTGAGAAGTTAATGTTTTGTACTTTCCTCCATTTTAGTGACTCAATAACCCTAACCCTAAATACGCGCCCTGTATCTCACTACACTCCGCTTCTTCCCTCCATAAAAATTGATTTCTTCGTATAAATGAAATAGATGTACAGTTTTGGGTGGAAAAATAATAAAATGAAGGTATTCAAATTGTTCGCTCCCAACTTCCTACGACATGTACAAAATTTTCTAACGTCCATGGGCCAGAAGCCCACAATTTTATAAGTAAGCCTGCAAGTAATAATAAAATGGCCAATTCTATTAACATATCCCAACCTTCTTAAGCACATACCCTTCAAAAATATGTAAGATGTGGGGATGCATTAAGGGAATATGTACTTGAAAAAATGGGGTATGTTAATAGAATTGGCCTAATAAAATGTATAAAGTGGGCTAATTAATCATAATATGGGCCAAGTTAGAAGTGCTCTTTTCTTTTCTGAATGTGATTATTTTTCTAGCCGGTTTCTTAATGGAAGGCCGGTGGTCAACGAAAATATTGTCTCAAATCTCAACGTTCTTGAACTTTTCTTGTATCTTTAAAATAAAATATATATTAGGCTCCATTGATCCATTATTTTTAATATACACAATTTGAGGATCCATATCAATCAATGTGTAGAAAGATTGAAATGTAAGGGTGATTGTTGTAACTACTAACACATGCCATTTAGAATAGAATATAGTTTGAAATGCATGTGTCTCAAATTAAACACAAAACATTATCATATATTAATATATGGGCATATGGCGTACAAACAATAAATAAACATTGTCCTTAAATCCAGAGATTAGGCAAACAATCCAAAAGTAAAACAAGAGAACTTACAAAGTCACAAACTCACATGCACACATTACAATCCAATCTGTATTAAGGAGGGTCTTAAAAGATTGATGAGAGAGCAAGATTGGGACGAACAAGTACTCCTTTTATTTGCAAATTTGACACTTTTCTTCCTTTAATTGAATCACACCCTTCAATTCTAAACCATTCCCATTTTTCTTTATCGCCAGATTTCTTCCAAACTATCATTCCTGACCCAAGATCCTTGTGCAAGCAAATGGACCCATCACCACCCACACACTTTGTATTAGCCCAGCTTTGTTTCTCTCCTACAAACTTCGTCCCTAATTCTACTGGCACTTTCTCAACCAATGACCAAATATCTCCCCCACTAAACTCCCATACATAGCCATCTCCACCATTTATTCCACCCACAAGACCCAACCTTTCATTTCTTAAAACCAGAGCAGCAAATTCCAACTTCTCTGCCATGGGCACTTTTAGCTCCCTCCATCTGTTTGACAAAATGTCATAGCGCATCAAACTAAAAGCTCTAGCTGAAGTTATCCAATATAGAACCCCATTTGAGAATACACACTCATTTGGAGTCCAAAATGTTAGTCTCACTGCAAATTCCACAGGTAAATACCCAACAATTTGCCATTTGTCATTTCCTGAGTCGTACATTTCTAAGGTGGGTTCATAAGTGCCATCACCCTTTGGCCTCTCAGACATCCCACCAGCCACATATATTTTATAGGAAGGTAATTGAAGATATGGGTTTGAGTTATCTAGTGCTATGCACCCACAGCAGGGTTGGTTCTTGATACGTTTAGCCTTGGAAGTTGCTTGTATTGTTTGGTAAATGGGTTACAAAAAAGTAGGCTTAAAATTGTGGAATTTATGCTTCTTAATAGAAGGAGACTTTCAATAGAAGCAATAGTCTTTACAGGGCTTGGTAAGAAGTCAAGAGAGAGCAAGTACCATTTTGGGTGAATTGGGTTTCGAGCATAACAGCAGAAACAATGCTGGTTGCGCAAGGGCAAGGCTATGAACCATGGTATGTTCAAGCTTAAAGGGTAGTTTTTTGCGCAGCCATGCCAATGTCTACATGTTGATCTAGCACATGCTAAGGAATCAGGGGAGAGGAAGGAGAATATGTTGGCCAAGAGATCAAAGGGAAGGTCTTTCCACATTGAGAAGCCAAAAGACGTAAATTTTTGCGGAATGTTGATGGAAAGAACAAAAGTTATAGTCTTTGGATGCCACCACAGTGCAATAATTGGAGGTGAATTAATGTATTGGAGGGCTATATTGCATTGGGATGTGTGACCCACAGGGGAACATGACCTTTGGAGTACATATGATGACTGATGAATTGCACCTGAGTACGTATTGTCTCCTTTACAATTTATATATTTCCTAACTGAGTTTATTGATTGCTCATTTGAATAGTTGTATTTTTTAAAATAATAGCTACATTATTTTTATATTTTATTAACTATAAATATTGTATTATTAATTATTCTAAAAATAATGCATAATTTGTCGAATTTTTTTTTTTTAATTTTTAAAAGGAGCTCTAAAGGCTCCTTTTTTTTTTTATTAAAGAAGAGAAAAACACACTCACGCCTCTGGTGGGATTCGAACTTGGGTTCCTGGTGGGGGAATTGGGAGTCTTACCACCTGAACCACAATTTTATATACCACTAAATGATTATTGGGGATCCCCAATGGAACAAACCTTTTGGCGTCATGTACTGCGCAATCTCTTTATTAAATTATAAATTTCTGCCTTTTGAATTTTGGTAGAGCCATTAAAAATAAGATGCTCATCATGCAAACAAACAAGAGATGCTGGGTTTGAGTGAGGATTGAAAGTATTCTATCTTGAAATTATATAAGGTATGTAATCTCTCAATTGCTTGAAACTCTCTTTATTTATGTAGAATTAGATTATTGTGAAAACTATGAAAGTTAACAAGTTTAATCGTTATGGCATTAAAAAAAAGGTTTAACTAACTAGCTAAATGACAACTTGACTAATTAATTATTAATAAGCACTTTTGAATATTGCATGACTGCGAAGTATAATGTTGATATATACTACGTTTGTCATGAATGCAATTACTTGATCAAGCAGAAGACGTCATCTGTTATTCTATTTGTCATAACTGTTATCACAATATCAATCTACATTTCATATTTGATTAGAGATTATAGAAACAAAGTGGAGCTAATGGGATCCACTAACAGTAGGGGCCAATTATTTTGATGCAAGTGGATTGAGATTGTATCTCTGTAACAAATAGCATTTTTATATTGAATATGAGAGTGAGAAATGAGACCCAACAGTCTCAATTCACTTGCTTTAAAATGATTGGCTCCTATTGTTAGTTGGATCCCACTAGCTTTACTTTATCGTCTTAAATCTCTAATCAAATATTGACATGTGGATTGACATTGTGACAAATAGCAGTGCTCTTAAAGTATCATTCCTACCTGTCATCATTCAGAAGATTGAAATATGCTAGCTGGAGGAACCATTTTATTATGGAAGTTAACCAATTGAATAAGGTTCCAAAAGTTGTCATATTTAGTTTAGGTAAATTATATGTATTAATCACAAATACAGGTTCATATTCGGGAACTACAACTCCCAAATTATTACTACATTGCTACAAAGGATGTATTTATTAATTTCAAGAAAAAATGGCACAATTTACTCTTAGCAAAAAGAAAAGTAGCACTCTTTATATCTTTATATTTATATATATATTTTAAATTTAACTCCACCGACTACAGTACGCCATAGTAATATTATCTTCCCTTTAAGGAAGTTATTTTACCGCATATATAGGATCCAAATCCGTTTTCTGTTAGGTTATCAGTTGAGTGATCTAAAATTTCTACATCACAGGCTTAGCGCTTTCTTTAACATTTTTTAGTTATGTGAATTAGGGCAGATTCGTTGTCAAGCAACCAAATGTTAGAAACGTCGACATCTGTTAGTTTCCTTCATATGGTAATTTAGATGTTGTCCTCTATAATCATCATATTTTTCTATATTTGTATAAATATAAATGGATTTGTATTTAAGATTATAAAGATAAACATTAATAATGATATTCATAAATTAGAATGCGAGTTTGTCCTCGTAAACCAAATAATATTATTAATGTAGTATTTATAACATGCATAGTTTGAGACTTAGCTTCATTTGATGTTAATTTTTTATAGCTAAATAACTCATATTGTTTATACACTATATAAAATTTATAAAAAAAATAATAATAGTATATATGAGATATAATCAGCTCATATTTACCGGCATATATCAAACAATTAAAATTCAATCATAGTAATTTGACTAACATTTTTAAGAGCAATTTTGAATGCCGAAAAATCAGTATTTTAGCAGCATGAGACAAGGATAATTATCTTTATTTTTTCTAGAATTTGTCATCGATACAAAATTGAAATAACAAACGAGAAGAATCTATTTAACAAGATTGACAGAGGCAAATGGTAGTGATATAAAGCAAGACAATGAAATTAAGAGATTTGTAATTGAATTTTACTAACTGTAGATTGTAATATATATGACCAATGAAATTAGTTCGATTCACATGTCAAATTAATAGATTATTCCTTCCTATGTAAAAAGCTAACCACCAATATCAATTAAAACATCTCAAATAACAATCAGCTAAACCAAAATATTATATGATCTCTATTAAGAACAAAATATTTAATAAGAATAACTCTCTTATTAACTCAATAAGAATATCTCTCTTATTGACTCAAGGAAAATAACTCAAAACCTTAAGTTTTCTTTCTAATAAGTGATACCACAACTAGGTATCTACTTATATATAATAAACAGAATGTATATTTAGATAACTCACAATTTAGATAACTCCTAAATAATAGATATGTATATTTAGATTTCTCCTAAATATACTTAGTTTGGGCCTCAAGTTATTTCAAGCTTACAACAACATTCTCCCCTTTAAGCTTGAAGTTATCGTCTCCCACATCTTGAACTCCAATGAGACTTCTCATTTCTCTAAACTTGATCCTTCCAAGTGCCTTTGTTAGGATATCCGCCTTTTGTCCATTGCCAGGAACATGTTCTACCTCCACTTGTTCATTCTCAACACACTCCCTTATGAAATGATATCTAGTGTGTATGTGTTTGCTTCGTCCATGGAATACTGGGTTCTTGGTAAGTGCAATCGCAGATTTATTGTCGACTCGTATTGTTACTTTCTCACAAGCCTTTCCAACAACCTCACCTAGAAGCTCTTGAAGCCAGATTGCTTGTTTAGCTGCCTCTGTAGCTGCCATGAACTCAGCTTCACAAGAAGACAACGCCACTGTTTCTTGCTTTTGTGAACACCAAGTAATTGGACAATCATCAAGATAAAATATATGTCCTGTTGTGCTTTTACCATCATCTATATCGACGTTATGTGAACTATCACTATAGCCTACCAAGTTTATCTTATCCGTGCATTTAAACAAGAGACCAAGAGAAAGTGTTCCACGTAAATACCTCAAAACTTGCTTTAACGCTGCTCCATGGGATTCCTTAGGCTCTTGCATGTATCTGCTTAATACTCCAACACTGTAAGACAGATCTGGGCGTGTGTGAAGCAAATATCGAAGACATCCTATGCTTCTTCTATATTCCCTTTCATCGATACCTTTCTCCTCTTGAGATTTGGATAGTTTTAAGTTCAAGTCCATTGGTACATGAGATAAATTGCAACTTTCCATTCCAGTTTCTCCTAATATCTTTTGTGCATATCTCTCCTGCTTTAAAATGATGCTTCCTTCATGCTGATGTACTTCAATCCCAAGATAATATGATAGTTTTCCAAGATCACTCATCTCAAACTGGGTTGCCATCTCTCTTTTAAACTCAAGTATCGATTTCAAAGATGATCCTGTAACAAGTAAATCGTCCACGTACACAGCCACAATAAGGAGATGCTCTTTCTCTTCCTTTTGATATAATGATGGTTCCTTTGAACACCTATGAAACTTCAATTCTCTGAGAATTTTGTTTAGCTTGGCATTCCACGCTCTAGGTGCTTGTCTTAAACCATAAAGAGCTTTCTTCAATTTATAAACCTTGTCTTCACTTCCTAAGGTTACAAATCCTTCCGGCTGAGTGACATAAACTTCCTCCTTTAATTCACCATGGAGAAACGCGGTTTTTACATCAAGATGATGTATTTCCCAACCATTTGAAGCCGCTAGAGCAATGATGAAACGAATTGTTTCAATGCGCGCCACCGGAGCAAATACTTCATCATAATCAATGCCATGTCTTTGAACATACCCTTTCGCTACTAGTCGTGCTTTGTACTTGTTGATACTTCCATCAGAATTGCGTTTTATTTTAAACACCCATTTCAACCCGATTGGCTTGACTCCAATGGGAAGATCAACCAGATTCCATGTTTTATTCTTCTCTATCGATGAAAGCTCATCTTTACATGCCTCTATCCAGACTTTCGACTTTCTTGCTTCGTTAAAATCCCATGGTTCCTCATTTATTACCATCAAGAGCTGTTCACACTCTGTTTCCGCGATAAGAATGTAATCGTTCAGATATGCTGGCTTCACACTTTGTCTCGTTGATCTCCTTAATTGTGGTTGTGACTGTTCCACATCACCATCGTCCTCATCTTCTTCATCTCCAACGCCATCGTTCTCTTCTTCCACTCTATCTATTTCCTCGTTTATCACATCCTCACTCATAGCTCGAGTGGTGTGAGTGTTTTCCTCCGTTTCTGATGGATTTTCGATCCCCCTTATGCCTTTGTTACCAAACTCCCCCAGGCCAATAATAAACTTTCCGGATTCTCTACCAGTTTCTCTTTCCAAACTGTTCCAGCTCCAACCTTTACTTTCATCGAATATCACGTCTCGGCTTACTATTATTTTCTTGGTTATAGGGTCAAGCAGACGATAAGCTTTCGAACCAGGTTCTGTTCCTAGGTGTACCAAAATTCTTGATCTATCATCTAGCTTCTTTCTTCCAGCAGCTTCCGTTCTTGTATAACCGATACAACCAAATACTCTAAGGTGTTCAAGATTTGGTTTCTTCCCTTTGAAGGCTTCGTATGGGGTTTCTTTAAGTAGCGATCTGGTTGCAATCCTATTGATTAGGTAGGTAGCATGCCTCACAGCCTCTCCCCATAGATAGTTTGGTATACTCATGTGCTTCAAAATACTCCTAGTCATCTCCATAAGCGTTCTATTACGTCTTTCGACTACTCCATTTTGCTGAGGAGAATAGGGTGCAGTTAAGTGTCTCTTGATTCCACATTTATCGCAGAAAGTTTGAAACTCATGAGATACAAACTCTCCACCTCTATCTGTTCGGAACGTTTTGATCATATTTCTCGTTTCTTGTTCAGCAAATATTTTGAATTTCTTGAACTTATCAAGTGCTTCACTCTTCTCCTGCAATAGAATTGTCCACATGTAGCGTGAGTAATCATCAACAATTACAAATACGTACCTCTTATGAGCTGGTGTGGGAGGTGTGATAGGCCCACAAAGGTCTCCATGGATGAGCTCGAGAGTTTGGGTGGCTCGATATGAGGTTGCTTGTGGGAAGGGCTGCCTTATCTGTTTTCCAAGTAGGCACGACACACACGTTTCTTTCTCTACTGTGATATTTGGTATACCAGTCACTAACTCCTTGTTGATCATCATCTTCATTGTTTTCAAGTTAATGTGGCCTAATCGTGCATGCCACTTGGTTGACTCGGTTGATGACGTTAACTGTAAGCACTTGATGTTTTCAACTTCCAAGATGACTTTGTATAAACGATTTTTAGACCTGGTTGTTCTCACTAACAGTTGACCCAATCGATCATAGAGCATCAGTAGATCTTCTTTCATTCGTACTTCACATCCTGCTTCTGTGGCCTGACCAAGACTTACGATGTTGCTCTTTAAATCCGGTATGTAGTACACGTTGTTTAAGACCTTCTTCTCACCATCCTTAAGCACAAATCGGATTGAGCCTTTACCTTTTATATCGATACGGGAATCATCTCCAAACCTCACCTTTCCCGTAACTGTTTCATCAAGGTTTAAGAAAAAGGCTTGATTTCCACTCATATGATTACTCGCACCATTATCAAGATACCACAGGTTCTTTGTGTCTAAATCAGTTTCAAAAATATTTGGTTTCACCTTTTGCTCGTTGAGGTACACGACCTCATGCACCATCAATTCATCGGCTTCTTGTGTTGCATCATCTTTTTTCTCAACAGCTTCTTGAAGTTTAAGCAGTCTATCAGGACAGTTGGATGCATAATGACCTAGTTTATCACACCGGTAACATGTTATCATCGAAGCTTTCTCCTTGTCTCGTCCCTGTCTGTATGATCCATTTTGGTAATTACCAAAGCGTCCGCGGCCTGTTCCTCTCCAATTGAAACGGCCACCTCGTCCTCTTCCTCTGCTACCACCGTAGCTTTCATGAGGGGATGCTTGCGATTCCATGTTGGCGTACATCAATTTGCCTTGATCTTCCTGTTGTTCTTCTTCGTCTTCACCAATCCTTTCTTCGTACGCCTTTAGCCTTCCAACAATATCCTCAAAGCTAGTTGTTTTCAGGTCAAGAACTTGTTCAAGAGCTGCTATGATATGAATGTATCTTTTCCGTGGCAAACTTTTTAGAAATTTCTTTACGAGCCTTGATTCTTCAATAGTTTCTCCAAGAGATGCTGATTTGGATGAAATTTCTGAGAGTTTTCCCACAAAGACATCGATTGTATCGGTTTCTTTCATCTTGATTCTATCGAATTCCGCCATTAGGGTTTGTAGCCTGGCTTCCTTTACTCTCTCAGCTCCAACATGTCTTGCCTTTATTGCATCCCAAACTGCTTTTGATGTGTCAAGGTCTCCAACTTGTAGGATCAAAACTTCTGGTATGGATTGAAATAACAGAGCGATTGCCATGTTGCTTTTATCTTCGTCCTTAATTCCAGGTTCTATAGTTTCCCACACTTTGTTTACCTTGAGAGCAATTTTCATTCGCATAGACCAGACGGTGTAGTTAGAGGAATTTAGCATCGGACATTTAATAGAGGAGGATCCGATCTCCTTGGATTTTATTTCAGCACCTTCCTCCATGGTGGCTTGCTGTCCTTTTTGGGAGATCTGGTGACAAACCTAGGTGATGGTGCGGCTGATGCGAGGAGTTGATGGTGCGGCTTGTGTGGCTGATGCAAGGAGCCGATGGGTCGTGGAGGTTAGTGCGACGGGATGGTGAGTCGCGGAGACTGGTGAAACGCTGGTGACTGGACTGTCTGGTGAGGCAGTTGGTGATGGCGACGGACTGACTGAGAGGGCGACGTGACCTGGATGGCTGGAGACGGGAACTGGGAGCTGTTGAACGGCGCTGAAGTTGGAGACGACGGCTGTTGACCTGGATGGCTGGAAGTGAGTATGGAACCTGGAAGCTGAGTATTGCGACTGAAGTTAATTAGAGGAACACGACAAAAAAAAATATGGGCTCTGATACCACATATATGATCTCAATATTAAGAACAAAATATTTAATAAGAATAACTCTCTTATTAACTCAATAAGAATATCTCTCTTATTGACTCAAGGAAAATAACTCAAAACCTTAAGTTTTCTTTCTAATAAGTGATACCACAACTAGGTATCTACTTATATATAATAAACAGAATGTATATTTAGATAACTCACAATTTAGATAACTCCTAAATAATAGATATGTATATTTAGATTTCTCCTAAATATACTTAGTTTGGGCCTCAAGTTATTTCAAGCTTACAACAACAAATATCAAATGCGATCACTTCTATCCCTACTTCTAAGTCATCAATAACAGAACAAAAACACAGTTTGATTTTGATATATCAATCAATCAAAACTTCCCTAGTACTTAACGTTATAATGAAATGCAAATGCATGCCATAATACTTATCACAAAATTAAAAGTTTAACATCTTTTATTTTATTACTACTCATATATATATATATATATATATAATATCTTCAAAATTAATAAAAATAACACACTCTTAAATATATTACTAGAACAAAAATCACTAGAATTTACAACAATAAAAATTAATAAAAGAGCTAGAACTTGGAAGGAAACCACTGCTTGTTTTGTAGTAGCTAGTGTGCCTTTGAGTAAGTAAGTATCATCACTAAGAGACTTGCAAGTCGTTGTTATATATCTTCATTAGTCTTGAGAATCTGAAAACAAAGTTGATTATTCTCCTTCCTAAAGGACCAAATATCAATTTTGATTCCAGATTTGAGTCCATTTTCTTTTCTTAAAGCAATATCCTTCCAACCAGCTCTCAAAACATAAACATCAGAACCAGAACTCCATATCCTGAGTTTAATACTAGACTCCAAATCACATGGTTCGATAACTAGTACATCAATTGGTCCACGTTTAAACTCTTCAATCTCATCTTCATTCAAAAACTCCCTTGCTACTTGAATCACTGGCAATGAAAGTCTATCATGACCCTTACTCATATCAGTTTTTAGCAACTCCTTCTCCATCAGATACTTCAGATTAGAACCATTCATACTTTCCACTTTGTTCAATACCTCTATTGGTGGGTTTCCTTCTCTTTTTTCGGCCTCCAAAACCAACTTTTCACTAATAACTCTTCTTACTTTTTCTTTCACAATTTTTCTTCTCTTAGAAAACTTTGAACGACTCTTTTTCGTCTTCTTCTTATTATTATTATCGCCGCGCTCATTATCAACTTTTTTTTCTAGTACTTGTTCAGCGACCTTAAAGTATTTTCTCTTAATTTGAGTAATTTCTTCCTGAGGAATTGTCTTCACTGTCCTCATGAAATATACCAAATCGGCCACCTCCAAGAACTCTTGTTCCTCTTTCTTGTCTTTAGAAAAAGAATCAATCTCTTTGACAATACCTTCATAAACTTGGTCATTCGTTTTAATCTTCTTCTCTTCTGTCTTGTACTCATTACATGGTAAGCGTTTTCTCTTTGTGGTCCAAGAGAAACTAATTTTAGGGCAAGTAGTTTCACGATCAACCACTAGACTTTTACTTTTGCTATTGCTTTGAAACGCCATCTTTGATCCTCGCTCAAGAAGATCAAAATACAAACCAAGAAAATGAATAAAGATAACAGCGAATGGTTTTAGAATTTCTAGAGAATTAATTAAGTTGCTTGTATAAAAAGGTACGATCTATAGTGTGTGTAGGGTTTATACTTATAGGAAATATTGGAGAGTTAAATGATTCTTAATATGCAAGTATTTCTATTCATTATTAAAACCTTCCTAATATAAATTATGGTTCTTCGTGTATAAATAACTCAGTTATTTAACTAGTTTTATTTTAACTCTTAAATAAAAAAAACATATATTCATTTTCTTATAATACTAAAAAAAATATGTGTTCATTTACGTTATAAAAAATAACATTTTTTTTCTGAAAATATTAAAAATAAAACTCGAAAAATTATATCATACAATTAAACCATTATTTTTTGAATCATTTTTGGTAATTTTTCAATTATTTTCCGTTTAAGAGGGCTTCTAATCTCACTTTCTTTTATTATTATTTTTTGGACTTTGGAGATTTTCTAATAATTAGAGATTCCGTAAGATAAAATATTATCACAGAAAAGAGTTATTAATTTATTATGTTATTAAAACACTGTGTATAACATAAACTAAAACACCAATTTTATTTTTAATACGTTGTTTTTCCTTCATATTTTAGATCAACACTTCAACATAACTTCACCAAGTAAATTCTGGAAAAACAAAATGGAAATAAA
This sequence comes from Elaeagnus macrophylla, assembly GCA_029378325.1. NCBI lineage: Eukaryota > Viridiplantae > Streptophyta > Magnoliopsida > Rosales > Elaeagnaceae > Elaeagnus > Elaeagnus macrophylla. Next base: position 1,285,855 of record CM055652.1, on the reverse strand, counting down.
AAAGGTCATAAAAATGTTTTTATTTTATTTCATAGTAATTACAATTTGAATTTTTTTAGTGAATAAATTGCTTTAGTGAGGTTAAGGAAGGAGACTCTTTAATGTAAAATTTTCTATTAAATAATAATATTCTTTAATTAATCAAGCCACTAATTTTTTGAAATATTGCATATTTGTTGTATACATTAATGAAATATTGCATATTTATTTTTTCCATTTAAACAAGCTAAAATTACTCTGATCCCCAAGTCATTTATGAATGTCTTCTCCAATTTATTGTAGGTAAACTGCAATATAGGAGAATAATAACAAGTGGAGAATATTAAAGAAAAGTAATTCAGAATTGAATATATGATTATTCCCTCAGATCCTCATGAAGTTGAAGTTAACAATTAGAGTTTTAATTAATTAAGAGAAATTCTAAATAATAAAAAAAATTAAACAAATATTTGTGCTCGCATTAATTATAGTACGTCAAATAGCAAAATTTCCTTGAAAATATATAATTTCATAATTTTCAAAATTATTTGAAAAATTACCAAAAATAACACCCTTAAAATTTAGAGAAAATAACAAAACTAGCACCCCTAAACTTGTAATAACAAAATTAGCACCTCCTATGTTCAATTAAAATTGAACAACGATAATTTAGACCTGTTCAATATTGAACGTTCAATATTATCCGTTCAATAAGAATTGAATGACGACAATTAGACCCGTTTAATATTGAATGTTCAATATTTTACGTTCAAATTGAATATTGAACGTTCAATATTAAACGTTCAATTCTAATTGAACACAAGGGGGTGTTAGTTTTGTTACTATAAGTTTTAGGGGTGCTATTTTTGGTAATTTCCCTAAAATTTATAGTAACAAAACTAGCACTCTTAATAATATTGAACGTTCAATTTGAACGTAAAATGTTAAACGTTCAATATTGAACGGGTCTAAATTATCGTTGTTCAATTTTAATTGAATGAGTGTTTAAAAAAAAATGATATATTAGTCATTTTTTTTAATTGTGAAAATATAAGTTTAAATACAAAGAGTGTTAGTTTTGTTATTACAAGTTTTAAAGGGTACTAGTTTTATTATTACAAGTTTTAAGGGTGCTAATTTTGTTATTTTTTCAAATTATTTTACCACCTAACATACCACAAATAATACGAGTACAAATTTATGTGTACTTAATTAATTAACTAATTAATCAATGCAGAGATAGCCATGCAATTGCTAGCCAACGTGCGTATTTTAAAAGTAAGGTCCTTAGCCAAAGGCAACTCAATACCTTCCTCATTGAAGGCATCACGACAAGTACCCAAATGTGTTATAACAGCACTAAGCTTACTTTTCAATGAACCAACATCATGTTGTGTAAGTGCTTCAAGAGATTCTTTAAGATCGTCAATAGCAGAGTCATAATTATCAGTACAAACTTTTTATGAGTCCCACTAATGAATTCTAAAGCAACTTTGATCTCTGTTTCAAGTGCAATATTAATTACATGATCAACCTCACCTTCAAAAAAGGAAGAAATGTGGTTGTACAAAGTGAGGCGTCAATATCGGTTACTTCACAAATTTTCTTGATACTTCACAAAGAATTGAATTTTACTGACAGTTTTAACTTAATTGTTATTGTTATATATATGACTTATGAAATTAAGTCGATTCACATGTCAAATTAATTCCAACTCTCACACCTAAATAAACATTAAAACTTGTAAATAAAGTTATTTCACTCGGTTTAAAAAGCTAATAGAATTCCTTCCTATGTAACCCTAATGGCTAAAAAAAAGAAAAAACCACCAAGATCAATTAAAACATCTCAAAACCATAACAATCAGCTAAACCAAATATCAAATGTGATCAATTAAAACATCTCAAACAATCAGCTAAACCAAATATCAAATGTGATCAATTCTATCCGTAGCTACTTCTAAACTTACCTAGTTACAATCACACTTCTTCCTATGCTATGATTGATAGTTTGATATATCAATCAATCAATCAAAACTTACCTAGTACTTGACGTTATAATGAAAGTATGAATATTGATTCAAATGCATGCCATAATACTTGTCACAAAATCAAAAGCTTAACAAGTCTTTTATTTTATTACTACTCAAAATTGATAAAAATAACACACTCTTAAATAGATTACTAGAACAAAAATCACTAGAATTTACGACAATAAAAATTAATAAAAGAGCTAGAACTTGGAAGGAAACCACTGCTTGCTTTGTAGTAGCTAGTGTGCCTTTGAGTAAGTAAGTATCATCACTAAGAGACTTGCAAGTCGTTGCTATATATCTTCATTAGTCTTGAGAATCTGAAAACAAAGTTGATTATTCTCCTTTCTAAAGGACCAAATATCAATTTTGATTCCAGATTTGAGTCCATTTTCTTTTCTTAAAGCAATATCCTTCCAACCAGCTCTCAACACATATACATCAGAACCAGAACTCCATATCCTGAGTTTAATACTAGACTCCAAATCACATGGTTCGATAACTAGTACATCAATTGGTCCACGTTTAAACTCTTCAATCTCATCTTCATTCAAAAACTCCCTTGCTACTTGAATCACTGGCAATGAAAGTCTATCATGACCCTTACTCATATCAGTTTTTAGCAACTCCTTCTCCATCAGATACTTCAGATTAGAACCATTCATACTTTCCACTTTGTTTAATACCTCTATTGGTGGGTTTCCTTCTCTTTTTTCTGCCTCCAAAACCAACTTTTCACTAATAACTCTTTTTACTTTTTCTTTCACAATTTTTCTTCTCTTAGAAAACTTTGAACGACTCTTTTTCTTCTTCTTCTTATTATTATTATTATCGCCGCGCTCATTATCAACTTTTTTTTCTAGTACTTGTTCAGCGACCTTAAAGTATTCTCTCTTAATTTGAGTAATTTCTTCCTGCGGAATTGTCTTCACTGTCCTCATGAAATATACCAAATCGGCCACCTCCAAGAACTCTTGTTCCTCTTTCTTGTCTTTAGAAAAAGAATTAATCTCTTTCACAATACCTTCATAAACTTGGTCATTCGTTTTAATCTTCTTCTCTTCTGTCTTGTACTCATTACATGGTAAGCGTTTTCTCTTTGTGGTCCAAGAGAAACTAATTTTAGGGCAAGTAGTTTCACGATCAACCACTAGACTTTTACTTTTGCTATTGCTTTGAAACGCCATCTTTGATCCTCGCTCAAGAAGATCAAAATACTAACCAAGAAAATGAATAAAGAAAACAGCGAATGGTTTTAGAATTTCTAGAGAATTAAGTTGCTTGTATAACAAGGTACGAACTATAGTGTGTATAGGGTTTATACTTAAAGGAAATGGAGGGTTAAATAATTCTTAATGTGGAAGTATTTCAATTCATTATCAAAACCTTCCTAATGTAATTTATTTTTGGGAATATTTTCCGGTTAAAAGGGCTCCTAATTTCAATTTCTTTTATTTCTTTTCCTTTTTTTCCGGAGATTTTCTTGGATGATTTTCTAATGAGCTAGAGATTCGGTAAGATAAATATTATCACGGAAAAAAAGAGTTATTATGTTATTAAAAAACTGTGTATAACTTAAACTAAAACACCAATTTTATTTTGATAAACAACAAAATTAGCACCCCTAAAACTTTTAATAATAAAACTAGTACTTATCGTGTTCAAACTTATATTTTCACAATTAAAAAAATGACTAATATGTCATTTTTTTTAAATACATATTCAATTAGAATTAAACGACAACAATTTAGACCCGTTCAATATTTCAAGTTCAAATTGAACGTTCAATATTATTAGGAGTGTTAGTTTTATTACTATAAATTTTAAGGGTATTATTTTTAATAATTTCCCTTTTATTTTTAGTATGTTGTCTTTTTTTTAACTTCATATTTTAGAGAAACACTTAAACATAACTTCACTATGTAAATTCTGGAAAAACAAAATGGAAATAATAAAAAAAAAGTTATACAATTGCTTGTATTTTATTTCATACTAATTACATTTGATTTTTTTTAATAAATAAATTTCTTAAGTGATCGTATTGGAACGAGACTCTTTAATATAAATTTTTCTATTAAAAATAATATTCATTAATCAATCAAGCCACTTATTTTTGGAAATATATTATAGCATCTAGGATAATAATGATGAGATTAATTTTTTTTTTTATTTTAAAAGGGCTCTAAAGGCCCTTTTTTTTATTAATAAAGAGAAAACAACTCACACACCCGTAGTGGGATTCGAACTTGGGATATATTTCCATTGAAATATTCGTAAAATATATAATTGAATGGATACTAGTTGACTCCAGTAGTTCAAGAGTAGTAAATGTAAACTAATGACAACATAAATATAAACTGCAAAAATCATAAGAATATATTTCCATTGAAATATCAAAGCCTGATGTGTAAAAGGAAAAGAAAATGTGAATGTAGACTTTTTTTCTTTTCTTTCCATAAATACGTCTTCAATTTCTCCTATTTGTAAGACAAGCCTCTCTCTTGTTGGGTACTTGGGTTAGAGGTAACTATTTTATCATAACAGTCCTTTCCATCATCACCCAAAATATTACCATAACATTAATACAAAACCTAACTAAGTTACTAATTACTTATCAAAAAATAAAAATAAAAAACTAAGTAAATAATTATAATCTCCTCTATTCTAATCCAGCCTCATCTAAGCTATTCACAATCAGACTATATACATTTATTATAGGTTTAATTATATGGCATAATTTTCTTTCATGTATAAAATTTCATTTTTAATCTCATTAGGAAAAAAAACATATGTTCATTTTTCTTATGACGTAAATGTATATATGTTTTTTAGTATTAAAAGAAAATGAATATACTTTTTTTTTATTGATAGGATTAAAAATAAAATAAGTTGAACAATTTGGTCATTTATGCATCGAATGATTCTTTATTTGTCTATTTTTAAGGCAAAACTTATTTTAAACTTCAGGTCAATCTTAAAAAACAAAACATATGTATTTTTCTTTATGCAAAAGGGGTGATAATTTGGGCTACAATTTAGAACTATACCAACACAACACAAATTATTTTTTAATTATAATTAATTATTAATTATGTTATGTTTGTTATTAGAATTTCTTACCATTATAATAAACAAATCGAATAAAAGTTATTTAATCTTTCAACATTATAAAAAATATGTCAATTTGGGCAGGAAAATACTAACACGAATACGAACGTATATAATCGGCACAAATTATTACCTCTATCTTAAGTGGACCCAATGATTATCAAAATGCTAAAACTTGGAGGACCGGGCTTTTTATTGAAAGGAAAACATGTATCTAATGTTTCCAATTTTTCAAAGGACTCTAAGATTTTAGTATCCTCATTTTAACTTCCCATGTTATGAGGAAGTAGACTAGATGTTGATTAGTTCAGTAGAAGTTATCATTTTCTCGTTCAGTATAGTTATTCAATAGTGTTTGATAGAAGACAACAAAATCTTCCAGTGAAGTCCACCAAATATTAACAAATTTAAAAAGCACAAGAAGGAAAGGAAAAAAAAACAAGAAGAATAAGAAGAGAAAAGCAGTTTCTAATTAATACACTTATCTTATTATTCTTATTTTGAATGAATATATGTTAGTAGAGCACTTCTCAGTTCTCCACATCAGTAGGCTAGTAATTTAAAATCCTTGTTGCAGATATCATAGCACTTTCCCATGTTGTCTTCAAATTGCTCCATATATGACACATCCTCATTAACAATTGATTTTGGATCATCACAATCATTTCATTTGGAGCACTTTAGTATTAGTGCTCAGTCTTATATAATTTCTATGACATATTAAATTAAATTATGAAAAAATAATAATAGATCATCTTATAGATATTTGAAGTTTGTCCCTTTTTAAGCAAGTTTAAATAAATGATTTGTGGTACCATAAAACTTATCATTATTTCATTTTTAGTCACATATAGGTAGAGGTGGAAATATTTTACAAACACGATAAGATATAGATAAAAAATTTAGTCATAATTAACCAATAATTTTTTATGTTCTTAAATATTTGTTATTTTTTACTATTATATAGACAGCACAAAAAAATAAAATAAATTTTTTTATGTATCAATTAACACGTGAATATAACTCGATTGAATGGAAAAATACAACATAATAATATGACACAAATACAGACAATTTGCCACTAAGCACACCAATTATCATTTGATGTAAATTTGACTTTTTATTTATGTTTTAGTAAGGTAAAGGAAGGAGACTCTTGATCAATTTACCAATAAAAAATTATGATTCTTTAAATATTATCTAACCTAAAAATAATAATAATAATAATCAAAGCCACTTATTTTTTAAAATATATTAGTATCTAGGATAATAATATGAGATTAATTGAATAAAAATAACAATGTCAATGACATAATTTGATGGGTAGTAGTTGACACCACTTCAAACAATCAACATTCAAAGTAATGTACGTAATTAATAAAGGCAAATTAAGTATTCCAAGAAAGTCATAAAATGTATATCAATGTAAACTCTTTTTATTTCAAGCTCACATTAGATATAAAGTGTAGTGCAAAATGTAATTGGATAAAATAGTTACGCTCACTTTCAGTATTTAATCATGTTCCATCATCTAAGCAAAAACGACATTAAAAGCAAAAAGTGTTTTATGACTGCAAATGAAAAAGCTTGTTATAAGTACTTGCAGGTCTCAAAAATCACATTTTGTGATTGCTAAAAGAATACAGATAATTTTTCATCAAACCGTTTTTTTTTTCTTTTTCCCTTGTATATGAAACCGCTTCTATCTAATATTACTTTAATTTAAGCAAAAACAAACAGTGACTACTAAGATCTCTATAAGTATTGCAAGCATTTGCTATATATTATAATGACTAATAAGACTTACCGGTAGCAGAAATGAAGGGTCTTAGTGCAACGAAAAGCACAATGGTAGACACCATCAACCAAAAATCTAACACGTGGTTCCATACCAACGGTTGTACATTTGGTGTGTTTATAGGTCTTGTCTGAAAGTCCAATACATTTTCTAGCACAAGATTCACCGCAACGATACATTTTTACACTTATATGTGGAGATGTGGAAGATTCTGATTCTTCATTTAGTGTTTTCCAGAAAGAGCTCATGTCCTCTTCATCATATGCATACCCATCCTGCATTTGCGTTGTGTGAATGTTTGTCAAACACACCAATAAACTCATCACCAATACTCCAATTCTAGTGCTCATACCAAATCCTTTTCTTCTTCTTCTTTTTAATTTGTTTGTGGTTTCCCTTGCCCAATTCTCTTAGATTATGTTTGACAACAATTCTGATTTATTATTTATTATTTATGATTAAATAATTAATTTTGTGATTTCTGATTCTTTTATAAAAATAATCATCAATGTATTTGATAAAAATTTATACTTAGTGATTTTCAAAAAAAAAAATCAAAAAATACCTCTAAGTTGTTTGGTAATACATTTTATTTTATGATTTTTTTTAAAGAACTTTAAAATAAAGAAAAATTTTGGATATTTTTTACAAATTTTAAGTTTTTAATCAATTTTTTCCAATATTTATACATATAAAAGTTATAAGACTTGATTTATTCTCTAGAAAAAATATTTTGTTAAAATAAAAAAAATTTAGAAATCACAAATATGGTTTCAAAATCTTATTTTTAAAGATTTATGAATCATCCCATATTTTAGTAGTAATTTCTTCAAAATATAAAAATTAAAATAAAAAATTATAACCAATTAACGTACTAGATTGAAAAATCACTTTTTTTTTAAATTAAAAATTAGAAATTAAAATTATTATAAAATAAGCCATAAAATAAGCATGATTTTTATATTTATTAAGTGACTATTATTTTGTTTGTTTATGTTTTGCCGTACATCATTATTTAATACAAATATGCGAGTAATATTACTATTATTATATTAAAGCATAATAAATATGAAATAGGAGGATATTAATTAAAGAATAAATTTTATTGAGCACAATAAAATAAAATAACTGTTATTTTTAGAAAAAAAGAATACTATTTAAAAAAAATTAAGAAAATTTTGCTATATTGATAGTATTTAACTATTTATTGCTCTATTAATAAGATCATTCTAAAATAAAATCAGCAATGATAAAAACTTCCTTTTAAAAAATTAAAATCAAAAGACACATAGCCCATTTGAGGACAAAAAAATCTAGCCTATTTGACAAAAAAAAAAAAAAGACCTAGCCATTTTGACAAAATAAAAATAAAAATCCCAATTAATTGGATTTATTTACCCTAATTTCGTTATCTCCCGCTCCCACTCCCACTCAAAGGCGGCAGGTCAAAAGAATCCTTGTTCCCTACATTCCATTGCCGCCATTCAAAAAGCCATTAGTCTCGGCAGACTACCCTCCTGCTCTCTTGCTGTTCTCTGTTCTCTGTTCTCCATCCGTCAATCTCCCTCTTCTGTAATATGTAAGCTACCCATTTCGTGATTCTTAATTTTGATTATTAGCTGTTCGTTTATAACGACTTGTTCGTCGTGCTCTAAAAGATAGGTTTCATGATTCTTTCAAATCAGAGAAAACCATCTGTTTCATTTTGATTAATTTTAATTTGGTCTATTTATGAGAGTATTCTATCTCCACGAATTAACTTGTAAGTTGTAATATGGGTTTTGAGGAAGATGAGATGAAGTTCCTAAGTCTTTTGTTTTCCGCTTCCCTTGGTTTTCCTTTTAGAGATTTTAAAGTCTGTAAGTTTATAGTTTAGTTTAACAAATTACCAGATATAGAGAAAGAAAATTGAACCGAGAAAATTTGGTAGAAGAAACCAAAAATTTGAGGAATAGAGAACACAAGTCTGGCTTCCCCTTCTCGTTCAGACCACTTCATCTAATTCCAACTACCTGCTATAGTAAATAGTTGATTGCTAGTTAAGGTCTATGGTTGGTAACATGTTTAATTTTCCGAATCCAAACTAAGTGCAATGTTAATTTGGTTGTAAGGAGTCATTTGCCATATTCTTCCTTTTTTGACATTTTATTGATTTCATTGTTTTGCTTTTGTTTTGATTCTCTTTGTTCAATAGGTTTGCAATTTATGCTTTCTTTCATATGGCTAATTGTTCTGTACAGTTTCTTTTGGGCAATGCTTAATGAAAACTAAGGGTAACTTTCTCTATTATGATGCCACATTTTCTGCTTGAGATCTTATTGGAAGTAAAATATACATATTACTCATTAGATATTTCTCTCTGGTTAATTTATAGTAATGAAGATATTGCCCCATTTTATCTCATATGAATGAAGTTATGTGAGACAGGATATATGCACTGTATTTAGGATTCCCGTTTAATTATATGCTTTTGTTTTGCTAGTTATGGTTTTTTTTTTTTTTTTTAAATCGATTTATTTTGCTTTCAGCAATAATTCTCCCATCTCCCTCTCTATAATGTCCAAGTGTTTTAGATTTATTTTTCGTACTTTCTCCATATTTCTGAATGTTTTGTCTCCGACCTATCCTATTTATAGCTAGGAAGGAACCCTGTCAGGTTGTCAGCAATGAAGACTAAACGTGCAAATAAGAGACGTGCAGCGTCAGATCTTGATCATTCGGCTACAAAGGACACTGTTGACAGTGGTAAGGTTTATTTCAGTATTGCTGAATGGGCAGTTAGCTCCACTGGATTTTTTTTGTCTCCCTAAATTCCACCTTCCTCTACATTTGGATAAGGGTTTAAGTTGCATGACTGGCTTTTAGACATAGCAAACAGTACAAGGTGGAGTCTATGTTTAGCTCTACTCTATTCATATCCCATGAAGGCTATGAAAAAATTATGTTCATTTATTTGCTCTTTTTGACAATAGGGGTTTGTAACCTCACTTATCCTCTACTGGTACTGAATCAAACAGGTTGAAACACATATGATGGTTCATGTGACAAATTTTTCGTGACAATTAAAAAGTTTTTTGAATTGGTTTTGTGGCAAGTCTACCTTTATTTTCTTCTGTTGAAATTTGGGCTTTGCTTCCAATTTATTTTTGCTCTGTTTATAATGAATCATTTAGGTTCAGATTTAAAGATATCAAATATTAGCAACAAAATAAAAAAAGTTTGAATATTTGGTATGCTTAACATTTCGACCTTCTAAACTTAGGTCCAGGAGAGATCGCAGATGAACTCCCTGTTAACATTGACTTGAATGAGCCTACAATGGGAGAGAAACTTGCCAGTTTAAATATACTAGATAGTAATAAAGCAAAAGGTGATGAGGAGGGTTCTCCTCTTGCAGCAAAGCCTCCTAGTGCAGATTCTATGCATGTTATGCTTAAGCAAGCACTGCATGCTGATGACCATGCTCTTTTGTTAGATTGCTTATACACCCAAGATGAGAAGGTAATTTTCTTGCCCTCAGTATTTAATTATGTCGAGTTTAGGAAAAGTGAGGTTGGATACAACATTCATCGTTTGGTTATTGGTGGCAGGTTATTGCAAAATCTATATCACAGTTGAATCCCTCTCATGTTGTGAAGCTTTTGCGTTCTCTAATATCTCTAATTCAGTCAAGGTAAAAACACTAGCGGTGGCTTACGTTCTTTGAATGATTCTGCCTTCTTGTATGTTCTCAATTAAATCCTCAATTGTAAGCTTTGTCTCGACATCAGATGTTTACTATTAATAGATGAGAAGCTTGGTTTTCCTATGTTGTTCTCAATCTTTTCTTGTGATACGGTCACTTTGTAAGCTTATTTGCATGTTTAACTGCTCATTGTCCTGACCGGTCTTTGCCAACTTGTTTAATGTATCATAATAATAATAATTATTATTATTATTCTGTAGGGGTGCAATTTTGGCTTGTGCCCTTCCATGGCTGAGGTGTCTACTTGTTCAACGCACAAGTGGGATAATGTCCCAGGAATCTTCTTTGCTTGCCCTTAATTCCTTGTGTCAGGTAGGTGTTTTATCCGACAATAGAAGTAAAGCTTTGTATTATGTTTGAGATGCCCTTGTTAAGTTCCATTGATTGATATTTCTGTGATAGATGCACATGAGATGTCCCATATTAACTACTATTCATATTTATAATATAAAGTCATATTATGTTACTCTTGCAGCTCATCGAGTCTAGAGTGTCCACGTTCCAATCAGCTCTTCAATTATCGAGTGTATTAGACTTGCTATATTCAGAGGTAGGTATCTTGATTAGTTATTCTCACATTAGTTGATAGTTTCCGAAACTAACTGAACTCATAAGAAGCTGAGCTTTTCCATCAGGTTGATGATGTAGGAGATGAATATGCCATAACTGTACCAGTTATTTACGAAGACAAGGATGAAAGTGATGAAGATGAATCAGAAGACGCCATGGAAACTGAAAATGACGAAGGATTTGATGATGGCGTTAGTGATCTTGAAAGGAGCGATTGACGTTCTTTTTCTTTTCACTTCGATTGTACTTCACAGTTTTGGCTGGGTCAAGAAATATCATGTGCTATTTATTTATGAAAATTAAAAGAAACAATTTTGTACCAATTGCTTCACTCAAAATCAATTAATTTAGTTATGATTTCTTATTCGTTTTTCTTTTCAAGCATAGACTTCAAATATTTGGAATGCATCGAATCCAAGGTCTAAGAAGCCATAAAAAATCGAGGTGTGGTCACTTTGTTTTCTTCTTTGAAGCCATAAGTGGCCTAGTTCCATAACCGGTCATCTATGCTGCAAACTTATACTTGGGGTGAATTCTAGCCATTCTATTGTAATAGAACAAAGAGGGAGGGTGAGAGTTGTACAACTATATACCAAAAAATGTGTGAAATTTTCTTACACATTTGCTCTAAATAGGGATGGACATAAAATAAAAAAATCGACCAAACCGACTGGACTGGACCTAAACCGAACCTTCTAGGTCGGTTTTTATTGATTTAATAGGTTCGGTTCAGTTCAACTTTCTAAAAAATCGATTAAATAGATTCGGTTAAGGTTTAGATGAAAAAAAAAAACCCTATTTAAACTGAACTGAATCTACATATTTAAAATAATATTTTTTTAATGTAAAATGACATGTTTTCTATTTTTATTAGCATTTATATATAACAATATTTACATATTATGATCATGATATATTTATATAAGTTTAAAACTTATTACATGACTTTAATTTTGGTGATTTATTCAATTAATATTATATTATAGTGTAGTTGATATTATTATGTGTATATATTTTTTTAATAAATATAGTAGGTCCAAACCGACCAACCGAACCGAACAAACCGATCAAATAGGTTGGTTTGCGATTCGGTTAGTTTTCATATGTAAATTAGTTTTGGTTTATAAAAATGTCTAACCGATCAATTCAATTTAGTTAATTTTTTGAGTCAAAAATCGAACTAACTTATCTACTCTCATCCCTAGTTCTAAAGTGCTAAAGGTTCGCCATTAACGTACGTCTTCAAAGTTCTTTTCCTATGCACCAAAAAGTGCCAATATGGGGTAAAAAAAAAAAACCTCATCAATATTCTCTCTCTCAATTCTCAATTCCTTTTTGAACACTTGGGATGTACCTCCATAAAAAAAAAATATTAAGAATCTTGAGATAAACAATATAATGTACTATAATCTGCTGCTGGCTTACTTATTTAGCAGCAAGCACATGACCCCACGGAATCTTGACAAACTTGTAATGCTCTCATCTCAACATGTGGGAGAATATGATTTGCCAGAACAGCCAGGTGGCAATAAAGATAGGCTTAGTATCATTCCAATCTTCTTAGGAAATAGCAAGACTCAGTCGTCACAGTGGCCCACCACGTGTCTCACACGTGTCACTAGGAATACACGTGTTGACTTCTGTTTCTCCTTTAAATATTTTGCTCATCATCTCGGCAAACGGAAAATAAGAAAACATAAGCTTCGATAACATCTTTCTTCAGTTGCTATTTCAGTAGTTTGCTTAATTAGAGGGACAAAAAAAATGTCATCCCACGACCAGAGCTACAAAACTGGTGAAACCATGGGCCGAACTGAGGTGAATGCATAGAGTTCAGGGTTGATGTCGTCTAATAGTAGTTGTAGCTACTTAAATCATATTTATGCAAAATTTATAACATCTTTTGTTATCATTATCTCAAAAAAACTCTGTTAATATATATATAACTGTGTTAATATGCGGCTTTTTCTATTAATCTCTTAATATTCAGGAGCAAACTAATCAGATGATGGGCGATAAGGCCCAGGCTGCGAAGGACAAGACATATGGCTCAACCCAAGCTGCAAAAGACAAGACACAGGGTGCAGCCCAAACTACCAAGGACAAGACCTATGAAACTGCTCAATCTGCAAAAGATAAGACCCAGAGTGCAGCCCAAACTGCCAAAGACAAGACTTATGAAACAGCCCAAGCTGCAAAAGATAAGACCCAGGGTGCGGCCCAATCTACCAAAGAATGGGCCCAAGACAAGACGAGGAGTGCAAAAGATACGACCTCAGCTGGAGCAGACAGAAGCAACCAATGGGCCAGGCAGGAAACGAAAAGAGCGAGGGGATAATACAGCAAACAGGGGATAAAGTGAAAGAAATGGCACATAGTGCTGCTGATGCAGTAAAGGGCACTTTTGGCATGGCCAAAGATGACGATGTTGATGACAGAAATGCCCCTTCTCACTATAGTACCAGGGGAGGGGGCAAGTAAAACTGGAGCTTTAACTGTGTGTTTTAGCAGTTTTTGTCGCAAGGGATAAGAGCTCTTATAATTTGCTTTGATTGTGAAATACAATAAAACATTTCCCCTTAATTTTAACTCATTTTCACGTAATACTTTTTTGTATTATGCGTCATACATATACATATAATATTGTACTCTAATAATATTGAAAAAAAAAAAAATCAATATTGACAAGGTTGGAAATATAATTTTATTTTATTTTTTAATATGTCTAGAGTAAGATTTTGTGATAAATAAATAAGGCTTTTGAGCGCCTTTTGTCCTTAATTTAATTATAACATGATTAAATTAAATATTAAACAGTTTTAATTTTGAGTTGTCTAGCTACTGCTACTTAATGTATTTGGAGTTATTTGTTGATTTTATATGTGTATATTTCAACAATATATTTTATTATAAGATATTAAAGGTTTCTTTCTTTTTCTTTTTTTCAAAATTATTACAAATCTTTTTTAATCTTATCATGTTGGCTAGTTATACAACATGTTCTCACTATTGTTGCGTTGGTTTTATATTTTTTAATATAGATAATTTCATTTAACTGTGAAATCATCTTTAAAATTGTAGTTTTTTTTTTTATCAAAAATGATTATTTTGATAATTTTTATGATATTTGGGGATACTTTAACTGAAGTCACTAATAAAGTCTATAGAAGTACACTTGTAATGTCTCTATTTGAAAATAAAAAGTTATTAGTGTTGTTACAAAATGCTCATCTTTTTTACCAAATATTGATAGTTATTAATCTGCAATTTTTCTATTAGGAGTCTGCTTTCTTATCTTAGCAGATTTATTCTTAATAAAACCCACTTACAGAATAATTAGTATATTTATTCTTAATAAAATCACTTACAGAATAATAAAATCAGTTTTTAAGTTTCTAAAACTCGTCTTGTATTTATCAGATCACTTATTATTAGTAGGAGTTAGAATTAATATTATAATGTTGGGTAAGTTTCCACGATAACTATATAAATTATATTTAAATTTTAAATACGAAATAACTCGATTGCATTTAGATCTAAAAGAATCCAAATAGTGTAATAATACTCACAAGTACGGAAGTCTTCAACTTTAATGAAATGGTGAAACGTTTAACATCACAACACATTCGTTAATAATGACAATGAGACTATAAAAATGTTTTGTTTTTGTAATACATGTTTAATAACAAATATTTATTAAATGTTTATTTACACTAATTTTTTTTTTATATATTTTTAAATAATATATTAATATAGTTTTATAATACTAATACCACTAATCCACCTAAAAAAAATTAAGGGATAATACAAATCTTAGTAGAATACAGTTGGTAAGAGATTTGTTTGAAATAAAGATAGAGATATTTGAATCAACTAACTTAAGAATGAGACCTTCACTATATAACTAGCCTGTTCCCTTAACAGAAAAATCTCTGTTTTGGTGATGGAATTAATAACACTACTCTTTGTAATCTTTTCATCATATCATCTTCAAACAAACTCAATGAACTTGAATATAGGTAATAGTGAGCGTGGTGGGTCAGATTTTCCTATGAACAACATACGCAGATTTGGCATCACAAATAATTTAGGGCTTATTCAGCCGCAAATACCTCCTATTGTGCAGGCCTCACAAAATGCTGATAATGTTCAAGCGAGTTCTAAAAGAAAAAGAAAAAGGCAAGTGTTTTTTGACTTTTAATAGTGATTCATTTTTATTTTATTTTCATTTAGTTTCATGTTATGTTATGATTTTAAAATAGATCCAGGAGAGAAAAAGATGATGTTAAACGTTGCAATTGTCTGAAATCCAAATGCTTGAAACTGTAAGTAACTCATTCTATACATATATTTGGTATTAATTTGTAACGCAACAGAATAGTTTGTTTTCTCTTCTCAACCATATATGTTGTTCATAATTGTCAGTTATTGTGAGTGCTTTGCTAATGGAGTATATTGTCTGGATTCTTGTGCTTGTAATGATTGCTACAACAACATCGATTATGAAGACACTGTTCTTGATGTTCGTCAACAAATTGAATCCCGAAATCCACATGCATTTGCTCCAAAAGTCGTAAACTCTCCAACCAATACTATTACGGTACATGATCTCTTTTCAACATATGTGTGTGCTGTGCGGGCATGTGTGCATTTGTGCGCATGCGCGTAGATATACACACATGTCAATATGCTGCTTTGATGTTTTTCAATGGAAGAGTACTGAAGATGAAAAATGTAAAATTTGCAGGATGAAACGAACCAGCATAGCTTTGCCCCTGCAAGGCACATAAGAGGTTGCAATTGCAAGAAATCTAGGTGTCTTAAAAACTATTGTGAATGCTATCAGGTTTTATTTAACTCATTGATAAAATTTCATTTCCATCATTTAATCCAACAATTAAGATGAATATATAGAATTCAAACCCTTGCACTTTTCTTTCCAAGGCTAAAGTTGGATGTTCTGACGCATGTAGATGCGAGGATTGCATAAATTCTTTTGGCACAAAGGCAGGTATGTATTTCATTCACTATCTGATTAGTCTTCTTAACGATATTTATTGTTCATAATTTACTAAAAAATGCATCTAGAGTTACTATTTGTCACCTTAATCTGTACAAAAAACAGAACAAAGAGTATTTATGAGAGGCAAAATGTTGGATAACTCATCCAATAAAGAAAAAGTGGAGCCTGTGAATACTGAAGATAATATTACTATGAGTCAATTTTTTTCAACATGGAATGAACTTTGGGACATAACCAATCCCAACCCATCATCAACAAACCCTTCTTCTTCTAATCAACAATGGACTTCATTCAACACAATCGACTATTCAACAACTTTACAAGGTGATCAATTGCTTCAGAGAAATACTATGCTTCAAGTTCAACCATCAGCCGCCAATTCACTTCATTTGCATTCTTCTTCTTTCAATCATGGGCCGACAATACATTCAAATGATATTGCTTCTAGTTTCAACGTTTCATATTATAATAATATGATGGGCAATGAAATTTATATTCAAACAGCAAAAGATAGCACACAAAATCAGGAACCTGTGTCGGATCCAACCGGCTTCATAAAATGCCACAAAAATTCTGAAGCTCGTGAGCGATCATGAAGCTCTATTATTATTGTTACAGCAATATCTCTAGATAATATCTAACCAAATCATGTGTTAGACTGCTATTACTTCTTTTATTGCAATTCTAGGCGTCCCAATTTTACCAATTTGTAGTCATTTTTCAGCTTTCATGGAGTTGGTTACCTGTTCATATTGCCAAGAGCTACCGAGCATTATTATTAAGGATTGGTTACTCTTGGTTCTTCTTTTTTCAAGTTTTGGTAATTTTGCAGTAGATGAAAGTAACTCTATTGTAATAAAGTAGCTTAGACAATTTTGAATATTTCTATGTAAGATTGTGTGTGTATCGGGGGGGGGGGTATTGGATTTTTTTTTTAATTTTTTATTAAATGAGCTCTAAAGTCACATTCTTTTTATTAATAAAGAAAAAATTGGTAGGGAATTGAGAGTCTTACCACCTGAACCATAAGAGATTCCCAAAACATGAACAATTTAAGAATAAAAAAGCTGTACTATGCACTAATTCACAAATCTACCAGCCGATCGATGAAAAAAAAAATAATGTTATTGGTATTCTTCTAACAAAATTTCTTCACAATTTTGGATATTTTTATTAATGTTATTGTATATAATATGCAGAACGACAGAGAAATCAACTAATTACATCATTACGAAAACTGAATATATGTAAAATTACAACTAGTTTTCTATGAGTGGAATGAGCTAATTTCACTTACAAAGCTTTATCCCAATTACAAGGTAAATGAAATCAGAGAATTTTAATCACTTGGTAGTAAATGTTGTATGTTTATAAGACAAAATATATGCTCCTGGCACTACTTGGTAATTGAAGATTCAAACACTCCAATATATCTATTTATAATTAATGTTTTTATTAGTGAAAATACTAATTTTCATGTAAAAAATTTTGGTGAATGGTTTGTGAAAGTTTCTTTTTATTTTATTTTGAAATTTTTCTTCATGATATCCATAAACAAATCAACCTGCTAGAGCATTTTATCTTTTTTCTTATTTTTAAGCAACTAAACAGATAGTTGATAGCACACAAAAGTAGTATAACTTTACAACTCAGGGGAAAAATTGAACAGTAGCCATCAATTATTTGGCAATGCATAGAAGACAGCTCCCTAACCAGATCCATAGTTCCAACAGGCAACAGATGACCAGCCTCTGTCTAAATTACCAGAGAATTCTATTTCAAATGTTGCAATTCAATGAATCTAAAACCCACCAAAATCAAACACAATACAAAAGATTTTTGAAAACTGCTGTGTACACAGAAAAATTGTCTCTTCATCTCACAAAACTTTATTCAACAAGAACAATTTGCAAGCTGAAATTAGTGATGATCATCACCATCATGTCCGTCTGGTGATCCTCCAGGTCCCACCACTTCAAGCTGCAGAACACAAGATATATTCAGGGAAATGCGCACCTCTAGAAAAAAAAGCTGATCTCAAAATTAACCTAATGTCTTTCTCTTTAGAGAATGGGGTAAGGTAGAAAACTCTAGAGTCTTTAGCTACTATGGCTCATCACGTGTCAAGTGGTCAATATACCAAAATTTAAATGTAGACCCCAATTTAAGGTTGTTTTTCTTTTTTCTTATCATCTTATTTTCAGAATCCCCATTCGTAGGTGCACCAAACATGACCCAATCAAACTTCCATAATGCAGTCCTGAGGGAATTTCCAATTGGAAAATAGTGTCTTAAAAGATGTTCTACTCAAGATCAGCAGTATATCTAAATGTATTGTGTATAATATAAAATTTTCATGCATCATTGCTCAAATCAATCATATCAATATTTTGCACAGAACAGCCTCGGTTTGGATTGTACTATTTCATATTTGATTGGCCATGGACCGTTTAGAACACCTAATGTGAAGTTTAAGAAGGCGAATTAAAATAGTAAATTCCCCAACCACAGTCATCATTCAAGGGGACTCAGCATGTTGATGCCAATAAGCTCAATAACCCTACTGTTTGAAGTGTAATGTTCATGTTGCGTGATGTCCCAAAACTCTTTCTATTAAGCCTTGGGCTTATAATTAAATGAAGGGCCCATTAGGTTTTAATATATATATTACTTCAAACAGAACTCCATCAGCGCCGTTTTTACATAATCTCTTCTACAACATAACAGAAGCAACTTCAGCGGCAATATTATAATAGCTCAGCGGCAACACTTCAGTAGCAACTCCAGCAGTAGCAGGTTTTGAGGCAGCAAACATAAAGGCAGCAAGAGGAAATCCATTTAATAAACCCAATTAAGAATATAAATTTTCTCTCTCTATATTTATTTGGTAACAGATTTATAGTTACTGTTTCTGTTTTAATTTATCTGTTATTGCTAAATTGGCAAAATAGATTTATTGTTTTTGTGAGAGAGATTAATTTGGGTGTAATTGGGTATTTGAATATTTGAGTGATTTGGCCAATTAACTGTTGGCAAATCTTATTGTACTCCTCTTTGACAAGTATAGTGGAATATTTCGGTGCCGGCCTCAGCAGTGGATTAGGTAGTCGCATTTACTACCGAACCACTTAAATCTTTGTGTCCTTTGTGTTGATTATTTTTCTTTATATTTTGTGGGTGCTCGTTATTATTATTTTATCGCTTCCGCATTATTATCTGATCTTGGGTACAACAAGTGGTATCAGAGCTTGGTTAAAGATGACGAGCACAGAGTCATCCACAAAGGTTGAAAGATTTAATGGAGATAATGATTTCTCGCTATGGCAAATGCGTATGAAAGATGTTTTGATTCAACAGGGAGTTGCAAAGCCATTACAAGGCAAAGATAAAAAGCCCGCTGATATGAAAGATGAAGTATGGGATGAGCTTGATCAAAAGGCAGCAAGTGCAATTCGTCAGGGACTCTCAGATGAGGTAGTTCATAATGTTTTTGATCAGAAAACTGCTTATGATTTATGGAAAACTTTAGAGCAGCTTTATATGGCCAAAAATATGACAAATAAATTATTTTTGAAGAAAGAGTTGAACACTCTTCGTATGTCTGAGAATACAAACTTGTTGACACACATGAATACCTTCAATAGGTTAATTTCTGAACTTGCTCAGTTAGGGGTAATATTTGATGATGAAGATAAAAGTATGTTGTTATTGTGTTCTCTGCCATTATCTTATGATCATTTGATTACCACCTTATTATATGGAAAAGAGACCATTGTTTTCAAGAGTGTGAAGGAAGCTTTGTTGTCTTACCACAAGAAAAAGAAAGTTGATGGTGAGCAATCACAAGCAGATGGTCTCGTTGTTACTAAGAAAGATAGTAACAATCACAGCTACAGGCGTGGAAGAAGCAAGTCTAAAGACAGAAATTATGATAAAGGTAGAGGAAGATCAAGCTCAAGACCTAGACAGTTTAATAGAGACATGGAGTGCCATTATTGTCACAAAAAAGGTCACATTCGAAAATATTGCAGAATTTTAGCCAAGGAACTGGAGGATAGAAAGAATCAGACACAACCCACTAATTCAGCTAGTGTTGCAGAGGATAAAAGTGAAGACAAAGATGATGATCTGTTATCTGTCTCATCAGGTATTGATTCCTTTGCCAATTCTTGGATTCTTGATTCCGGATGTTCCTATCATATGTGCCCACATAGAAATTGGTTTGATACTTATACTCCTAAGAGTGGTAATTGTGTGTATATGGGCAACAATGCAAAATGTGAAGTTTTTGGAATAGGAACCATAAAGGTTAGGATGTTTGATGGTGTTGTGAGAACCTTAACAGGTGTAAGACATATCCCTGATCTGAAAAAGAATCTGGTTTCTCTTGGTGGGTTAGATGAGATGGGCTATTCGTATTCTGCAAAAGATGGAATGCTCAAGGTGTCTAAAGGAGCTTTAATAGTAATTAAGGGTAAGAAATTTGGCAATCTCTACAAGATGATTGAAAATACTGTTGTAGGTGGAGCTGCTTTAATTTCTGAAGATCCTACTTTTGATGATACTATGCTTTGGCATATGAGGCTTGGACACATGGGTGAGAAGAATATGTTGGAACTCCATAAGAGGAACTTGCTGAAAGGTGTGAAGACCTGCAAGCTTGATTTCTGTGAACATTGTATTTATGGTAAGCAGAAAAGAGTTAGTTTTAAGGCAGCAACTCACTCTTGTTCTGGTATTTTGGACTATGTCCATTCTGATGTTTGGGGACCCGTGACTATTGCTTCTCAAAGTGGAGCTTATTATTATGTTACTTTCATCGATGATTACTCCAGAAAGGTTTGGGTTTACTTTATGAGAAGTAAAACTCAAGTATTTGATATTTTTAAGGAATGGAAGGCAGAGGTAGAGAACCAGTCCGGCAGAAAGATAAAGATTTTGAGAACTGATAACGGTACCGAATACAAGCACAAGGCATTCAGAGAGTTCTGCAAGCAAGCTGGTATTATTCGACATTATACAGTGAGGAAGACGCCTCAGCAAAATGGAGTTACTGAGAGGATGAACAGAACCATTGCAGAGAGAGCAAGGTGTATGAGATTGCAAGCAGGTTTGCCAAAGAATTTTTGGGCAGAGACTGTGAGCACTGCTGTTTTCCTTATTAATCGAAGTCCTCATTCTTCCATCGATTTCAAAATTCCTGAAGAGGTATGGTACTCTAAACCTGTTGATTATTCTATACTAAAGGTTTTTGGTTGTCCTGCTTTTGTTCATATACAGAGTGACGAGAGATCAAAGTTAGATGCCAGATCCAAGAAGTGCATTTTTCTTGGCTACCAGAAAGGTGTCAAAGGTTACAGGTTGTTTGATCCAGAAGCTAAGAAGTTGGTTATTAGCAGAGATGTGATTTTTGACGAGAAGTCTATGCTGAAAAGTGTGACGGTAGAGCCTATGTCAGAAAGTTCTGGTGAGAAGGATAAAGCTCCAAAGGAGGTGGAGTTTGCATTTAAAAACTCACAGGACAAGGTTTATCAATCGGTCATTAGAGATGTTCAGCAGCAACCACAGGTCCAGGATCAACAGCAACCACAGGCTCAGGATGAAGAGCAGCAATCAGACCAGTATAGTATTGCTACTCATAGAGAGCCACGCATTCGTAGGGCACCACAGAGACTTGGGTTTGAAGACGACACAGTTTCATTTGCTTTGTTCACTGGTAGTGATGACCCTAATTCTTTCCAAGATACTATGAGCAGAAAAGACAGTGAGAATTGGAAGGCTTCAATGAAGTCATTACACAAGAACAAGACTTGGGAGTTGGTTCCACTGCCTAAGGGAAAGAAAGCTATTGGTTACAAATGGGTTTATCGAATAAAAGAACTGAAGCAGTATAAGAGTCGATTGGTAGCAAAAGGATACTCACAGAAAGAAGGAGTTGATTATAATGAGATATTTTCACCTGTTGTGAAGCACACTTCCATTAGAGTTGTTCTTGCCATGGTCAATTTATATGACCTAGAATTGGAGCAGTTAGATGTCAAAACTGCCTTTCTCCATGGAGATTTGGATGAGGAGATTTACATGCAACAGCCAGAGGGGTTCATTGAATCCGGTAAAGAAGACTATGTCTGCAGTCTGAAGAAGTCATTGTATGGGCTGAAGCAATCACCTCGCCAATGGTATAAACGGTTTGACTCCTTCATTGTTTCTCATGGTTATTGTCGTTGTGAGTATGATTGCTGTGTTTACTTTAAGATCTGTGATGATAGAACATTGGTATTGCTTACTTTATATGTTGATGATATGTTAATTGCCGCTCAAAGTAAGGAAAAGATCAATGATTTAAAGAATTTGCTTAAAAGCGAATTTGAGATGAAGGATCTTGGTGTTGCCAGAAAGATCCTTGGAATTGAGATCAGTCGTGATAGGAAAGCTGGAAAACTTTGGTTGTCCCAAAAAGGTTACATGGAGAAGATCCTGCATAAGTTTAGCATGATGAATGCTAAGCCTGTGAGCACACCCTTTGCAGCACATTTCAGATTGTCCACGAGTTTATGTCCTAGTACAGAGGATGAGGTAGAGTACATGGCTCAGGTGCCTTATGCCAGTGCAGTTGGATGTCTAATGTATTTGATGATTTGCACTAGACCTGATATTTCTCAAGCAGTAAGTGTTGTGAGTAGATACATGGCAAATCCAGGTAAAGAGCATTGGAATGCTGTTAAATGGATTTTCAGATATTTGGCAGGCACACGTGATTGTGGCATCATGTTTGATAAAAATGGTGCTTCTAATGTTGCCATGGGTTATGTAGATTTTGACTATGCTGGTGATCTTGATACCAGAAGGTCGATGACAGGTTATGTCTTTACTTTTGGTGGTGGTTGTATAAGTTGGAAGTCAAATTTGCAGGATACAGTTGCATTGTCTACGACAGAGGCCGAATATATGGCTATGACTGAGGCAGCAAAAGAAGGCATATGGCTTATGGGTTTGTTGGAACAACTTGGTTTCAAACAAGAGAGTGTACCTCTTCTATGTGACAGTCAGAGTGCTATTCATTTAGCTAAGAATCAAGTTTTTCATGCGAGGACTAAACACATTAGTGTGAGGTATCACAAGATTAGAGAATGGATGAATCAAGGGTTGATCAAGCTGTCAAAAGTTCATACAAAAGAGAATGCAGCTGATATGTTGACAAAGTCAGTGCCAAGGGATAAGTTTGAGCATTGCTTGGACTTAATCCATATTAGTTCTTGTTGAGAACCTTGAAGAGGGTGGAGCATTCCTACCCATAAATGGAATGCTGTTTTTGGTGCCTATTGAGAAGTACCTTGAGGTGATGATATTGGAGACTCGACGTTTGAAGAATTGGTACGAGTTTTTTGGTCCAAGGTGGAGATTGTTGCGTGATGTCCCAAAACTCTTTCTATTAAGCCTTGGGCTTATAATTAAATGAAGGGCCCATTAGGTTTTAATATATATATTACTTCAAACAGAACTCCATCAGCGCCGTTTTTACATAATCTCTTCTACAACATAACAGAAGCAACTTCAGCGGCAATATTATAATAGCTCAGCGGCAACACTTCAGTAGCAACTCCAGCAGTAGCCGGTTTTGAGGCAGCAAACATAAAGGCAGCAAGAGGAGATCCATTTAATAAACCCAATTAAGAATATAAGTTTTCTCTCTCTCTATTTATTTAGTAACAGATTTATAGTTACTGTTTCTGTTTTAATTTATCTGTTGTTGCTAAATTGGCAAGATAGATTTATTGTTTTTGTGAGAGAGATTAATTTGGGTGTAATTGGGTATTTGAATATTTGAGTGATTTGGCCAATTAACTGTTGGCAAATCTTATTGTACTCCTCTTTGACAAGTATAGTGGAATATTTCGGTGCCGGCCTCAGCAGTGGATTAGGTAGTCGCATTGACTACCGAACCACTTAAATCTTTGTGTCCTTTGTGTTGATTATTTTTCTTTATATTTTTGTGAGTGCTCGTTATTATTATTTTATCGCTTCCGCATTATTATCTGATCTTGGGTACAACAGTTCATTTTATGGACAGTAACCACTTACCAAGAAGTACTGTGAGCAGACTGGGCATTCATGTGTTTTGCCTTTCTCAAGCCAAAACCAGACAACATCATGCTCATCCTCTGCCAGTAAAGGCAATTACATCAAGTGGCTATCAGCAGAAAGACACATGCAAAAAGGGAAGAAAGGACGAAGAATAAAACTTAAAAGTATACCCACCGCCTTCTCCTCCGGGGCATCCAACTATTCTCTTGTCATAATAGGACTTCACAAGTGCAGGAGCTTCCTACAGGCGAGCAATAGAAATATAAAATTTCAATCAATAAGGTAACAACCTGTTACAACATTAATATTTTATAAATTTAGGCAAATTCCAGTCAAAAGAAGCCGACTAACCAGAGCATGCAAAAGACCATTTGAATTACACAAGTATAATTGAACTTGGCCCACAATAATACAAAATAAACCTATCGAACCTTAAAAGGAGAACCTAACTTATCCCACGAAAACTAATTTATTGCCAAGTGATAAAGAGTTCAAAACCTTCTAATACAACAGGTTAAGCTTAGAATATTTGTTTTTACTTTGCATACTGACCTTGGTGCCGAAGGGACCAACTGGAAAATTAATATCCAAGATGTTCCTTCCCTGCCAAAACAATAAAAAAAGATAAAATCACAATGAGATAAGAAATGAATCATCTTCATCAAGCTCAATGTATTTGACCAAAAACAAAGTAGAAAAGAACAAAATAATCATTTGGATGGGAAAAACACCACCAAAAATACAATAAAATAAAATAAAAACAACATCTACTAACCAAATCAGCTGAATTTGATGCAAGAAGGAGAAGAAGATATAAGGCGTAAGAGTAGCATTCACATTTTATTTTGTTCTCGTTCAGTCCAACATTAATAACATATTATTCAAAACTTCCTTTTCTTCATTTCTTTATTTCTCGATTCAAAAGTATAAATGAAAGGAAATCCACCTCAAGTTCAGCTTCAAGTTCCTCTCGCTCGTGTCCAGTAGCAATCGGCATCAAATCTTCAACCTTCTTCTTCACAACAGTATTGGCTTCAACAAATAAAACCAATCCAAAATCAACGAAATTCAAATTTACAATAATCATATGAAACTATCGGGGATCTAAAAGTAAGTACAGCATTTCCAGGGATAGACAATAAAGAAAAACACCTGACTCAATGCTGCTGAAGTTTCGAAGGAAATGAGATGCAGAGGTATAAAAGAGCGCCGGGTCGATCAAAGGGCGGGGTCCGGAGGCGGATAGGCATGAGCCGCCGGTGACAGAACCCATGGTTAGGGTTTTGAGGTGGGAGGCAGACAACAATCTCCGCCACATTACGTTTTAGTATATGAAGTCAAAACGCTTTTTTCTGATCTCAGGTCACGCCTTGTTAGCGGCAGCTCAGGTGTTGATTAAATTCCCAGAACGAAAAATGGCAAAGCCTGGCGCGAACAAGGATAATAATGGCGAATTTACAAATTTACAATCGGGTTAGAATGTTGTGATGAATTGGGATTAGCGAAGGGCGCGTACGTACAGAATCACTGTAGAACTGACTTTCGCAGGTGCGAATTATCACGTACGTTCAGTTGAAAATTTTTGAAAAAATTGACATAAATAACACACTAAAAATTTATAATAATAAAATTAATACTCTTAATAACTAATGTTTAATTTTAAAAATATAATATTAAATATTTAATATTAAACAAATTTAAATTAATATAGTTTAATTTTAATCGTTTTGTTTATTCATTTATTTATTTTTATTAATTTTTATATTATATTTAAAATAAATATTGAATTAATTTTTTCATATTTTTAAATTAATTTTAAAAGTAAAATAATATTAAAAATTTTAATTTAAATTATATGATTAAAATTCAAATAATAATTAATATATGATTAAAATTTTAATTAAATATTATTATTATTTTATTATTATATTTAAAATTTTTATTTAGTGTAGTAATAATTAATAAGTTATAAAAAGATATTTAATATTAATAGTTTAAAATGTTAGATGAGTTTATTAAAAAATAATATAATTTAAATACGTATTTATTATGGAAACCTAATTGACCGGGCAAAGGGCCCCAAACAATGAAAAAAACGACTTTTTAAATGTCCATCTCGGCACCTGCCAAAGAAATCGGCCGTTTTTGACATTTTGGAGCTGTTTTCTTTAAAATGAAGCACAATATTTTATAATTTCAGCCATCACTCTCCAATTAATTACTTATTAAAAAGTCGATAAAGTATTGGGTTTAATATTTTACAAATCTTTTATTTTTATAAAATGTATATTTTATTTTTATTTTAAATAGTATACTTTAAAATGTATTATTTATGAAGAAAAAAAGAATAAATTATATATTTTTTTAAAATAAGAAATTAATGGGGTAGCAAATCTTTTTTTTTTTTTTATGCCTTTAATCAAGACAAGTCATAATTTGCAATGAGAGAGTACTTTTCAACTTTTCATTAAAATTTTATATTTACTAAAAAAGGATATGAGAGTGGACGCTGGACGGTCTAATGCCGCCGATAACTGAGTAGTGAAAATGAGGACACCGTAGGTCTTTTAGGCTTGTGGCCAAAAAGCCCCACTTGGGAGTGTGTCATGTAACAACTTAAGCAACTCTAATCACTCTATTTAGATGGAATAAATAAATTAATCTATGGGTGCTAAAATGTTAAACTAATATTTATTTGTATTTATTAATTATAAAAATGTAATATTGAATCAATGACTATTAATTTTATATTTTCTTTAAAGGTACAAATGGTAGTGGCTACATGGAACTCCTAAAAATCTTTTAAGTAACTATGTAGTGATAATTTAAGTCTTCGTTATTATTTTTGAGACATTTTAGAATTGACTTTGGAAACTCATTCAATTCGATTTGTACTGTTAAGTGTTAATAATGTTTCAAATGTAAAATAATTATGTGAAAATTAAAGAGACCAATCATAATAAAAATAAGATGATTAAAATTAAATAAACTAAGTTATAAGAAAAATTAAATAGAAATATAAAGTTAATATCAATTACCTCTTTGATTAATTCTCAATTTGTTTATAAATTAAAGTTTATTTTATCAATTGTATAGCTAAGATTTCAAAATTATTAAAGAGATCTTATTATTATTAATAATAATATGTTATATTAGTTTACAGTACAACTCATAAATTATGTGAGCCTATTTTATATTGTCTCATTTACTTTTTAGTTGATTAAAATTATAATAAGATAATACATTATGTAATATTTTTAAATGGATTTAATTAGAAAAAATAAAATTATCAAAATAATAGAAAAGTAATGATTTAATTCATTATTTAAGTAAAAGCTTAATTTTTTTTTTTTGGGTGCGTTTGTGTGTGATTTTATGGGTTATTTATAATTGGCTATCTTATCACTTTTTTCACGTAGTATCTTATATAAGTAAGATATGTTGTGAAATATTAAAAATAAAATAAGAGAATTAGACTTTTTTATTATAAATCAAAATTTGGAGATTATGGGATTTTGGGTGTTAGGTGACATTGATTAGAAGGTGGACGATTAAAGAAAACCCTTTTTATTGTGCAGATGATTCACGTGTAGCAATTTCTCAAAACTATTAATAAAAAAAAAAAAAAGAGGAGTAGGTATTCATGAATCGCGTTCTACCTTTCTTTATCTCACACGTAGCTTTCCTCGGCAATTGCATTTTCAAAAAGAAAACTACTCTCAAGACGGATCCAAAAAAATTTTTCTAAAAAGACTAATATATAATAAAAAAAAATTCTTTTAAAAAAAACTATTTATAATATTAAAATTTATAACTAAAATTAAAAATATATATATAAACTTAAAAAGCAAAAAAAAAAACTTAAAAAGCAAAAAAAAAAATATAAACTTAAAAGCAAACAAAAATTTTATTTAAGTTGTTTCGACGATACTTCATAAAATTTATCAATTATCATATAAAGTTCAACAAATCTAAAGAAATAATAGTCAACTGTTATGAAGAAAGAAAAGTATTAAATATATACAAATTTATACTTACATAGGTACTCAAATTAATAATTATAGGATATTTGTCGATAAAAGTTTAAAAGTTACAATTTTTAAGAGATATAACATACACTTATTGATTTGGTTGTAAGTTTAAGTACAAATATTTTGAATATATAATATTTTAAAAAAAATAATATAGATAATTTTAATATTTTTTTAAAAAAATACCAAACTTTGACTTGATTAAGCAGCAAGCAACAGATCATAGAATATAATTACATAACAAAAAAGGAGTAGAGTTGCAGATAATATAAGATCAAAAAATGGTATATTAGTTTAAGTTTATTTATAAAATTTTGATGATAAATAATATATTGTGTTTTATAAAAATATTAGTAATATTTATTAAATTAAAAAAATATATATATATATCACAAAAAGCTACCGGGCTGAAGCCCGGTATAGCCTCCATTTGGATCTGTCATTGGGCACTTTAGTCAATCTACACGTTTAATAAAAAAATTATATGTAAGTTGTTAGTTAAAATAGTATAACTTAAAAATTTTAAGAAGAATTTCATATGGAACATATGTAATTAATTTTATTTTTTTTAAACATTCCTACGTACAATTGTTATAAAAGTTTATCCTCTACACCGCCGATGATTCTTTTGCATTATTATTGGAGATGATTTTCAAGATACTTATGCTGGTTTTTTTCTTCTTTTTTTATTGGAACAGGTTTTTAGATTAATAATATTGGGTGATATTCATATTTATTTTTAAAAATTTATTACTATTTAAATTTTTAAGTGATATTTTAAAAATATTTAAGTTCTTAAATTAATACATTTTTAGTCAAAAATTAATCACATGTATATCGTATAACAAAAAAAAAATTAGCCATTTTAATTTTTTTATTATTATTCTTTGGATTTTATGTCACATTAATTTTATAATTTTAAGTAAGTAATATATTAGTTATATAACTTTAAAAATAAGATAATTTAGTTATGTAATTTAAAAAATTATTAAAAAAAATTAAACAAAAAACTCTATATATTATTTTATCTCCCATTTTACTAAAATTAGTTTTTTTTATTTTCCTTTCTAAGTGAGTTTTTTTCCTTTGAAATTTTTTGGATATAAATTTTATTTAAGAAAACTAAATCTTGTTGATTTTAATATCAAATTTATATAAAATAAGATGAAAAAATAATAGACGAATTAGAATTAAAAATTTAAATTAACAAAAAAATAAAGAAACAATAAATAATTAAAAGAAAAAATAATATTGTATTCAATTTATTTTAGCACGTGAAATAAATAAAATATCAAGTTTTATTTATATAATTGAAATAAAAAAATTAAATAATTATTAGTAAAAAATAGATAATTAAAAGTGGATGCTGAAAGAAGATAAAAAATTATTTTTTTTTTACTCTTAAACTTTTTAAATTATAAAATTAAATTAATTATCTTAAAAGTTATAGGATTAATATGATATAAAATTTAAATAATAATAATAATAATTTAAGATAATTAAATTATCTTTACTTTTTTATTATGTAATTAATTTTTAATTAAAAAATATCAATTAAATAATTTATATACTATTTAAGAATTTGGATAATAATAATAATAAGTAGCCAAAAAATAAATATAAATCCCATTAAAATAATAGTCCCATTTTGGGTATGGGAAATTGGGAAGGAGCTGATTAGATGTCTGAGATTCCGTTATATTTTCTATATAATTTTCATATATTTTTATTATTTTTATTATTTCTACTGTTCTGGTTGTTTGAACGTTCTCCGCACATTTTTCACAATTTCGCTTGGAGTGCATTGACTTCCCAACTTTGATCTTCCACGCGTGTAAAGTTTTTCTAATGGTAATTGTCTTCCTGTTAACAAACTAAATTAAACAACTTGTCTGGTGGTTCTTAAAAATAACCCATTTAATTTCCAGAAAGAATAAAAAATAAATAAACCACTTCAAATTTAACTGTTAATAATGCAGAGAAAAGTATCCAATTCAAAATATATTTTTTAAAAAAATTACAAAAACTAATACTTTTAAACTTTAAAACGATAAACTCTAATTTAATAATATTAAATGGTTTTAGTTAATCAAAATTTTAAGAGCTTGTTTGAGAATTTTAATTTATATGGTATTCAATTGACAAAATTCAAAATAAAATTTAGAAAAATTATTTAAAATAATATATCTGTAATTTGAAAGAATATAAATTAATATTATGAATATTATTTTTATTATTATGAATTTTAAAATATTATTTTTATTATTTTTTAATAAAATTTTTTGAGCTTGATATAATTAGATACTATTTTTGTGAGTATTATAATGTTGTTTTCCTGTATTTTTTTGAAAAAATAATTTCTAAATTTTAATTTTAACAGTTTTGATTTTCGTATTTTTTTTTTTTCACTCGCTTCCTTAGGCTGTTTTATATTTTCTTTGATACACCTAATATAAAATTATACCAACCCTCAATAGAGAAAAATCTCCGCCTTCTACTCTTCTAGGCAGCCACCTTATCTCCCTTTCTCTCTTCGTTATCGTTACGTTTTCATTCTCCTCTTGAAAACGTAACAAATTTTGAGCTTTTCTAAAGAGAAGTGGGAGAGAAATGGTGGCTGTTTTGCAAACTAAAGGGCTTTTATCTATGCCCTCAAACCCCAAAACTAGAGTTTTACGACCATCACAAGGCTTAAAGCATAGATTCTTCACACCCAAACCTCAAAACCCTATTGGGATTTCTCTACAATCAAATGGGTTCCAAAAACTTCAAAGTTTTGTTTCAAAATCCCATGGTTTTGGGACTAAAGAGAAAAACTTGTTCATTTGTAGAGCTGAAGCATCTGCAGCTGCTGATGGGCAACCTCTGTTGGGGGAAACCGAGGAGCCTAACTTCTTGGGTATTGGGGTTACAACTCTCAAGAAGATTGTACCACTTGGGTTGATGTTCTTTTGTATCCTTTTCAACTACACAATCCTTAGAGATACAAAGGACGTTTTGGTTGTTACAGCTAGGGGGAGTAGTGCAGAGATTATACCATTTCTGAAGACATGGGTGAATTTACCTATGGCTATTGGGTTTATGTTGTTGTACACAAAATTGGCTAATGTGTTGTCTAAGAAGGCTCTCTTCTATACTGTAATTCTTCCCTTTATCGCCTTTTTTGGCGCATTTGGTTTCGTTCTGTACCCTCTTAGCAATTACATCCACCCTGAGGCGTTTGCTGATAAGCTTCTCAATATTCTTGGTCCAAGGTTCCTTGGCCCGCTTGCAATATTGAGGATATGGAGTTTCTGTTTATTCTATGTCATGGCTGAACTATGGGGAAGTGTGGTAGTTTCTGTGCTGTTTTGGGGTTTTGCTAACCAGGTAATTTGGTCTTGTCATAATGTGCAATTTTCAGTTAATGTTATTTTCATTTTTTGATTGGATGCTGAGTTGTTGACTTTGATTTTGATATTCATAGTTTTGTATTGAGTCATTTCTTGCCCCCTATGTGACTAGAAAACTAGATAAGGTTCCTCTTTGATTCTGCCCCAAGGGTAATCTAAAGATTGAACACGTGGTACAAACTCTCTGATGTGGGAATCTATTAATTTGCAAGGAAGAGATTTCAAATTGAGGGAAGATATGATTATCCCCTTGATTGTTAAGAGGTACTAATACTCTGGATCCAATTAGAATAAAATATCACTACATTGGTAATTGGTTAGTTATGCTTTTTGAGGGAGCATAAGAAAGAAGTTCCAAAATTTCTTAAAGAAAGTGTTCTTATCTATTAAGAGATTATATTCCTAAATCTGTATTGAGTTGTTCTCTGGATAAGGTATATTCACATTTTATGTTGAAATAACCATGTTGGGATGAACAATCACCATGAATGTTAAGAGTAGCAGGTGTGAATGTTCAATGTTGTTCCATAAAGGTATCTTCTTTCTTCTTTTAAGTATAAATGCTGAAGGGTTTCAACTGTCGTTTAGATTCAAAGGACTATAATCCTCAGTAGCTGGTTTAAAGCATTGTATCTGCAGTTGGGTGTTGGGGATTCTACTTCAAGTTAACTTTTCTTTGTTCCTTTTTTTTGCAGATAACCACTGTTGATGAAGCCAAGAGATTCTATCCTCTATTTGGACTTGGAGCAAATGTTGCTCTCATTTTCTCAGGCCGAACAGTGAAGTACTTCTCAAACATGAGGAGTAATTTGGGTCCTGGAGTTGATGGTTGGGCAATTTCTTTGAAAGCAATGATGAGTATTGTGGTCTTAATGGGAATGACAATTTGTTTTTTGTACTGGTGGGTCAATGCTTATGTTCCTCTCCCAACCCGCAGTAAGAAGAAGAAGGTAATCTTCAGCTAGAAAGCATGAAATATCATCTTTTTTACATGACCGTGAAGAAAATCCTGACGTGTATTGACTGATACTTCTTCTGTACTTCATACATATTCAGTGCTACTTCTGAACTAACCTAACCCATTGTTTTCTAAATAGTTGACACATGTTTCTTCTATAAATCTCTATTCCAGGAAAAGCCCAAAATGGGGACAATGGAGAGCTTGAAATTTTTGGTGTCCTCAAAATACATTCGGGATCTTGCCACTTTGGTGGTTGCATACGGTATTAGCATCAATCTTGTTGAGGTTACATGGAAATCTAAGCTCAAAGCCCAGGTAATTGAAATCTGGGTTTGTTTTATAACCTTAGTACATCAAGTCATTTGCTAGATATTGACTACCCTCTTCTCCTTTCTCTGAATTTTGCAGTTTCCAAGCCCGAATGAGTATTCGTCTTTCATGGGTGACTTCTCTACTTGCACTGGAGTTGTAACTTTTATAATGATGTTGCTAAGTCAAGTTATATTTAGCAAGTATGGATGGGGAGTTGCTGCTAAAATCACACCAACAGTTTTACTCCTAACAGGAGTTGGTTTCTTTTCTTTGATATTATTTGGCGGTCCAATTGCTCCTGCTCTTGCAAGTTTTGGGATGACTCCTCTTCTTGCAGCAGTATATGTGGGTGCTATGCAAAACATTTTTAGCAAGAGTGCCAAGTACAGTTTATTTGATCCTTGCAAAGAAATGGCATATATTCCTTTAGATGAGGACACCAAGGTAAGAACTATATTTCTGAGACCGAATCACTAAAAAATTCATCATTATCATGATGGTTTTATCGTTTATACTATGCACTCCTGCTTACTTTAGCATTCAGAAACGTTTATTTTTCATGTAAATGGTTGAAATTATGGTTAATGTCAACCCACCGAGCCTTCTAAACGGTTAATAACTTGTTTGAGAGTGATTGATTCATATGCCCATGTTCTAGTTAAAACATGAAAATTTTCATATATGTTCAGCTCATACCCCATTGTGTAGCTTTACGACTAGTTGTGCAATTGTACAACTAAGATGTTATATTTGTTGTAAAATTGGGCAAAAAGTGAACTTATGTCGAAAAAGTCATGTTAGAGCTAAAAAGTGGAAATGTAATCCAATTTTCACGATTTTTTGGAGTAATGTTGTGTGCTTTTGTATTAATGTGTCCTACTAAATGCTCACTGCAGCTCAAAGGTAAGGCAGCAATTGATGTTGTGTGCAACCCTTTGGGGAAGTCGGGTGGTGCATTGATTCAACAATTCATGATTTTAACCTTTGGGTCACTGGCAAATTCAACTCCTTATCTCGGTGGAGTACTTTTGGTCATTGTTCTTGCCTGGTTGGGAGCAGCCAAGTCTTTGGACACCCAGTTTACTGCTCTGCGCCAGGAAGAAGAGCTTGAGAAGGAGATGGAAAGAGCAGCCGTTAAGATCCCTGTTGTGGCCGAAAATGAAGGTGGAAATAGTTCTCTTGCCAGTGGTTCAATTGTGGGTGACTCCACTTGTAGCTCGCCCGAAACCTCAGCTCCCCGCAACATTTAACATGGCCTTGTTTGCTTAATTACCAAACAGAAAACGGTAAGAATAAGAGGAGTTTATGAGAATCAATTATTTTCCAGTTAAATTTATGGTGGTAGGATTTTACTGCAGGTATAGTCAAATTGACTGAGTTACAAGTCGAGTTTTTCCATAGATGACAAGAGTACACTGTAGTTTGTGTTGGTAAATTTTGTAGCATTTCATTTAATTTATGCTTTTAAAATTAACATTTGTTCAACTTTACGTTTTCCCGTAGTAATTATTATTGCATATGTGAATATTTTGTTGAATGAAACTCCCAACGTTATGGAGTTTCTGATCATTAGTTGTGACTTTGTTGTGGGAGAGCATGAGGCAGTTGCTTCGCGTTTTTCATCTAATTACTCATAAAGTAGTCTGAGGAATTTATGGGCATAAAATTATCTACGTGGAATAGGAATTCCCGTTCCAAACATATATGGGCCTTGATCTTTGTTTGTGGATCGAGTTTAAATTGACAATTGGGACTTTATTTCATGAAATAAAATAAAATAAATTCAAACGGAGCTTAATTGTTGTTGGTGTATGAAAAATTAATTATTGATATTCGAAGCTAATTACATATTTGTCTAATGTAAGTGATTTTTTTTATTCTTTTGAAATGTATTGTGATGTATTTATAAAGTCAACATTACTATCAAATTAATAAATACATATATAAAGGGAAGTGGATAAGAGTATGTATAAGTCACTCCAAAAAATAGCTAATTTTTAGAGATATGAGCGCACTTGTATACTTACCCAACATATTATTCATTACCAAGGTGATGCGTGTAGCAACAAGAAGGGGTATGTACCTTGTCTCATTTTTTTTATAAATAAAATTTTAGTTATATTATTATAGGAGAATTTACGCATAAAAAGAAACGTCTCTCTATCAAGTTTAAAATTTAAGTTTTATCTCTCAAAAAGTTACTACAAAGAAGCATAAAATACTTCTTTATTTTTTACTATTTTATGCTAGTGTCTTTCTTTAAAATTCAAGTTTTAAATCCACCCCCACTCATTAGCAATGTGAAATTTTTAATTTTTTAATTTTTTTACTTTTTTTAATAAAAAAAGAGTAATTTTATATTTATTAAATTATTATATATATTAAATATATAATTTATTAATTAAATATAAAATTAATAATATAAAATAATTATATAATTATTTACTGTAAATTAAATTATGATAAGTGTATCATTGTAAACATAAAATAAAAAAAAAATTATCAAAAATAGCACCTCTAAAATTTATAGTAACAAAACTAACACCCCAATAATATAAAACGTTCAATATTCAATTTGAACGTTTAATATTAAACGAGTCTAAATTATTGTCATTTAATTCTAATTGAATGGATGTTCAAAAAAAATGACATATTTGCTATTTTTTTAATTATAAAAATATAGATTTAAATAAAAAAATATTAATTTTATTATTAAAAAATTTAAAGAGTATTAATTTTGTGTAAAAAATAAAAACATTTTTCAACGAAAACAAAAGAAAGAGCGACGAATCATAATTGTTAGAGTGGCATGGGTTTGTGCCGATTATGCTATGGCCCACTACAATACGGCTATTTTTTTTTTTTGCCCACTACAATACGGCTATTAAATGTTACAAATTAATTGTTTTGCCAACTTTTTCTATTTTTTATCCGAACCCCCGTCGTACCAAATAAATAGGTATTTGTTAACTGCGTTGATTGTGGATTGTGGCTGTGACTTCATAAATCAGCGTTGAATATTATCTTGTGCTATAAAATAGTATTAAAAACGTTAATTTATAATATATATTAAATAATATATTAAATATTAAAATATTAAATAATTAATTATAAAATTCCTTACTAACAAAAAAAAAAAAACAATTAAATTATATTAAATAAATTATTATACGTATAAAATTGTAATAAAAATATAATTTTTATGTACTATAAGTTAGATGGGAAGTAGTATGTCCAATAAAAGCAACGTTGAAAAGCTATTGTCACAATATATACATATATTTTTTTCATTTGACCAAGTTAATATTTGTACAAGCTAACTAGTTGCTAGGTTTGGCAATTGTTAGGTATATTTATTAATTAATAGACTTGGATCTAAAAAACAAAAAAATGGTCCTGAAGTTTCTAGAAGGTGCTTTAACAATTAATTACTGTATTGATTTATAGCTGGTTTACGTACTACTCTACTACGTAGTCCATGCGAGGTTAATTAATTTCTGTTTTTTTGAGCTGAACATGTGTAGGCTTTGGTTTCTATATATATACCATGGATTTAACATATATACTGCGGTTTTTGTTCCTGTCAAATGTCAATCATATAACAACATGACAATTATCTAGAAAAAAATATAATTAAAAGCTATAAAAAGAGGATGGTTAATTATAATTATTTAAAAATACTGATAACTATTACATATAAGGAATTGGTTTCCATTAATTTGTTGAAAATAGCGCAAAAAATAACACAAAGAATAAAAAGTAATTTTGTAAATATTTTAATGTTGTATTAAGTCATAATGCAATAATAAATAAGACGTGGAAGAAAAGGATGCATAAGCATGAATTTCATGTGGTATAGAGAAATACGTGTAGGATAGAAGATAAAGAAACCATTTATTTAACATTCTCCTCTTATTGCTCAAGTTTGTTTTTGCCACTCACTTGGGTTACTTATCCATATTGCCAAGTTTTTCTTTTTTTGGTTTTGTTTAGTTTGGTGTGAGTTGTTGTCACTTATATACAAGGACAAAAACATTGAAATAATGTTACAAAAATATTAATTTTGTTAAACTTTATAGAAATTGTTGTTAAAATTTGAAGTTTTTATTATTATAAAATTTTAATTAAGACAAATAATAATTAAGTCGACTTAATTTATATTTTAAATTTCATATTTATGACAATTTCACATAAATTGTTACATATAAAGAAAAATATAAGTAGAAAACTTATTTAACAACTATAATATTAACAGATAATAAGTGAGAAATAACATAAATTTATGGCATTGCAAATTAACTTATACAAGTATTTAGTATCAACAATTTTATTGTGATTAACTTATGTAATGATCTACTCATTTCTCTCTCTTGTTTTAAATTACGTGTTCTAATTACTTTATTGTTTGCAATTTAATTTGGATACTCA
This sequence comes from Elaeagnus macrophylla, assembly GCA_029378325.1. Lineage (NCBI taxonomy): Eukaryota > Viridiplantae > Streptophyta > Magnoliopsida > Rosales > Elaeagnaceae > Elaeagnus > Elaeagnus macrophylla. The sequence goes on along the minus strand of CM055652.1, from coordinate 1,248,391 downwards.
AGTTGTATAAATATTAAATAGAGACAATAATTACACCGTAATAACCATACCACTGAGTAACAGTGACTTTACAATTTGAATACGATTATTAATGTATCATTATATATCAAAAGCCTATTATTCTTCAAAGTGGGTTTTGCACATTGATGCTAAATATAATTACTCAATATATATACTGCAAGTTTTCTTTTATGTAGTTTAATTATAGACTATTATTGACGCATTAATACTTTAAAAATCATGTCATTTTTTTTTTTTTTTTTTGTAATTTATAAAACTAGAAGCTTTTATAAAATAAACATAAAAAGTTGGTATGCAAAAATCAACTTTAACATATTCAATTAATGAGTCATTACTACATATTAAATATATATGTATATAGCTAGCAAATTAAATTTTATCAATATTGCCGATATTTTTATCAATAAAAATAATAATAATAATTTAAATGCCTATTGTATTTGTAGCTAAGCTAATAAATAAGAAGGTAGTCTTGCTACGCGAGATTAAAATGTCAATGTACCGTTAACTATAACCCAACAACCTGCTCATTGATGAGGTTTGCTCCGTGACATTGACTCAAATTAGCTAGTTTACAATTTACACCAAGAAAAAAATAAAATAATGTTTCTATTATTTTAGACATGTATTAACTATTAAAAAAAATGAAGGGAATTTTTTTATTTATTTATGTACATGATTTAGCATGTAATGTAATGATTTGTTAACATGAGTTTGAATTAATGTTAAAATAAGAATTGGTACAAAACAATCAACTGCTTTTAATTACGGTTTCATAACAATTTGGGTATTTTTTTTTATAAATAAATTTTCTACTTAGAGTCATATTCCTCATAAATATTTTTATTTTATTTTTATTTATTTTTTTAGATGGCGCATTATTATTCCTCATTTCTCTATTCCTGAAAACCTCTAATGAATGACCAAGGGGACAAACTTATCCTAAAACTAAACAAGAGTAAAAATTCTTTCATATATATAATTATAGAAAACTCTTGAGAGCATCGATCATAGAACTACTCAACACTACACGTTTATTATTATTTAACGATCATTTATATTTTATAATTTTAATTAATGATTATATGTGTATTTAGATTTAGATCACTAGTGCCTTTTCCCATTGGGGGCTATAGACACAAAATGACCTACTTTATGTTGGAGTATATAATCTTGTAAAAGGGATTATATGCGGCAGACACATGCGTATATATTATCCACATATTTCATATAAAATTTTCACATTCATGTTGGATAATATAATAAATAAATATTAGAGTTAAAATATAAAATTAATATTTTATGGTTTAATTTTATTATATATTAATAAAAATATATAACATAAGTTTCATTTGTTACATGATATTATTACATTTCTTCAAGTGTAATTTTGATATTTCATATTAAAATTAAAGTATTAAATAAAATGTTATGGTTAAACTTTGGTTGAAGAAATAGATTGAATATATATTCAACCATCAGTGAATTTTTAAATTCAAGAGACAAAAAAGAATAGTTTTAAGTTTTTTATTTATGTATTAAACATATTTTTACTTGATTTTTATATTTTATTAGATATTAACTTTATTGTAAAAGAATGTTTTTAAAATACCATTTAAAAAAACTATTTTTGGGTACCGAAGAAGAAAGATAAGTATTTTAGCATAATTTATTTCTTAGACTATAAGTGCAAAAAAAACATTTTTCTGTATTAATATGATCGTAGAAAAAAATTGTATGTAATATTAATTTAGAGTTAGATGTACACAAGAAAATTATTAAGGAAGAGTTAAGAGCAACTAGAAAGACACTTTTAACCTTATATATAAACATGTTTTAGTTATTTAGAGTATAATTAAATCAATTCTTCGCAGGGGCCATGGACACTCCTGGCCCTAACTGAGTTACGTCCTTGCTTGTTGCAACGTAAATGTTTTCATCATTAAGATAGTATTAATGTTTTTAAATTCAACTATCGTTATCTTTAATTTGTTGTAATTAAGAAGTACAACTCATCCCTATTATTAATAGTATATGATAATTGAATCTACAAGCAAGTATCCTCCAAGGCTCTATGCATGCCTAATTAATTGTTTAAACTCACACGGTACTCTACTTATTTTCCTGAAAATTCACACCATACTCTGTTATTACAAATTTCTTGCCACAGATATTAAACTAAAATTTAGTTGAATAAATTAGGCCAACTTTTTACCGGTTTAATCTCCTTCATTTGGTTTTATACAATTTTTACCATATTTTCATATGATCAAATCAATCCATGACCTTTTGAACAAAAAACAAAAAATCAGTCCATAACCTTAAAATATCACTATAACTTATAATCATATAATTTTAAGCTTTTATATCAATTTCAATCATTAATTTTTTTTTTTTTTGAAAGTTTAATTTAACTACCTAACATATTGTAAATTTTATATAGTGTTTGAGTAATATGAGACATCAACTCCTAAAAGATTAACCTATAAAAAAAATTAAGTCTCATGCTACTTATAAACACTGTACTAATATAATTGCTAAGCATTAATGCAAGACATTTTTTTTATACTCTAACTCATACCATATAATTATCCATCTTAACAGATAAAATCTAAAATATGATCAATTACAAATACATTTCTTCAAATTATTTGAAACTAACAAAAATTTCCTATGCTTTCGAAAAATAGCAATTATACCATTTTGTTCATATTTCTTACTTTTTTAAGGAGAAATTTGCAAGGAAATAAATTTAAAAAAAGATCAATAAATCAAAGAAAGATAATATTGTAATAAAATAATAATTAAAGAGAGTTTATTTCCTATTTTAAAAGTTTAAAGGAAATTTTGTAATTTTTGAAAACTTTGGGAGTTCGGTAGTAATTTCCCATAAACTACTAAGTATCTTCATTCTATTGACAAAATTAAAAGATTTTTTTTTTCTTTTTTATTATATCGTTTTTTTCTTTTTTTCTATTTTCAAAGAACGATAATGCACTTTTATTTATTTATTTATGAAAAAATCATGTTTGTAGTATGGACAGTCATAAAAAAAAAACCAGGATTGTCAAAAGTCGGTGGCAAATCGAACAGTTATATTCCCCGCCAAGATTTACACAAGAAGAAAGAAACTGTAACCCACCTAGATTTTATATAAAAATCTCTCCTTGCTGTTTGTCTTCGTAAGGAAGAAATTAGAACCATAGGCATTAATTTCCAGCTCGTAGCTCTATAATATAGCCATAGAGTACAAAATCTTGATTCCATTTTCTCAAATCCCAACAATTATTTTCAAAGTATTGTTGGTTTACTTGGGTTGTTTAGAAATTTGTAACCCAAACTAATTTGTTCATGTAAAGATTGAAGCTTTTTCTGATTCGGGTTGAAATGGAAAAGAATGCTGATCTTTGTAATGCTAGTAATAGTTTTAGAAGAAGTGGTAGTTATTCCTTATGGAGGAACAATGGTACGGAAATTTTTTCAACGTCTTCAAGAAGAGACAATGATGAAGAAGCTCTCGTGTGGGCTGCGATACAGAAACTGCCCACTTACAATCGTTTGAGAAAAGGTCTTCTAACTTCTTCTGATGGCCAAGCCTGTGAAATAGATATAAAGAATCTTGGACTTCAAGAAAGGAAAAATTTGATTGAAAAGTTAGTCAGAGTTCCTCAGGAAGATAATGAGAGGTTCTTGTTGAAGCTTAAGAATCGAATTGACAGGTAAGAAGAAGAAAGTTGTTTTATTTCCTAGTAGCCAAACAAGGGAAGAAGTTACTCTGTTTTTACTTGAAAAGGAGAAACTTTTGTATTTGGTTGTAAATTCCTTTCAATTTCTTTTATGGGTTTTTGCTAAAATTGAAAATTTTCAGTCTGAATTAAACTACTAACATGAGAAGATATATTTTTTCTCCTTTTTGCTTCGTCATTCTTATTGCAATTCCTAGTATGCAAACAGGGGAAGAACTCTGTTTTTACTTAAAAAGGATAAACCTTTTGCATTTTGTTTTAATTTTCTTTCAATTTTCTATGATGGGTTTTTGAAAAATATTGAAACAATTTCAGAGTTGGAATTAAATTACCAACAATTGAATTGCGTTTTGAGCATCTTAATGTGGAGGCAGAGACATATGTGGGAAGCAGAGCTTTGCCTACACTCTTCAACTCTTCTATTAACATGGTTGAGGTAAGAGTAATAAAGAATTTATACATTTTCAATAATTTCTATTGATTTATTTGGATATAAATAACATTTTTACTTTTTTTTTCTTCCCCAATTGAATCTAAAGGGTATCTTGAATTATCTTCATATCCTTTCAAGTAGAAAGAAACATCTCTCTATCCTTCAGGACCTTAGTGGCATCATAAAGCCTGGGAGGTGAGAATATTATATAGAGAAAAGTGTCTAAGGGACTTCTATGGCCCCGCTCCCTATTATATATTATATCATTTAAAGTTGAATATATGGAGGAATTTTGATGAATTGATAAATGATGGCTTCTCATATGTTTTTTGTTAGAATGACATTGTTATTGGGTCCTCCAAGCTCTGGCAAAACCACACTTTTATTAGCTTTAGCAGGAAGGCTTGACTCAGATGTAGAGGTAAAAGCCTCCATTTGTTTAAGAGTCAACCATCCTAGCTTTATCATCAATCTAGTAGTTGTTGGTCTAATAATTACGAAACCAAATTATGTTTTCAGTTTTCAGGAAGAGTGACATATAATGGGCATGAGATGGATGAGTTTGTTCCTCAGAGAACTGCTGCTTATATCAGTCAATATGATTCACATATTGCTGAAATGACTGTTAGAGAAACCTTGGCCTTCTCTGCTAGATGTCAAGGAGTTGGATCTCGTTATGGTTAGCTTATTATAATTATTACTTTATAAATAAAAAAATTTGGAAAATAAAATTGCCCATTTATATTTAAAGTACATAAGACAGATTTATTTGAGCAATATTGCAGACATGTTAATGGAGTTGTCAAGAAGAGAGAAAGAACTTAACATCATGCCAGATCCAGATGTTGATATCTACATGAAGGTGAGAGAGAGAGAGAGTGGAGAGGAAAATATGTTCTTTTAGGGCCATTTTGCTTTCTGCTTTCAAAATTTGCTTTTGGGTCATCAAAACATTTTTGACAATTTTTTTATTGTTTGCTTCAAAAGAGTTTATTATGTTAGAAGTGCTTTTTGCATGGTATAAGCAAACAAAACAAATAATAATTTAAATGGCTGACTCCTCACTTTCAGGAAGGTTGTTCATTAATTAGGGTAGTTGGTTCTAGATTCTAATTGTTGTGTAATGCTATTATGCTGTAGGCGTTAGCAACAGAAGGCCAAAAGTTCAATATAGTAACAGACCATGTTCTAAAGGTAATTAGAAAGTTCATTTCGACAAGAAGTAAACCATTAATTTCCCCAACTCCTTTTCTCATCCGCAGTGAATTATTATGTATAGGCTTTAGGATTGGAAGGATGTGCTGATACTTTAGTAGGAGATGAAATGTTAAGGGGTATATCTGGAGGCCAAAGGAAGCGTGTTACAACAGGTATTATAAAATTTTACTAAATTGTCCATTTTTCATACCGTGTACTACAATTGGTCATTAAAGATTCATTAAGTTTGAAAAATATGACATTAGAGACCACGGACTTCCGATGCAACAGGTAATTTTTTTTGTCCATCACATAAATCTCTTAATTACTTTTTTTATAATTTTGAACTGCAGGTGAAATTATTGTTGGACCAGCAAATGTACTGCTGATGGACGAAATATCAACAGGGTTAGACAGTTCCACAACGTTTCAAATAGTGAATTCACTGAAGCAATATGTTCACATTTTCAATATTACTGCTCTCATTTCTCTACTTCAGCCAGCACCAGAGACTTATGACCTCTTTGATGATGTTATTCTTCTCTCTGATGGCCAAATTGTGTATCAAGGTCCTCGTGAACAAGTTCTTCACTTTTTTGAATCTATGGGTTTTAAATGTCCTGAAAGGAAAGGGGTTGCTGACTTTTTACAAGAGGTAAAAGTAACGGACATCTATCCTATGAATCTATTATAACGGTTTTTCTCTTAGGAAAAAAAAAATTGGATTTTCTTCTTAGTAAAAAAAAATGATATGGGCTTTATTCTTAGCAACGAAATATTATATGGGTCTTGTTCTTAGATAAAGCATATGATATGGCCTATGGTTTTTGTATTTTCATCTGTTGTGCTTAAGGGTTTGTCTTCTCTGCCTCACTCTGTTTTTATTGGCAATTTGTTGTAGGTAACTTCACGTAAAGATCAGGAGCAGTATTGGGCAGTGAAAAATATGCCTTATAGTTTTGTTACAGTGAAGCAATTTGCAAAGGCATTTCAATCGTTCAAAGTGGGTCAGAAACTGATAGACGAACTTGCAATTCCATTTGACAAGAGCAAGAACCATCCAGCTGCTTTGACTACCAGAAATTACGGATTAAAAAAGAAGCAGCTTTGGAGTGCTTGCTTTTCAAGAGAGTTCTTACTTATGAAGAGAAACTCTTTTGTCTACGTTTTCAAAGCTACCCAAGTGAGTAATTTAACTAGATTTTGATTATTTTTTTTAGTTTAATCTAAAAATAAATGAAATTTTTATATGATATGACGTTTTTGCTGTGTCTAGCTTGCAATAATGGCACTGATTACGACGACGGTTTTCTTAAGAACTACTATGCATAGAGATTCAATAGAAGATGGAGTAGTTTATACTGGTGCATTGTTCTTCTCCCTAATTATGATGATGTTCAATGGAATGGCTGAGATTTCTTTGACAATTGTCAAGCTTTCAGTGTTCTATAAGCAAAGGGACCTGCTTTTCTACCCTGCATGGGCATTTTCAGTCCCGAAAATGATTCTAGCCATCCCTATAGCAATGGCCGAGGTAGCAGTTTGGGTTCTTATTACTTACTATTCAATCGGATTTGATCCGAGTATTGAAAGGTAAACTATGTAAGCCTTAAGAACATTGTTTCAAATGCTAAGCTATTAATGCGCAGTTAAAATTTTCCTATGCATGCTTAATTTTCTACAGGATGCTCAAACAATATCTTCTGCTCTTAATGTTGCACATGATGGGAACTGCATTGTTTCGATTCATTGCAGCAATAGGTAGGAACCTGGTAGTTTCCCAAACGTTCGGGTCATTTGCTTTTCTTGTGCTTTTCGTATTGGGAGGCTTTGTGCTTTCTAGAGGTAAGATATTTTTTAGTTCATGAATGAATAAGGTTACCACTTTTAGCTGAAGTATGCAACTTTATAGATGTGGTGTTCTTTTATGCTTAATCCACAGAGAACATCAAAAAATGGTGGATTTGGGGCTACTGGATTTCTCCTCTCATGTATAGTCAAAATGCAATAGCAATTAACGAGTTCCATGGAAAAAGTTGGAGAAAACTGGTAAATATTTTGAATGGATGCACATGCATTTTGTATTTGCTTCTTGATAGCATCTCATGTTCAGTTTTATGCTTTTTATAAAAGGTCCAACGGATTTCACCAGAATGTCTAGGAGATGCAGTTTTGAAGTTCTATGGATTCTTCCACCATTCATATTGGTATTGGATTGGTGTAGGGGCACTAATTGGCTACATGTTACTAACCAATATCTTTTTCACACTAGCTCTTACTTACCTCAGTCGTAAAGATCTCTATCTCATCCACTCTAACAATTACATTTAAAATAAAAAATAAGGTTATGCACAACTGATGTATCACAATGATTGTGCAGCATTCAAGAAGTCACAGGCTATTAAATCAGAAGATAGTCAGAGCAATGATTTAGATAGTTCAGGTAAAAAAAATTAGCTTATATATCTTACGATGTAATATGCTTCTGCATTTTCTGTGTTTTTTACATGTTAACCTTTTTTAACCTTGTTAATTGCCAACTAACTATAATCAACATGCAGCTTTCAGCAGAAATGAAACTAGTAGTAGTATGTCATCTGGATCCTCATCAGCTAGGACTGTAGCTACTGAAGAGAATCAATATACGAAAAGAGGAATGGTTCTTCCATTTGAAACACATTCGATCGTCTTTAATGATATTACATACTCTGTTGACATGCCTCAGGTGAGTTTTAAGCAAATAATATACGGGGTTGGTAAAGAATTATTGCCATAATATAATTGGAATTTGTTAATATAATCCGTAAAATCTTGGATTTAAACACAATTTGCAGGAAATGAAAAACCAAGGTGTATCCGAGGATAAATTGGTTCTCCTGAGTGGTGTCAGTGGTACCTTCAGGCCAGGAGTTTTGACAGCTCTAATGGGAGTTAGTGGCGCAGGTAAAACTACTTTGATGGATGTATTGGCTGGTAGGAAAACAGGTGGATACATTGAAGGCGATATCAGAATTTCTGGTTATCCTAAGAAGCAGGAAACTTTTGTCAGAATTTCTGGATACTGTGAGCAAAATGACATCCACTCTCCAAATATTACAGTCTATGAGTCTTTGGTTTACTCGGCTTGGCTCCGTTTACCACCTGAAGTTGATTCTGAAACTAGAAGGGTAATTAACATGTCTGGTTTGAGATATTTCTCTCATTTATAACTATAAGATTCTTTGCAAATGAGATTTGTCAAAGCCATATCACCAATGATCTTAGATCAGCTAATTATGATATGACATGTGTTTACAGATGTTCATCGAGGAAGTGATGGAACTTGTGGAGCTCAAGCCATTGAGGCAAGCACTAGTTGGATTGCCCGGGGAAAATGGACTCTCAACTGAGCAGCGCAAAAGGTTAACAATTGCAGTTGAGCTAGTAGCAAACCCCTCTATAATATTCATGGATGAGCCAACTTCAGGTTTAGATGCAAGAGCTGCAGCAATTGTCATGAGAACAGTTAGGAACACTGTGGACACTGGAAGAACAGTTGTGTGCACCATCCACCAGCCAAGCATTGACGTTTTTGAAGCTTTTGATGAAGTAAGAAATTGTTCATTCTTTAGGGGAGGCATGCTTGACTATTACTTTGAAATTTGATCGAGAGGTTTAAAGGTATTTGATTATCCTGATTTCAACTTCTTGTTGCAGCTCTTCCTTATGAAAACAGGAGGCCAAGAAATATATGTAGGACCACTAGGCCGCCATTCTCGCCATCTCATAAAGTACTTTGAGGTAGTGAGTTATAGAAATCAATTATCACTCAAACTTCTACTTAACCCGAATTCTGGCCCTAAATAGCATATATTTTAAAATTTGGTCAAAAATATCCTATAATTGCTTTTATAATATGTGTACATTACATACAAATTGTACTTGTACTTGAGTCTGTAAATAGGAACAATGCAATTTTGGCCAATTATCGTCCAAAGTTAAAACACCTGCGATTTTGGGGCCTCAATACCAAAATCTGTCACCTCAATTGAGTATTTGATTAATTCACTAATGCATACAAATTTTTCCTGTTAACAAGGGAATTGAAGGTGTTACTAAAATAAAAGATGACTATAATCCAGCAACTTGGATGTTGGAAATCACTACTCCAGCACAAGAAGCAACTTTGGGGATTGATTTTACTGAAACATACAGAAATTCAGAATTATACAGGTTGGTTTAACAGATTAACTGTAAATATTCAAATTACATTGATGAAATAGCTAGAGATGTCAAATGAGCTGCTTAGCCTAACTCAACTCATTTAAGGTTGGCCCATTGAGCTCATGAACAAAATTATGCATGTTCTGTGGCTTAAACTATGAACATGTTTTTAAATATTTTCAATCACTTATGGTACAGTATAAACAAGGAACTTATTAAAGAACTGAGTATACCAGCTCCTGGTTCAAAGGATCTCCATTTCTCAACTCAATACTCTCAGTCATTTCTCATACAATGCATGGCTTGCTTGTGGAAACAACATTGGGCTTATTGGCGCAACCCACCTTATACTACTGTTCGATTTTTCTTCACAACTATTATAGCACTGATGTTTGGCTCAATATTCTGGGACCTTGGCACCAAAACGTAAGTGACAAGAAAGTGAAACTGTTCAAAGTCCAACTTAATTTTACCCAATTTCAAAACTTTAATTTCATTCCAACTGTGAAATGCAGGAATAAGCAGCAAGATCTGTTAAATGCAATGGGATCTATGTATGCTGCCGTGGTGTTCCTCGGGGTACAAAATGCTGCATCAGTTCAACCAGTAGTTGCTGTTGAAAGGACTGTCTTTTACAGAGAAAGAGCTGCTGGGATGTATTCAGCCTTTCCATATGCATTTTCACAAGTAATTACTTATTAAGTTTTAGATTTAAGGCCCAAAATCGCATGTTGTTGTTATGTACATGTTGTACCTGAGCTATGGCATAAAATTTTATGTTATACATATACATGGTATAATTCTATAATTCTATCTGATGGTTATATGGTTCTATCTTATCTGTTGTGAACAGGTAATGATTGAGATTCCGTATATTTTCGCACAATCTGCAGTATATGGTGCCATAGTTTATGCCATGGTTGGATTTGAATGGACAGTTATCAAATTCTGTTGGTATATTTTCTTCATGTTCTTCACCCTTCTTTACTTCACATATTATGGAATGATGGCTGTTGGTTTGACTCCAAACCATCAAATTGGTAGCATTGTTTCTTCTGCATTTTATGGCTCATGGAATCTATTCTCCGGTTTCATAGTCCCACGGATGGTAAGTTCTCCTCCCCGAAAGCACGTTCTTCAGCTTTTGCTTTTGACAAAAACCACTTTTAGCGGAAGCAGTGAACTAAATTGCTAGCTAAATTAATGTTTTTTTCTTTTGTTGTTGTGACAGAGAATTCCAATATGGTGGAGATGGTTCTATTGGGCATGTCCAGTGGCATGGACATTGTATGGATTACTTACATCACAATATGGCGATGTGAAGAATATGCTTGAGACTGGTGAGACAGTTGAAGAATATTTGAGAAACTACATGGGATTTAGGCATGAATTTCTTGGGGTAGTTGCATTAGTTCACGTTGCTTTTGCTCTTTTATTTGCATTTATCTTTGCCTTTTCCATTAAAGTACTTAATTTTCAAACGAGATAGGATTTTCCCCTTCTGTGATAATCTCTATATTCGTTGATTTTCAATTGTAGAGATGGATTATTGTTATATTGAACAATTTTCTTTGTTTAATTTTATCGTAATCAGGTTAAGCAATTTGAACATGTTCAACTTCTTCAATTTTACTGAGGACTCTCACCCAAAAATACATATAATACTTACATACTAGGGACAAAGAAAAAAAAAAAAAAACCTATACTACAACGAGACGTTGTTGAGAAGAACTAATTTAATTACATACAAATTAGAATTCAAATCTCTCTCTCTCCAGTACACAAAGAGCATATGACTATATGAGATTGACCCATTGCATTGCATTACAAGGCTATTTTATTTTAATTATTTTATCGATCGGGTTAAATTCTGATTTTTTTTAATGCATCAAAATTCGAATCCAACTTTCTAATCAGTAAAAAGTTCGTGCACACACTTGGCAAAAAAAAAAAAAGTTATAAACAGGAAACTTTAGTATGTAAAAGATCATATAATTTACATTGGATTACATCAAAAAACATTATACAATTTCACGATCAATAAAGAATTACATTACATATATAGTTATTAGTTACAGATGCGCAAGTACAGAAAAATAACACCATGTCACTCCCATTTTCCCATGTGAAAACAATTTAATAATAGCTACAAAGAATTATCAAGCATAACCACTCAACAAACTATACCCGTCACAAAAAGTTTTAGTTTCACTATGCCGATCCAAATTCTGAAAACCATTTCTCATGCCGTTCAATATCAACTGCAGAAACACTTCGTTGGACCTTCGTCAAAGCTTCTTCAAAATCCCACATTTCAACAGGGTCCTTTGAAATCTCGTCCTTGGCCATGCTCTTAATCTCATCACGAGTCTTTCCAGCTATTTTACGCCTCATTCCATTCAAGGAAGCATCCCGACATACATTTGTTAGATCATCACCACTATATCCCTCGGTTCGGCAAGCAACATCATCAATATCTACATCATGGGTTACCTGAAGAATAGATGCAAATCAATGAAATCTAGAACCCAATTAATTAATTGTCTAAAAAGAAATAAATATCCCCAATTTCGATAAATACTACATCAATAAGATCAAACTGACTAAGAGAAACTTCAATTGAAAGACATTGCAGCTGCAGATGCATAAGCAAGACAACTAGCTCAATATTTTAGTTTCTACAAAGAGATTACTCTAGAATGCAAAGTTGTTAAACCTAAGCAAGAAACAAACGAAGTTTTCTCCTCCTGCCTTCATACTTGGTTACGAGGTGCACAATTGCACATGCAACAGATGAACCCCACTTAAATGAATATGACACATCTGGTTCTTCTATGCTCATTCGCTAAACGATCTAACTAAATTCTAGAAACAAGGCACATCTGGGAAAAATGTTGTCACTTCATGTGTGACATACTACCATATAAATTATGTAAACGATCAAGATTCCAAGCAGCATATAACTGTAATAGCATACTAACCAGCATATTGAATAAATTGTTAAATTAGAAATGGGAGTCATTTACCTCAACAGTTTTCAAATTAATCCCAATTAGCTCTTTACGGCTCTCAAAATTTGGAAGAGGAATATATATCCGTTTTTCCAGTCTCCTCCTGTATTGCATTAATACCGTTTAGATAAGAGTTGAACGTGTAGGATATGATAAGAAATATGAATTATCCTACTACCAGGGCTGAAGTGTGCAGTTCCCATAAATAAATAAACCACCAACCTGAGAGCCTCATCAATGTCCCAAGGGATGTTAGTAGCTGCCAGCACCATCACAATTTTACGAGTGCCATCTTCATTAGTGGAAGTATTGTTTACACCGCTACCTGAACTAGAAGTTCAGATTTCACCCTTCTGGACAACTCGTGCTCCCCTGATGCCGTGGAGAAAACTAAGTTATTATCGTTCAATGAATAACATATATTAAATGTATATTTTAACATGAATACAAGATCAAGTAAAATCCATAGGATCAGATAAAGTCTTTAAATGAGCCACATATTTTGAAAGACATACTTTGCCCTCATTAAAACATGCGTTGATGGAAAGCATGACCAAATGACATAGGACACTAGACAGAAGAAGGGTATCTTGATTCTTACCCACGAGCATTGCAGAGAGAATCAATTTCATCAATGAAAATTGTGCTTGGGGAATAAGCTCTTGAAAGATCAAACAAACACCGTACCATGCGCTCACTCTCTCCACGCCATTTTGAAGCTAATGTAGCAGATGAAACATTGAAAAATGTCGTGCCACACTCAGTAGCAACAGCTTTAGCAAGCAACGTCTTTCCAGTACCAGGAGGGCCAAACATAAGAACACCTTTCCATGGTCTCCTAATTCCCTGAATCACTGGAGCAATATTAGTCCAACAAATTGCCTATGTTGGTCCAGATTACATAATAAAGAGAGATGATCAACAAATCCAATTGTGTGCGTGTATTTGGGTTTGGAGGACTAAAAAAGCTTTAGATTAACAATGATCATGCAATTGAGTTATAGAGTTTAGTCAGACTCATTAGTATTATATCTTTTTTCCATTTGTTCTCATTCAACGACAATACAGCTTTGAAAACTATTGTGATATTGGAAATACCAATTCAATAGAAAACCACAAATTGCAAGTACAAGCCATCTTCCCACTAACAAAATACAATCTATTCAATATCATTTGATGTCTATAATTCTAACAGGATTTTAACTTCGAATTTGATCATACAATCATTCAATTTGAAAAATTTAGCAATTCAAGATTACCTGGAAATATTCTGGCATCCACAGTGGAAGTACAACAGCTTCCTCTAGAAGTATTTTAGCTTCAGTCAAGCCAGCAACATCATCCCATCTAACTCCTGGACTGGTTTCCAACACATCCGTTTCAGCATTTCAGCCAAATCAGGATCAGGTCCCTCATATTGTCCCCGTTTTGACTTTCCGTCCTCAGCATCACCATTCTAGTAGATCCAAAATATAAACCATGAGCAAGGTACAAACAACTAAGGAATTGAACTTTCAAAAGGAAGTGTTTATAAGCAATAAACATGTGAAGAGCATTCAGAGGTAAGGAGGAGGATATGAGACTGAGAGAGTTTAAATTCAATTAATGAAATGTCTAAGTGAATAAGCTCAACCAGGCATAAAAATGAAGAGTACCAAAATAATCACAAAAATAATAGTGGGTTCTAGACAAACGTAAAGATTCAATTAAAATTTCCATCACAATCCCAAAACTAAATGATATGGTATGATAAATCAATGCACCAAAGTTGTTAGAAAAGGATGAACGTAATGATGACTCTGCTTTGCTAGATTTGCCCGTAACAGTGCTTTTCTTTCCAGTAGTTGATGTTCTAGCCCTTGTGTTAGTTCTTCCTGATACACCAGTTTTTGCACCACGTCCAGTGGTTCTTGTAGAACCACGAGCCCAAGTCCCATCTTGTGGAGACTTCCTTGTACCAACTTGGCCAGTCCTCACAGGTCTTCTACTTGAGTCCTGACTTGGAGGCTTCCACATATCAGGATCATCCATCAGTGCTCCAGAAGAAGTAGGGTATCATTTAACGGTTAAAACACAAATGAAGATTTGGAATGTATTGGAGGGGAAGCAAGACGCTGACCGACTGGGATTTCTTTGAATGCCCTCCTCTCTGCATCTAGTTGCTTTACAACTTCTGTTTCCTCAGAAATGGCTTTCTTCACATTCATCCACTTCATACAAATCAAGGGGTCATCCAGTGTATTTAAGTGCCTAAAGCCAAAAAATTGGTTACAAACTTCATGAGCGAACTAAGGCACCAAATAATTTAACATGACTACTGATTTCTACCACTTACACAATTATAATAATAAGCATTGTACTCTGAAGAGCACGCCCCAAGCTCTATATGTTTGATCAGAATAAATATCCAAGTCAGATTTTCTTGGTGAAACAAATATTGCTTAAACCTTAAAGCTAATTTATCATATTTAACCTTAATAATGAAAATTAGAAAGATTCATGTCAATATAATCATCTCTGATGATGAATATAAGCAAAAAGGATTACATTAAATCTCCATTCCCCAATAAAAAGAGAGCTTAAGTAGTATCCATGATAGACAACACCAGATTTCGTAGACCATAAATCGAACTTTCTTGGCTTCATCAGTAATACAAAAATGAAATTTAGCGGGGAAAAAACAGTAATATAAAACTAAACAATTCCCAAAAGTTTCCACCATTTTCCTTAACATTAAATAAATGATCATAATACAAATGAAATTACTGTACAAAACCTACAATATATGAGATAAAAATTCCAAATGATGTCAGAGATTAAAAAAAAAATGTTCCTTGTTGATCTGAGCAAGGGCACCGTCCAAAAAGATAATAGAACTATCATAGAGTCCTTCCACAGCATACTCTCTCGCCAACTTAAGGTGCTCCTGAAGACCCACGAGCGAAGTCCCAGTCATTCTCGCTATTCCTCAAATTTCCTCAGCTTTCCAAATACCCAAAAACGGAAACCCTAATTCTCCGTACAGTTAGGTTGCATGAAGTAGAGGAGATGAAGAAGACAAAGATGAGCGTACAGTATTCGTGTTACGCGAGCTTTCTCAATTAGAAGTACGTGTTTTTCTCCGTGAAGATCGAGTTGATGAAGTTTGAGCTCAAGACTCTCAACTCTCAGGGTTGAGAGTTGAGTCTTGACGGCGCCGTTTCAAACGTTGGGCCCACATATTGGGCTAACAACATTGCGCACTAAAGTAACACTGTTGCCATCTTTATAACAATGAATTGCTCAAATACCAAAGTTTTGTATAAAAAAAAATTTTGGACTTAAATAACACTTTTTAGATTAAAATGGTGAGTTTTATTTATATAATATATATAATTTTTACCAAAATATCCTTTTATCTGAGTATTCATAAAAACTTCGTCATTTTCGTGTTTCCTTCGAAGCTTATAGAACTTGTACATACACATTTATTTTGTATGTAACCTGTACATTCACATTTGTATGTACAGGTCATGTGAATGTACATGTTAATTTTGTATGTAAATTTGTATGTAACCTGTACATACAAATTTGTATGTAACTTGTACATTCACATTTTGTAAGCTGTTCAAAACAACAATAACATACAAACAATACAATGCATTTCATGTGAATGTACAGGTTACATACAAAATAAATTTGTATGTAACCTGTACATTCACATTTTGCAGGAAGAACAGTTCGTATGTACAGGTAACCTGTACATACAAAATGTGAATGTACAGGTTACATACAAAATAAATGTGTATGTAACCTGTACATACAAAATGTGAATGTACAAGTTCCATAAGCTGTTCTTCTTCTTCTTCCAGTGGGTGATTGGAATTAAACTAAATACTTTTTTGCAGACATAGTCGAAAGATTGAGAACAAAATCCAGGTGATATTGCAAATAAATAAAAGGAACCTCAGTTTGATAACAGCAATAACATACAAACAGTACAATGCATTTCATGTGAATGTACAGGTTACATATAAAATAAATTTGTATGTAACCTGTACATTCACGTGACTTCATCTTCATCTTCATCTTCAAATCTTCATCTTCATCTTCAATTCTTCATCTGCTCCAATCTTTCCTACATATATCAAACAACAAAAAGCTTCAAATTACACTAAAAAACAGTGAGAAATAAAGAAATCACAATTAATTTATATTAAAATTTAAACTTATAAGATTTCATACAAATCAAGGAACAAGAAGCTTCAAGCTAACACCGTACAATAACGCCACCAGATTTGCAAACAGTACAAAGAGTGCAAAAATACCACCAATAGCTTGTAATAGAGGAAGAATATGGGAAACAAACTGCCGACAACAGCGAACAATGGTCACCATACAGGAACAGGAACACAAAAGAAGCGAAGCTGCCATTATAAACTGGTAGGTTAAATAAGGCAAAAAGTTAATTTTTATTGTATATATATCATTTCAAGGAATTAATACTATTTATAAAGGTATGTAATGTTATTATGTCGTTAGAAAATAATGTTGACGTGTGTAGGTAGTCAGGGGCGGAGGCAGGATTTTCTATTAGGGGGGCTGACTTCTTTCCTCAATAATTTTTTCTTTCTGCTTGGGTTTGCGTCTAACAATTTGTAAAGTTTTCCAACCATGATTACTTAACAGTACGACTCATCAAACAATGTTGAGGGCTTTGATCAGAAACTTCGAATATCTTAGAACTTATAGGCAAAATGTGAGATCGTGAGGTTTGAGCTTTTAGAAAATTTGCAACCTGAAGTACTGACTATAAGCACCAGATCAGTGAGGTGCATTCCATCCATCAAATTTGTGCTTGAAATTAAGAATGTATCATATTTGTCCTTCAAATATATGGGCATCAATATATAAATAACACATTTGACCAATCACCAAATATCAATATAAAGACTTTTACCTCAGTTAGAAGGACTCCCATGTTCAGAACTTTGGTGATAAGGCCCATTGCAGATTCATGTGATATTTCATTTAGATTAATCTTCTCTCTGCAGTTAAGAAAACAAATAAATATGGTAATCAAGAGTAAACAAGAAAATTGCAGGCATGAAACTAAATATTCTTAAACTGACGTCTTTAGCATTTTAGCTGAACGCTCCCTAGGATCTATGATGTCAACTTCCCATCCAATTGATTCATTACTCTTTAAACCCTCAAATAATTCCCTTTTACCATCAAGTTTTTACAAAAAAAGTATAATTTGAGAAATGCCCTTTAACCTAATGGGCTAGAATCCCAGAATTTGAAAGGATCAATAATTAACCCAACAACCCAAATTATCTTTCCTTCACTTAATCAATCATCTTAACTACACAAAATGCTCAGAACTCAGTTTCAAACTATATGAAATCTGAAAATATTTTGTTAACCAAACACGAGTACCTTGGACCAAGATGCTATTTGCGTTCAACCTTCATCTGTTCAAAAACTGCATTAATGGTCTTCTCTTCAGTTCCTGATAAGGAACTCGCGGTGGAGACTCCATCTTCCCAAGTTGTGGCATGTGAACAAGACTGAAATGGAAACATGCGCACAAAAACGCGAAGATATCATAGATTAGAGACCCATTTCATATTTTCATATGCTGTTACATTACAAGATGTAAATAAAGAAATGGGTAAAGATCCAATACCAAAATTGAAACAGAATCATTTGAAGGTTTCTGCAGAGATCGAGCCTTCAGTCTATCCTTCACTTCCAAATTACTTCTCTGTAAACCATTCTCATCTCGATCGCTGCCCACATTTAAGTTCAATTTCCTTCTATTCCCAAAACTCGCCAGTGAGCTACACTCTTGTTCAGTTTCACTCTGCCGTCTCTGCACAAAAATCAAAGACATAAACAATTGTCGTCGCTACGGTCCTACGGAGGTGAGAAATTTCTAGAAAATCTGGCCGGGGCTGCAGCCCCGTCCAGCCCCTGAATAGATCCGCCCCTGTAGGTAGTATTTATCAAAATGCTAAAGTTGGAAAAATGAATTTTCATGATTACATCACTTAAACCATGTTCATTATTTCAGCATGTAAAGGACGGTTCAAATTAATGGGAACTTCTCCCCAGCTTGAAATCATAACTTGTTCAAATGAAAGGCATGTTTAAATAAAAAAAGCAAGCAAAGAGTGACTCAAGAGTAATTTATTTGAGCATATAAAATATCTGGGTTGGATTCTAATTTCAATTAAAGAAAAAAAAACATTTTTTTTTAGTAATAAAATGAAAGCAACTACAAAGTATAAGCGAGAAAATTGTTCAAAATAATTGCCAAATTGCCCTAGAACAAGTGATAGATATATTCAAGCTATGTTGTTGTAGGTTTTGACCTTACACGTAAAAATTACCAAAAATATTTAGTTTGTATCATCTGAATGATAAATATAATCAGAAACAGTTGAAAAACCAGAAAGATTATGTAACTAACATTGAAATGATAAATCAGTGTTGATACTACATTCACAATATATGATATATTTCAATACATAACTGACACAACTCTACTTTCTGATAGAGATTTTAAAAACAGGCATTTATTCTGAAACAACCAGTTTCACTATAAACTGTTAAAATGTTCCAATTTTCATTAATGTTGAAATTATGTGCAAAAACTACATTCGGTTACTGCACCATTCCATCTCTGACTAACTCTTCAAGCCCTTTCCTAAGCCTCTCAGCAGCAGCTTTGCAATCATTTTCCATCAAGCCTCCAAACGAGATCCTTATATTCCCGGGACAACCACTTGCGCTCCCAGGAATCACAACCACTCCGTGCTTGTGCGCAAGCCAGTGAACGACTTTAAAGTCGTCATGAACATGTTCATTTGGAAGCTTTGCCCACAAGTAAATGGCACCTTCACCTCCTTTTACAGCATCTTTTCCTAGAGGAGACAGTGCTTCAAATAACATTTGTCTGTTCTTGACAAGATCTTTCACTTGTTCGGTGACCCATTCTGGTCCCATTTCCAATGAATAGAGGGCAAGATGCTGTGAAATTATTGAAGCACAGATGGGAATGTTGTCTTGAACTTTGAGGAGTTGAGTAGCAAAGCCCTCTACTTCTGATGGGTATGCTATCTGCATGTGTCAATGATACTGAATTAACAATCGCAACTTGCATATTCTAAATCAAAGAGATTGAGGGTATGTTTGGTTGTACTTCTGTAAAAAGTGGTCCATTCAAAAGTGATTTTAGAATAAAGTGCTTCCAGGAAAGAAGAAATTACTGTAACATGTAATTTTTGAGCTTTAAAAGTACTTGTAAATAAAATGTTCAGTCTGAAAGCATTTTTTAATGTCAGAAAAAAAAATGTTAATCCACTCTAATCAGATACACTATTGACTTATATATGGGATATAGTGATATCTTCTACCATAAACTCTTAAGACTACAAGTGTTGCCTTATATTTTGTTCCAGTCTTGTCCTTCGTAGGTAAATACTAATCAAGATAACAAATAAAAGCAGAGATAACTATACAGCAGAAGAGACATACTTAACCCATCTTTGAATTTTTTTGGTTAGGTATTTCCTGAAGATTTAGCATTTTACTAAAACAAGAGACAAAAGAGAGTCTTACATATCCAACTCGCCATCCCATCATCCCATAAGATTTTGAGAAAGAAAATATGTTGACTATGTGATTTCCTTCCAAACAAGAGTGCTTTAAACCGTCATACATAAAATACCTGCAAAAAGAAAAAGGTAAAACCTGCCTAGCATTGAATGCATATTAATACGAAATGGGAGAACTTATTAAACTTACTCATATGTATTGTCCACAATTAGCCAAGATCCTGCTTTTTTGCAAAGATCTGAAATCCTCTACTTGCAAAGAGAAAAGTAAATAAATTAAAAGGACATATGGAGTTAGGACATTTGTATAAGCCTAGACAAGGAAAACAAAAGAGTTTCTTCTCTTGTCTTGATCACCATATAGAATTTTCAAAATTGTTTGTGTGCCCTCTGACGTGTATATATAAATACACAGACAAGACTTACCTGTAGCAAATGCTCTGGAATGTAGGTTCCACTTGGGTTCCCAGGATTAACAACGCTAACAACCTTTGGTGCAGGTTGAGTTTCCAACAGTGTTTTTTCCAACCAGTCTGAAAAACAATCATGATGATAAATGAAGTAACCATAGAGTTGGCAAAAGGTGCACAGCGTGAAAAAAAGAGAGAGTCATTACCAAGTGTACCTATTTTAAGATAATACTCATCGTGTGTGCACATGTTGCTTATGGGTGTACGGTTATGGTATAGTTGTATACCTTTATTACTTGCAGAGTTTTATGAATGAAGCAGGAAGAAATAAATTGCAAAGGTAAACTGTAACAAGTTAAATATTGTATACTAATAATATCCATGAGCCACTTCAGAGCTCTGAGGTAATGGGCTTAGTGCTTTTTGGAATCTAAGCATTAGGGCTTAGATTCAAAAAATATTGAAGACTTAGATTCGAAAACTATTACGACTTGGTTTCTCAACAGATTGACAGCATAATTAATAACCAGGTCTTATGAAAAAAACAATTATATTCCATTAAGTTTGCATCTCCTCACCTGCATCTGGGTAAAGTGTTTTTGGGTCACCATTGCCCACCAATATATTAGTAATGCCAGTCATCTGGAAGGACATGTAAGAATTGAAGTAGTATGGGGCAAACATAACCACAGAGTCCCCGGGATCACACAATGTTAAAACCAGGTTCACGAATGCCTGCAGATTACAGAAGATCTCCAAAACATCAAACCAACAGCTAAACCTAGTGGTTGTCGAACATTTTTAAGAGACAAATTAAAAGAAATCAATCACCATGAAAAAAATGACCATCAAATACGACCCCAGTGTCGTACCCGTTTCAAAATCACAGGTATCCCAGTGAAAAGAAACATCTGTGAAAAACCATGCCTTAAAATATAGAATTGAGGAGCAGAGAGACATTGTATACAGAATGCTATAGACAGACAGTATATGAACATTTCCTTGAAATAAAATATAATTGACATGAATAAAGGCAGAGAAACTCCAGTAAAATCTATATTCCTAAAAGAAATGGCTGCCTTGCAAACAGTGCTCTGTAAGATGGGGCAAATCATTTCCTTTGATCAAAGCAAATAAACAAAGGGTGCTTTAACTGTCACCTGATTTGCACCTGCAGTAACCATCACTGAGGATTTATACAACTTATTTTCTTCACGTAACTGCAAAACATATAGAAAGAATATATCAGTCAAGGAAAAATGTTTAGGGTTAAAGCCATAGTATGGTCATGTTAGCTTAGCAAAAGCCGCTCTTCAAAGTAAGTACAGTAGTTCTTTATTGAGAAAATGTATTAAGAGCATCCAGAGAGCTCAACCGAGTCTATGATGCCTTAACTTCAGCAAAACCCATAATTTATTTAAATATGCATAGACTTACTCCAAAATGTGCCCAGCAATTAATAAGATTTGTTATAATATAACCCCAAGTTAGCAACTTTAACCACAGGTTCAACTACCACCCAAGCTTGCTCCTGGACTGAGTCAGCCATGTACAAAGGAAACACAAGTAAAAAAAAAAAAAAAAATCTTCTTTTTTCTCCAAACATGGCCACTATCAACAGAAATCATCAACCAAATAACCTGACTAAACCTACCCTTTCCTTGCTAAGTTAGCAATCCCTCCTTCCACTAAAATATGTAACCTAGTAAAATAGTATTTTCATAATCCATAAAGAGCGTGCACTTGAACTCTTAATCACTGCCCCATCAAAAGCAAAAATATTTCCTCATCCAATTGTTCTTAATGAAAATGTTAGTTACATCTGTTTCAGCCATCTCATTTACTAAACCCTGCAACCCTCAATGATCAAGCTTTAATTCTCAGATGGCTTAATATAACCATGGACAGGCTAATTAAATCAACATAAAACCGTAACAACAGAACCCATCCACCCAAAAAAAAAAAAAAAAGCAAAAGAGACCACTCCTAAGAATAAAGTAGAAAAGCCAGACTCAAATAGCCTCAACTCTAAAACAATAGAACGACACTTAGAGTATTTTATTCTGCTATGTATATAGTGCTTCATGGAAGTAAAAACCAACTTCAAAATTTTAGCCTAAATAATCCATAAAAATATTGATTGCATTAAAACGATTTACCTTTTTACTCAATGCCTCCCTGAGTTCAGGTAAACCTTCATCAGCTCCATAGCGACTAATTGAAGGATCCCAAACAAGTTCCTTTACCTTATTCAATGCCTGCTTCGGTGGTTGCCAATAAACTACACCCTACAGTACCATTCAACAGAGCATCAGCATAAATCAACATGCCCAAAGATAAACTACCTGAGCTACATTATTAAAAGTTATTATTCTTAAAAAATACAAACAAATCCAATTGAACCATGAATGCCTATTTTAAGATTTTCCAAACAGATTGGCTCAAATATTTATACCTTATAAATCTTATGAAGAACCTCACAAGCTTGAAATGCAGTTCATCATAGAACTAGTTGTTATATATCACAAAAGAATTGTAGCAACTAGTTCTATTATGAAATCTTTATGCTTTTAATCATGATACAGCTAGACACCAAGACACGCATCTCATTTTGATTTTTAACTCATTCTCTATTTATTAAACAATATCTACTAACTCATACAGTAGAAAAACACAAAACAAAACAAAAAATATAAACACATTTGAAGTTTTGCAGATCGCAAAACTGGAAACAAAAAGAAAATAGTTACTGACTAAAATTAGAAAAAATAATATCTGATAACTATGAATTATAAGGAAGGCAAAAAAAAAAATCCAAGTTAGCACCCTCAAAACTTGTAATAACAAAAATATTCCATTGTATTCAAATTATATATTTTCACAATTAAAAAAAATAATTGTTACAACATTTTCCTCTGAACATCATCCAATTATGAGCTGTTCAAATTAAACTGCGGCAATTTAGATTCGTTCAATATTGAATATTGT
This sequence comes from Elaeagnus macrophylla, assembly GCA_029378325.1. NCBI lineage: Eukaryota > Viridiplantae > Streptophyta > Magnoliopsida > Rosales > Elaeagnaceae > Elaeagnus > Elaeagnus macrophylla. Next base: position 1,224,778 of record CM055652.1, on the reverse strand, counting down.
AAAATTAAACATCATGTCAATATTACTGAATTGATATTTTTATTATTATAAGTTTTGGAGGTATTACTTTTTATAATTTCCTTTCCGGTTCAGCACCCAAAGCACCATATCTTCACAACTCACAAGGACCTTGTCGCATTCTTAATTAACTTGTAAAAAGTATAAGACGTAACCCCAGAAAAACTAAGAATTAACATTTTGGCTTTGGAAAACTAAACAGACCATTTTGCCATCTCATTTATCAATGCCTCCATATCACATAAAAATGGAAGCTTGAGATGAAAACAAGACATTGGAACTAGTAAATAAACAAACAAACAAACCTACCTGGGACAATGACACAGCATTTTTCTCTCCTCGGATCAGCTCTTGTATCTGCCAAAACAACCTCCATTGTCACAAAAACATATAATTTGAGCTAGACCCATAAAAAAAAATCTAATAATACCTCATCTACATAGAAATCAGAGCTTAAAAAGAGATTATCTCGAAAGAAAATGGAAAGCAAGTTATGATTTTGCTATGAAATACCTTAACCATGACCGGCATATCGGTCTCCAAAGCTCTCCTTGCGAAGTTTCCGTACGAACCCATCTCCTTTCGTTACACACTGAAGTCACCAACCCCAATTCTCACAATCGACCTCTTATGCAAAGTTGTACACCTGAATATTTGACCCAACTACCAAAAACCCAAATTTCCAAATCTTTTGGGAATTTATTTTGATAAAAATATATTATTATACTATATGACAGAAATTAAGACCCACCGAAACAGAGCATCAACCTCCAATTTTGGTGACTTCTAATTCTAAAGGAATAACAAAGTGGTCAGCTTTTTATCCGAAAGAACAATTTGGCACGCGCAAACAATCCCAGTGATTTTATGTAATAATGGTTAGTAACGTATTAGGCAAAAGACGAACTGCTTTTTCCTTTTCTTTATATATTTCTGTCTTTTTCTTAATTCTGTTACTTTACTTTCAATGTGTTTCTTTTACTTTGGTTATTTTTCTCTTATAATATAAAAAATAAATAAATATTAAATTAATGTTAAAAAAAAATGAAATCTTAAAAGATAAGAGATTAAAAAAATTTAAATCTATGTTTTTTTTTTTTAGATGTATTTAATTTTTATGGAAAAACAATTTCTCTACTATAAAATGTATCACTCTTTGGTATAAAACTTTTATAAAAAAAATATCTCTATTATAAAATATACCATCCTTTTGTACCCAAAAAAAAAAATCGTTTTTCTCAAATATGATAAATTTTCACTTCTTAGCCACACCTTTTGCCCCCAATTTAATGTTAAACTGAACCATGGTAAGTAATCCATCTAACCGTTTTTATGTTACAGACCGAGGAAACTAGAATAACCGGATTTTTAAACAACGGCATGCATCACTACAGGGATAATTTTTTTTTTTTTTTTTGCAAAAGATAAATAAATACATTGAAGATTGAATATGAAAAAGCAAAAAAATATTGAACTTTAAAAATGTTAAAAAATTTGAGTACATTTTTCTCCTAAAATATACTTAATTTTTCAATAGATTTATTGTATAAAAAAATAATATAAGATATTTTAATAACTATTATAGTACTACTTTATTAAATATTAATTATACTATAATGTATAAATCATTTCTTTAAACAATAATCCTCCTTTCTAGTCTTTATATTTTTCTTTTAAAATTTATTAATTAAAAATATATACTTTATATGTAATTATTACATTTTAAAATAAGTATTACTAAATTTAATTTTAGTTTGATAAATTATTTTGGTTAAAATCATAGGTATTATTATTATTTATAAAAAAAATTGAACATATATTTACTCTAATATTTAAATATTATTAATTTATTACTTAATTAATAATCCTAAATAAATTATATAATAACTAAAAAGTTAAGAAAAAAATAATAATCAATATTTTAAAATATGTGGATAATTTTATCCAATTAATTATAAAGCATGATTTATATTTTTACATATAGTATATGTTTGCCCCAAAAATAGATGGGTTTTTACGTATATTAGTTTTGGACCGTGTTATACAAGGGTGGGTACATATAATATAGTTGCATTATTTAAGTTATTTATTTTGAAAAAAAAATATTTAAATCAATATATAATTTTTTAAGTAATACATTTATTGTTTATTTCGTATTTTATATTAATATTTGTATGTTAATATTTAATTTAAAATATTTATATGAATTTTAAAAAGATGTAAATAATGATATGTTATTTAAATTTGATAAATATATAGGAGAGTTAATTTTTGAACAATAACTAGTATTATTTCTCAATTTTTTATTTCAAAAAAAATCTTTAAACACAATTTTTCAAATTGATAAGTATATAAAGACACATTAGTATTTATTAATGTACAAAAGAAACCAATTAAAAAAAATTGTATTTATTATAAAAAAAATTTAATATTTATTAATGTACTAAAAAATAACAAAAAAATGTGAAGAATAATCAAAGGTATACAATATAACTAACAAAATAACTATTTTATAAAAAATGAATATTTTTATATTTATTTGTAAACGAAAAATTAAGAATATAATTATTTATAAAAAGTGTATTTATTATTTAAAACAATTGGTATAGTAGAAAGCGTATTTATTATATGTTTGTTTTGATATTTATTAGTGTACTAAAAAAGTAAAATAAACTAAAAAAATAGAAAATAATTAAAACTGTACAAAATAACTAATCATAAAAAATGTATTTATTTTAGAGTTATTAGTGTATGATAAAAAAATTGGAGGATAATAACCAAAATATTGTTCATAGACATTTTGCTATAGCTATTTATAAAAAGTATATTTATTATAAATATATTTTATGCTTAAAAATAATATATATTAGTTCAATGCAAAAATTATATGCTCTCAAATGTATTAAATAAACTCAATTTAGTCATTAAATGGATAATCATTAACCATATAAATTATCATTGGGTGTGGCAGTCTATATTATTCGGGTCAACCCATTTGTAACCCAATTTGAACACTCTTAACTCGAACATAACGCGAATTGAAAACAAGTCACATATATCAAACTTGAACACAACTTGTATTTTAATCGAGTTTGATCAAACATGAACCCGAACATAATATATTGTTTCATCAATTCACATATTCACTGTATTGTTTCAAAATGCATGACATAATGCAATATTCTATACAATAATACTGCAGATCAGTAAGTCAAACATTCAGAACTCTACATACGTGATTGAAAGTATTATATATAATAATATAATATGTGGGATAGAGAAAGTTGCAATACTAATTACCTAGATTTCCCAAAATCAATTCGATTAAATTCCCAATTACCCTTTGGACAAAGATACTCACAAGCTTGTGGATTAAACTTCGAGTGAAATTAGGGTAATGAGATTTTCAGTACAGTTTTAAAGTATAATTGATTTGGAAGAGAGCAAAATATTCGAAGGAAAGTGGAACCCCACACTCAAAGACGAGGCCAGCTAATTAGCTATGAGCCAATACCTTGGCTAACGAGCAAGAAGTAGCGACGGGTGGCGATGGTAATGGGTGGAGATGCAAGTGGCTGACGAGCTGTGATCGTCTGGTTTGAGGGTGGTTAGGTGACTGGGTGAGGACTGAGGAATGACCGAGTGAGGACCGTCTGATCTGAGGGTGACCCGTGGCTGGGTGGGGTGGCGACTGGCTAGTTTGAGGGTTTCGTGGCTATTACTGAAAGCTTTCTCCTACGAGAGAAACTGAGAAAGATAAAAAAAAAAATATCAAAATAGAATGAGTAAGTGAGAATGAAAATATTCAAGTTTAGCACTTATTATTATTATTATTATTATTATTAAAAAAAATTGAGTGGGTCAACCCGACGCTAACTTGAATTTTTTTTTTAATAGTCATTTCGAGTTAACCCATTTTTTATCCAAAATTAATTCGTGCAAATTCGTGTCAGGTTTTTTCTGTCGTGATTTCTTATTGTATAAAAAATTATCACCCTAAATTATCACATTTAATGAGATTAAAATAATTACCAAGGTTAATAATATAAAAGTTGTATAATAAAATTATTAAATAATTATTTATAATAAATTTATTTATTATAGAGACATTTTAATATTTATGAATGTAATAAAAACTAACAAAAATACAAAATAAAGTGGAGAATAGCAAGAAGTACTATTTATGATTTGAATTTATTTATTAAATATGTAAACATCAATCACATAATTTGTTAGGTTAAAGTCTTAGAACTATACAAATATTTATATAATTAAAATAATTATAAAATGATATAATAATATTAAGACAATTTATAAAATTATAAATATAATTATGTATAAAAATATGGTATATTAGTATAGAAGTATTTTAGTACCATAAACAAAACAGTAAATAAATAATAAAAAAAATCGAAGTTAAAAAAAAAAAAAAGAAAGAAAGAAACAAATGACAAAATTGGAAAGAAAATATTGGAGAATAATCATAAATTACTATTTACACCTCTATTTCGACTTTTTATATAGAATAAAGATATAAATATAAATGGAGCACTGACAAATTTATCTTCACATCTTATTTTTATAAAAAGGTAACACTGTAATAGTATCAATAAACATTACTAATAAGGAGCATAAAACGTTTTATTTAAAAATTATCCCAGAAACAATAATCACCTTAGAACAAAAACTTTATTTTTAGAAAGTTTAAGGGTGGATTTATACAGATGATCTCTGCTTTCTTTTACATTTTATATTTCATTCCCCTTATCATATGGTTTTTATAGGACACATGCACCATTATTTATTATTTAATTAAGGTAATTAAATTACATGACAGTTTTATATGTAGTGCTAATAGTTTGATTGTTTTAAAGAATATTTGTTTTTATAAGTTAAAAATCATATAGTTTTTAGGGAGTTTAAAAAATAAGTTTTTTTTTTTATTATTAAAAATAAACAATAAAAAAAATAAAAAATTTTTTAATGCATCAATTAATAAGTGAACACAACATATTAATGTTAGAATACGAAACGAACACGATATGCACAAGCGAACCTTGCACAATTAACACCCTAATTAAAAACTAAAATTAAGAGAACTTAATATAAAATAATATTCTTAAAATTTATAAGTATAATAATAAAAATAATATATTAATAATATTAAATAATATTTTAATATAATTAATCAAAATTGAAGTTTACAACTTATTCTTTTGATTGAATTCAATTTTTTGTGAGAGATGATACAACTTATCTGCTATATATATTTAATTTATTTAAAGGAATGTAAATATCAACAATTAGACCATTAATATCTAGTTGAGTTAGTAATGTAATTGATCCATAGCAAGTTCAAGTGGAAAAATAAATATGTAATAGTTATTAAAGTCATTTAATTTTATCTTATAAAGTTAAATTACGGTTAATATTTTTAATATAATTGATAATTTTAAGAATGAAAGACGACAATTTTTAAATGATATTTTTCTTTGAAGAAGATATATATATATATATATATTATTTAATTTTTTATATTATTATGTTTTTATGGTTAAATTTTAAAAAAGTAAGATAAAAAAAACATTATTATCACAAAACTCAACTTTTGAAAACTATCTTTCTCGTTATTAATATATTGAAAGCATGTTTATTAAAAATAAGTTGAAGTGTGAACTGTGCATCAAAGAATGTGAATTCAAATGTTAGTACAATGATTCACAAATGATGTGCTATTTAGTATTTATTTAGTAGCTAGTCTGTCAGTATTCAAATGACTTTGAAACCTTTTTAAAGAACCTTTCGGTATATATTATGTATTATACATATTATAGGTTTTATTTTATAATATTAAAGTCACATAGTGCCTGAGATTCGGTATTTTAATAATTATTTTATTTAATAAAAAATATACATATATATTTATATATTTAAATAATACATAAATAATAAATTTATTTAATATTAAATACATTAATGAATTTAAATTTATTATTTTATTAAAATTTATGCATGTGCCACATACATGTAAAATTTATAATTTTTTTTAAATTATTTATTTCCTGCTTGTGAAAGCTGCTTTTTTAAATTGAAAGATGCTCTTTTTTTTTTTCTTCAAATTTTTATTAAATGAAATATAATATATTTGATATTATTTTTCATGTTTTTTTAATAACATAATATAAAATATTTTTGTTAAACTTTAATCTCATAAATATTATTTTAACCTAAATAATATTATATTTTTAATAATATATATTTTTTTATTATAACAAAAAAAATATTTTAGATAGTTTATTTTCTTTGAAATTCTAAATTTATATCAAAATATATTAATAAAAATCTTAAATAAATTTATAATTAATAATTATACTTAAGAACAATAATAATCGTGGGTCATTTAAGCTTAGAAAAAAACACAAATTCAAAATTTTATTATGGTATATTAAATATAAACAAATAAATAATAAATTTTGTGTTAAAATAATGGAAAATATAACGTGTTTATTAAAATGGTAACAATATTATGAAAATTTGAACAAGATTATTAAAAACTATAAAAAAATTAAATATAAAACTTAAAAAAAAATAAAATTTTCTCATACAATTGTAAATAAATTTTGTTTAATATAACTTTAAAATGTTATTCATTGCTCCTAAAATATATACAATATACTTTATCAATTATATTATTTTATCTTTATATTACTTATTAAAATTTATATTTTTTAGAAAAAAATATTTACATTAATCTTAAATTTTATTGATATGAAGGATCACATCATTACTTATTCTAAAAATAATAAATAATTTATCAATAAATATTCTTTAAAGCTTAAAAATTATGTTAAAGATAATTTTACCCTTCATAATTCTCACATGTGTCATATTCATGCATCAATTTTTAATTAAATAAAAAATTTAGACTATTGATATATTTAAAATTAAATATAAAAATACTTAAGATTACCACTAAAGCATGATACTTTTTATCTTGCTTATTTTAGGTCTCTTTACCACTAACTTGAATAAATATATTAATGAACCTCCAAGCTTAACAAAATAACATAGGATTGATAATATTTGATATAATACAAATAAAAAATTTAATCATAATGATTCAATGATATTTTTTTGTTATTAAAGATATAGTTAGATTTTATATTATATACAGATATTAAAAAAAAATTGAATTAAATTATTTATGTATTAATTAACATATAAATATGATACCATTATTGTCAAAATACAACACAAAAATGACTAAGTGACATGATTTGCTATCCAGTCATCATTATTGTCATCATCAGTCATGTTTTCTTAGCTACTTGAGAAAGGGTTTTTTAAGATAGTAAAATTTGAGAAAGAAAATGGTCGAGAAGATTAAACAAATGAAAGGATTTTAAATATTCGAAAGATAATTCTAAAATAAATTTTTTAGAGCGTATCCCTTTGAAAATACGAGACGAAATCATGATATGAACTTTTTTTTCCTGTGAATCTTACTCAATCATCGACTACATTACTAACTCTTTTGGAGGCCGAAAATAAAAAATATAATATTTTTAAAATTCATAATATAAAAATATAATATTTAGTATTAACTTAACATAATTTATATTTTTTTAAAATAAAAAAATAATATAAATTTTATTATTATAAATTTAAAAAAAATATTATTTTGCATATTTTTATAAACTAAAAATACATATCTCAATTTTTTTATGATATGGAACAGTAATAATATAGTCCAAGTGAAAAACTTAACAAATTTGACTTTTGTAAAGAGGGCCCAAAAGTGAGAAAAATTCAAAAACATTTGAATTCACATTTGAAGTTTTTTTTTTTTTTTTTTTTTCCCTTCAACACTAATTCCTTCCGGCCAATGGCATATTTATATTTAATATATTGAATAGAGTAAATATAATTATATTATAATTATATTATATAATTATATAATATTTATAATAAAATTAATTATAAATAATATAAACATTTTATTAAATTAATACATACAATTTTATAATTAAAATTTAAATAAATTAAGTTAAATATTTAATATAATTTATATTCATACCTCTTAATTATACAATTTTTTTTACGTAATCATACTAATTTTATATTTAATAATAATATTTAATTTTAAAATTAAATATATAATTATATAAAAATTATACTATTAAAATATTTAATATTATCTAATAAATATGTTGTACAGTAAGTGGTAATAAAACATAAGTTATAGAAATCAGTGGGTGACATTTTCTATGACAAACCAGTGTATGACAGCTGTGGTCACTGGTCGCAATGTCATCATGATTTGCTTTAATTTTTTTTTATTAAATCATATTTATTTGATTACTGTTACATATATTAAGAAGATATTGTTTTATTTTGATCATAAAATTCCAACGCAGTAACGCCATTATCATAAATTTGTGAGATTTAACTTTTTTATTATAAAATAAAAATAACATATAATAATAATAATAATAATAAAAAAAAAAAACGGAATTCAATTGCTTGTAAGTTGTCATGTTTAAGCATGAGTTTTTCTTCTTAGACATAACAAATATTATTCTCATAGTTATAATTTTAAAATGCACACAAAAAATTATTTAAATTTTCTTTTAACTAAAATAGTTATTTCAAAAACATTTTTTATAATAAACAATTTTATATAGAGAAGTAATTATTCATTTTGAGAAAAATCTTAAAAACACTTATAATTATTAGGAAAAATAAATGTATGTATCATTGTAATTACTAAATATGATTTGTAATAGAATAATAAAATTAACAAAAATATAAAACTATGTAATTTTGTAAAAGAATAATTAATCAAATACGTGACTCATATTACTTTTAAAACATTGCTTTCTTAAAAAAATAAATAAAAAAATGGGAGTTTATTTCTAAATAAGCACTCTAAATCAGTCTAATTTAGATTGCTTAAATATGAGGCACAAATTCTCAAAACCAATTTAATTTTTATTAAAAATATATATATATATTTTTTTTCTATTATATGTACTTTCTAAGTAAATTTGTGAATATGAAAATCTCTTGTGGTTTAAGTAGTAAGACTCTCATTTTTCTCACCAAAAATTTAAGTTCGAATCACATTTAAATATGTAAGCGTATTTTATCTTTATTAATAAAAAGAAGACTAGCGACACACATTTACGTAAAATCATAAATAAATAAAAATTGTTTTTAGCCCAAAACCACATTAATATAATGAAGCCGGTTACCTGCAATAAAACTACTCAAGGACTATGTATTATTCCGCTTACGACGTGTCGTTACCTGAATAATTTAATTTTCATTAATTGTAAGCTTCAGTGCTCTACAGCACGAGATAGAAGCTCTTTTCTTATCTAACAAATTAAACCTGAATAAAAACTTTCCTTTTATATCCCAAACATGATCAACAAGTCAATCCCAAGCTAGCTTTATTGTTACACAAAACTGAGGGTATATTAGTAATATAAAGATTGCTAATCTTCTGATCTCAGGCGTGATCTTACCGTAAATTAACAAAATTCCAAACTAAAAGCCTAAAATAAACACTGAAAAACGTTATCGTCTTGCACTTTTTAGTCAACAAGTCAATATAATATTTCTGTAATCGAAAATATGAATAAATATGGGTATGATATTACGATAATTAAAATTATTATTATCTTAATTATTTTTATGATAACGGTATTAAAAAAATGATATTAATATATAATTAATAATAAATAAATATATTTATATTATAACAATAACGAAAATTGGTTGTGACAAATCATTATCCACAAATACTATAATATTATTCTTGCTCTAATTTTGTATATTGTTTTCTCCCTTTTGAATTCTTAAAAAAAAAAAAAAAAACTCTACTGGCCATTAGATATTTCTTAGTCTCAGAGTTTCAAATTCCACTACAGTCTACATCCCGCTCAGAGCTCCTTTTTTCTTTTCTGTCTATCTCAGTCTCTGAGCTTTCACTTTTCTCTATGGAGGTCTCTGGAGCTCAGATGAAAGTATCAGGTCAAATTTTCAAATCGTACATGCTTCTTTTAGAGCAATGTGGTTTGTTTTGCTTATGGATGTGTTTGAAAGTTTAGATTTTGGTTCATTTGGATGGAACGTTGATTAGGGTTCATTGTATTTTTTGTAATTTGTGAAATTCTTGAACACCGTTACTCTAAATGTGATTTTGATCATCTGGACATGCTCGGTTTGATGAATGTTACTCCATTTGGTTGAATGTTGATTATATAACATATATAGGGAAACAAAAGAAAACAAAGCTCATCTATAACCCGAGAAGTCTTCTTTAATGTGCTGAGATCCTTCGCTCTGTATTTTTTTAGAGGACTTATTTAATTTCTGTCTGTTTCTTCCTATTTTCTTGGAGGCGAATGCCGTCCCCGATTTAAGTATAGTATGTGTTTGTCAAAATTTGTGAAAGATGTATAAAATTGGGTCCATAAATATAGATGGTTTACCTATCTGTGTTGTTGAACGTGATGTTCTGTTTAGTTGCTGAATATCGTGTTACATGGAAAAAGGAAGATATCTGAGCTTATGAAGCTTACGTGTTTTGTTGTTTTGTCTCTTAATTAAATTTGAGGTGCGATGGATTTCAAGTATTCAACATGCTAGTTGTTTCCTTCGTAGTGAACTTATGGCCTATGTATTAACTTTTTCTTTAAATCTTTATGCATTTCCTGGTAAACTTCGTTGCAAAGTTATTCTTTTTCGGGTACAGGATTGTCTATGCTAATTTGATCCAGTGCTAGTAACTCTGATGTCTGTTGGGACAACTTAATGAAATTTTACTGGCGAGTTAATTTTTTTTTTTTGTTTAAACGAGTTCAAGAGTCATCGTAGAAGTGTCCTGCATTTTTCACTAGGTTGCTTGACATTTTTTTTTCCTTGGTATATTTTGGCGTGTTTAGAAGGATTATTTGGGAAGGGTTAACTTCTAGTGGATGAATATATCTAATCTGAAATTCCATGTATTTATAAGTCACTTATTTCAAAATTTTGAATGAAACCATTCAAATGTACACGACACGAGTATGCTTTAGCTTATTCAATGTATACAATACATAACAATATAACATGATGAATGAGAAAAGCCAAATCTGATTTCACTTTGTTTCCTTTATAAATTACATTGTTGAGGCCGTGTTTATGATATAAGTTACATCCTTGAGGCCACCTAAGATGGTGCCAGTCAGATATAATCTACATAATAAGTTTAGTTTTAGCACAATTACTTGAACATGTTGTTTATTCCTTTACTGGATTAATTCATCCATTTTTTTATATGAGTATGTTGATTTTGCAACTTGTTTGATTGTTTGTAGGTGTCATAAACTGACTTAAAGTTTTCAACTGAGTGCTTTGTGCTGAGCTTCTTGAAGGCCTGTAAACATGAAGAAAGAAAATATGATAACTGCAAATGTAGTAGAGCCTCCAGCTCGACTAACGCGTGCTCAAGCTGCTGCCTTACATGCCCCTAGACTGATGTCCCGACTAAAACAGCCAATCGAACAGAATAAGAGGCCGGTCTCTCGAACAAATCTAAATCCAAGGAGAGTTGCCACTGATGAGAACATCAATGTCAGTAAAGTGTGTGTACAGCGTAAAAGGAGGGCAGTGTTTCAAGATGTGACCAACATTTGCTGTCAAAACACATATAAGAACTGTGTCAATGCAACTAAAATTCAGGTCAGTTAAATGCTCACAGGTATTCTGTCAATCATTAATTACTGTATTATGTTATCGTTTGGTTCATGACATTGTCTGTATGTTATTGGCTTGGATATGATTTTTGCTTCATGATGTCTATATTCGTAAATTTTGTGAACGTTTTCACAAAAAAGTTTCATTCTTAGTTCAAGAGACTAAATTTACTCTGATTTTGATAATCATCAGACTAGAAATGGCAAGTTGGTTAAGAAAGACCAAACAAAGAAGGCTAAAGTAAACCCTTCAGTTCAGTCAGAATTTCCTCTTGTTCATGCTGGTTTGAAAGATAAGTGCATACAAGGAGTTAAGACAGAATTCAAATCTGAAGGGGTTATATATTCAATTACTAGGGAAGAGAATTTACCTCTTTGTTTAGCTACTGTGAAGAACTCTGTCAAGGATGGTTGCCAGCTTGAGAGTCAACGTTCTAAGATGATCTTGGAAGCTCAAAGTCCTTCAAAGAAAGGTAGTTAACTAGTTATTGTTTCTGATTGTCAATGCTGGCAATGCACATATTCATGTGCTGGCTTACAAGCATGTGTAGATTCCAGATAAATTATTTATGATCTGACTGCTTAGAATTGCAGTGTTTAATCAATAAAAATAAAAAAAAAAGAATCACAGTGTTTAAAGTATGTTAAGTTGGAAAATGGATTAAAATATGGGTTTTTTTCCTTCCCCTTTTTCAATGTAACATAAGCTGCATTGAGCAATATTTGACATTATATCAAATGGTTAAGTAGATAAAGGGAAGCTTCCTTGGGATATCATTACATCAAGGCGTCCAGACATTGTTGATATTGATGCAGATCATAAAGATCCGCAAATGTGTTCCCTCTATGCTCCTGACATTTATAACAACTTACGTGTTGCAGAGGTTTGTGCCACGAAGTTCCAAGTATTCATCTGGATAAAATGTAGTCATCTTGCCTCTGGTTATTTGAGTGTTTGATGGACTTTCTTCTTATTCAGCTTGCTCGACGGCCACTTCCTAGTTTTATGGAGACACTACAGCAAAATATCACACAAGGCATGCGAGGGATTCTGGTGGATTGGCTTGTGGAGGTTGGGATAAATCTGATCTACTCTTTGTTAGTTTGAAAATTGTGTATTGTTCCAAGCATGAAAAAGTAGGTTGTTGGTTATGAAGCAATTGTGTATTGTTCCAAGCACGAAAAAGTAGGTTGTTGTTTATGAAGCAATGGATGTCCATTTCTGCATATAGCAACATTAGATGTCTTAGACAGCATAAATGATAGATCACGTGTAGTTTCCATTTTAAGTCACAACCCACTTCTCTCATCAAAAGTTTCCTACTATTTGGTTTTCATTGCACATCACTACATGGTATCTTAGTTTATTACATAATATGAATGCTAGAAGAAATAATTGGTTACCGAACTGCTTTTGTTTTCAGGTATCAGAGGAATTTAAGTTGGTGCCAGATACACTTTATCTCACAGTACATCTGATTGATTGGTTTCTCTCCCAAAACTACATAGAAAAACATAGACTGCAACTTCTTGGCATCACTTGCATGCTAATTTCCTCGTAAGCTTTCGTACCAATGGCAAAGTTGACTTTTCAGCTTCTGTTTTCAGAACTTTGGACTTAATAGGTACCAAGGGTGATGAGAGTAACCAAAACTGGAGCTAAAGGCAGATGTTAAGAAAGTGATTGTGAACGTGATTTATTTTACACTCTCTTGTGCTAAATATTTTCCTTAGACTAGGATAATGGGTATTTTACTTTTCAGCTTCTTCATATGGTGGTCATGAATGATCACTTAAATGGGACTTATCTAATTCTTTTGTTTTGAAAATTGATTGTAGAAAATATGAAGAAATTTGTGCACCACATGTGGAAGAATTTTGCTTCATCTCAGACAATACTTACACAAAAGGGGAGGTATGTACAATTGTGTTTACAAGTCGTTAGTGCTTATGATAGAAATAATGTAAAAACTTTTCAAGTGCAGAATGTATTGTATGTACTCTCCACTTTTTTGTACTCGGACATAATGTGTGTTTTTCCACAAGAATTTTTTGGCTCTTGTTACTTTCTTGTCTTTCTTAATTCTTATTTATAAGCAGAATCATTAACTTGAAACCTATGTTTGTTGAGAGGAACTTAAATATATATTTTTGAAAGTTTTTAATCACGGATCAAATAAGCCTAGAGGGGGGTGAATAGGTTATTTTCAATTTTTAACAAATATTAAATGTGTAATCTAATCACAACGGCCAGACATGCAATCGCGTGTAAAGATAAATGCGGAATAAAAAACAACACACGATATTTTTAGGTGGAAACAACTTAGGCCACAACAATGACCTAAGAGGAAAACCACCAGTCCACCGGACCACCTAACTATCCACTATGAAAATCAATGTTCAATTACAACCATAGAGTCCAGAACTACCCGTCGCAGATAGATCCCCCTTTCTGTAATTTACTTACGAGCCGTCGCTCCTTTCACAGCCTCCAATAGCTAGATGTCTGGATCCAGACCAACGTTCCGATCTACTTGAGTCACACAAGATCAATCGAACCCGTCACTTTCGGTAATTTCGAGTCACACGAAATACCGAACACCTCACCTGAAACGTTAGCACAATAACACAAGTGCAAAGTGTGTCCTAGAGCGGATTTAAACAATGAACAATCCTAACTAGCAGATTCAACAGCATACGATGTAAAATCTAAATCAGCTAGCAAAATCTAGAACAATCATATAGAGCTCAATATCATGAAAGATGAAGAGAAGAAGTTAAAAGCACAAATCAGATATAAAAATATTAGATCAATGTGTCTTAGTTATGCACAAACTAGTCTCATAGGATTTGCAATTGACTATAACTCTACTCATATCAGGATTTAGTTCTCAAAAGAATTCTACTCATACAATGATTCTATTCATATCAGGATTTATTTATCACAAGAATTCTACTCATACAAGGATTCCACAATTCTACTCAATTCAGGATTTTGCTTTCACAAGAATTCTACTCATACAAGGATTCCACTTTTAAAACAATTCTACGCAAATAAGGATTCTATTTTCACAACACTTTTATTCACACAAGGATTCTATTTTCTTAACACTTCTACTCATACTAGAATTTTGCTTTCTCATTAAATGAGTCAAATTGATAAAAGTAACACATGGGTCGAATTAAAAAAGAGTTCTAGTAGAAGTGAAAAACTGGCTCGATCGATCTAATGATTGGCTCGATCGATCGATCCAATTCTCGATCGATCGACCAGATTGATCGATCGATCTAGCTCAACCCGAGAGCACCTAGATCGATGTCGTTCCACACTCGATCGATCGATCGAACAATATACTCGATCGATCGACCAATTAAAAGCACAAGTTATTTTTCATTACGATCCATACTAAGTGTCGTGCTCATTTGTGTGAAGATGTATGCATGATAGAATATTATACCTGTCATATGGGCGTTGCAAGCTTGGTGACTCCATCATCATGTATCGTCTGATTAAACGGTGAACTCTTACTCTAGATTACAATCAAACATTTTGTCCACGAAAATTGCCAATACAAAATAAACCTTACAATTTTGAATGCTCAAGTGCATGCATGAGTTATTACAGTTATGTCCACTACTGTTTACCTATCATTTTAAAGATCTAAACACAATGATTTTTTTTTTATGAATATGACAATAGCAAGAAGCTTTGGTGACTATTATAAACACATGATTTAATAATGTCTTGTTGATTAAATCCAAAGTAATGTAATTCACAGAATCTTAAGCATGTATATAATTTGTCATATAGGATTAAAGAAGTATAAAATACTGAAAACCTATTCTATGGCTTAGTTATGTTTTGTTGATATATTGTGAAAGTTCTACTTACTCTCCCAAGAATTGAAATATTTTTGGTTGCATTCCTAAATAAACTTTAATGGCAGGTACTGAAGATGGAGAGTCAAGTACTTAACTTCTGCAGATTTCAGCTTTTTGCACCAACTGCAAAGTCTTTTCTAAGGTACTTAGTTTATCTGCTTTTTCTACGGTTGATTTTTAGTGATGCTTTGGACCTAAGTGATGTTCTTGGCGTCATCTCTTGAACACATTTTTTGATCACTTTCAGGAGGTTTCTACGAGCAGCTCAAGCTTCATTCGAGGTAATGTGTTGTTTTCAAGTATTTGCTGCCCTTGGTCTACAAGACACCGATCCTTTCCAGTTTCAGTTTAGACCTTTGATTAAAGCCTGACATTTGTAGTTACAAATTTGCAGAGCCCTATCGTTGAACTTGAATATTTGGCCAATTATCTAGCTGAGTTGACTCTGGTAGACTATAGCTTTTTGAATTTTCAGTCTTCTATCATCGCTGCATCAGCTGTTTTCCTTTCGAGATGGACCTTAGATCAGTCCAGCCATCCATGGGTTTGTCTTCTCTTCCATTTTTTACTATCTTCTTGTAATTTAAGTTCATATATATGGTGGAAGTAAAGCTTCATTTGCATGTCGAGCAGAATCCAACTCTAGAACATTATACCTCATACAAGGCTTCAGATTTGAAAAGTACAGCTTTAGCATTACAAGAGTTGCAGTTAAACACTAATGGATGTCCTCTGAGTGCTATACGTATGAAGTATATACAAGAAAAGGTACCAAATTCTTCGAGTACTACAGAATAACATATGCTGGCTTTGATCTTAGCTTCTGTTCTCACTTACATTACATTCATGGCTTCACCCATGGACTACATGCAAACTATTATGAATTCCTATAAAATTAGATCTGAATAAGGGTGGCATTTCTAAACAAGACACAAACATGGAGAAAATGACATGATTACCGCCCCTGTATCTGAATAAGGTTATAACATGGTTGTTTTTGTTGTTGTTGCAGTTCAAGTCTGTGGCAGCATTGCCTTCCCCCAGGCTGCTTGATACGCTATTTTGAAGATGAGATGGCGCATGCATCACTCTGCTAGAAACTGCTAACAATAACCAACATGAGTTAAACTTAAATGAGTTGATATAAATCCTTTTCTGCCAACTGCTTCAAACTTTGTAACTCATATTCTGGGCCTCTAGCTCTTTTTATCTTTCTTTGTAAAATTGTACGTGGGTTCAAATTTAAATATGTAAATTGCCAATTATTATTATCTTTGAAATTTTTGTGAACCAACACAAGCATTGTTTCATCTTCATACACATCAGTTGAATACAAGTGGATCAAACTTAACTTAATTAATAAATGGATCGATAAATAATTTATGATACAATTTATTTAATTTTAATTCAAACTTAACTTAATTAATAAATGAGCCCATAGGTCTACCTAATTACAACAAACTCATTAAATTTTAACTTAAATTTATTTAAAATCATTAGATTTATGTTAGATTTATAAGTTGTGCTAAAGATTATTGATTCTAAATAAGATGATTACAAATTTGGTTAAAAGATAAAACATGAAAGGTAGCTACTGTCAAGGGCTGATGTATACATAAATTGTCAATAAATAAAATATTTATAAAATTATGAATAAATTATATATATAAAATATAAATGTATATAAAATTCAAGCTTTTAATATTAAATAGCTAACTAAAAATTTATTAATTTACATATATTTTATCAATAAAAAATAAAAAATAAGTAAGTAATTGAGGTGTGCCTATAATTATTTTTACAGTACCCCCTCATGAATAAAATCATAAATGCAACTGTGATTGAGTTTTTATTTTTCGTTGAATTGGGAACCTTTTCCCAAATAGACTGTCTTGCGTAGAAATGAGGGGAGTTGACCTCAAAAATTTATGAAGTAATAAACTAATTTCTAAAACCACAGCCATCAATGTGGACGTGCCGGAGTGGTTATCGGGCATGACTAGAAATCATGTGGGCTTTGCCCGCGCAGGTTCGAATCCTGCCGTCCACGTTCTAGGTCTTTTACCAAACACCGTATTAAAAATTAATTCCCGGTAATTTTCTATTTTTTGAATTTTGAATTGGTCCCAAATCCACGTCATTATCTGCATTGTCTAGGCCTCTAGGGCTCCAATCCAAGAAAAGCTCCAAATGCGAACATGGTGTTCCAGTATCGGCAGCAGTCCATTCCAGTCGACCCACTCCAGGACTGCACAGGCCTCTCGCTCTTTCTTAAGATCTTCGGTGCCTTGCCGGAACATTCTAAACCATACGACCAAGAACTCGATCTCCAAGCCATCCATAGCCACCTCAAGTCCATGGTACACTATTTACATTCTTCCTTTCCCCAGCTTTAGTTAATTATAGGTTCTAGACAAATATTTTCAAATTCATTTTAGGTACCACATTACATTACTTATTTAAGAATTTAATTACAGCTATTCTTAAATAAAAGAATCGTTGGGTCCTTAAGAAAGTAGAAAAGCACAATTACTCGGGAATATTTTGATACTTGTTCGCGATCTGTTTACGATCGTCTCCTTGGCCCATGTTATTGGTTTTCTTGCGTGTGCTTATCGTTATATGATTTTGGAAAGTTTTACTTTCTACTTCGTTGAGCTTGTTGTGCTTTCTTGCAGCCAGAATATAGGTTTTGAGTTCAAATTAGATCCGTTATGTTTCCTGACTGTATTGATTTGGAAATGGTGATGCTTTAGTTCTATTTAGTAGATAATGATTTCATATGCTGTTTCAGGCATCAGGAAACGTGAATGGGCTTAAAGAGCAAGCAAAAAATATTCTCGATGGTAGGTTGAAATTGTTGAACAGTGGAATTTTTGTACATCAGAAATTAACTACCAAAAATGAAGCTATTTCTGCAAAGGCTGACGAAAATCCACAAGAATGTCCGCCGGGCTTGGGTTCTTTGAAGCCTGATTCCAGGTTAAGCTTTCGCTTGATGCCTTAAACTTTTAAAGGGCCGTTTATTTATGCTGTTTTTGTGTCTGCAGTCAACCTACCGTGAATTTGTTGCCATCCTTGGACGACTCAAAGTTGAAAGACCCAAAGGAATTTTTTGAGGCCCATGATAGGCATGAAAGTAAGTTGCGGTTGGCTTGTATGTTGAACAAATGGATATGCATACTAATTTTAAGGTATTTTAATTGTTTATCAGATTCCAGACAAGATATAGAGAAGCAAATGGGTGGTGATGTGTCTGATTCAGATCCTGCAGATGCATACAGATATGCTCGGCCTCGTGAACGCAGACCAGACTTGGGTCGCAAAAGGGCTTGCTTTTCTCTGAAGCCTGATTCCATGTAAAGCTTAAGTTTGAACCATATTTTCTTGAAACAAATTGATTGCCTTTAATCATTGGCATATGCTGCCCCTTCTTCCACAGCAGACCTGCTGTAAGTACAGGACCAGCTTTGGACATTGGAAATCTGAAAGATCCAAGGGAGTTCTTCGCGGACCATGAAAGGCGTGAAAGTATGTTGTGGCTCTTTTCTACCTTCAAATTACTTTAGAATTGTCAGTACAGTGGCCACTCTCATCGTATTTTGATTCTTGCTTAGATGACAAACAAGAAACGCAGAATCAGATTGCTGGTTATGTGTGTGATTTCGGCCCTACGAAGCCTCGAGAACGCAGGCCAGACTTGGGTCGCAAAAGGGCTCGGTTTTCTCTGAAGCCTGATTCTGGGTAGAACTTACATTCGAGTTTTTCTTAAAGAATTTGATAGTTGCATAAATTTGACATATGATGTTCATCTGCAGCCAACATGTTGTCATTTTAGAACCAGCTTTAGATATGGAAAAACTGAAAGAACCAGAGAACTTAAGGGACAATGGAAGGCATGAAAGTGAGTTTCAGTCCTTTCTACCTCAAATTTGTGCATCAAGTGCTTATACTATACTGGTTTTTTACTTTATTTCTTTGTTGCTGAGACATAAAATTTTACTGATGCTTCATTTCATTACTAATTTCTCTCATATAGGTTCTACTGCTCAGCCACAAAACAAGAACAATGAAATTTTGGATTCACTGCTGTCTCTTAATTGTGAAGATCTTGAAGGCAACGAAGCATTGAATCTTTTACAGGAGCACTTGCAAATCAAACCAATTGAGCTAGAAAAGTTATGCCTTACGGATTTCCCTGATTTTCCTGAGATAGATTTAAATTCTTCAAGGGAAAGCTTATTAAAGCCCAGGCGTCCCTTATCAAACATCCATAATTTGCTAAAAGAAAGGCGTAGTAAAACACCTGTTAAACTTATTCAGGGTGCACGATGCTCTGCCAGTCCTTTACTTTCACCAACCCCACCAAAGAGTCCATTTGCTTCATTAGCATGGTTAAATAAAAGAACTTTAGAAACAAATCCATCTGTTGATTCACCCACACCACCAAAAAGTCCATTTGTTTCATTAACATTATTAAATAAGAGGACTTTGCAAACAAATCCATATATGGATCCGGTTTCAGTCGATGATAATGAGCAATTGGCAGTCCACTGTGTTTCCTTGGAGCACATATTAGACACAATTGATGTACAGGAGCAGCCTGATTCCATGAACTCACCTCTAATTGAAAAGGATGAGGACCCTGAAGGTGCCAACACCAAATCATCTGAAGTAGTTATTGAAGATATCAGTCATACTTCTGAAAAATCTACTAATGACAATATGGGAAAACCAGGTGACTTTGTTGATATTGATTCTCCTATTGTTTCCAAGGATAAAGTTAGAGACGGTAATTTGAATAACATGTTTATCTCCTTCAAATTAGGTGAACCTGATATTTGTGTTGCTGCTCAAGCAAGTGAGGCCGATATCACTGACAACGTGAGTTTATCATTCAGATTTTTTTCTCTTAGTCATAAGGGAATGGGAATATTTGAAGCCCTTGTGTTGTGATATATTGTGTTAAGATACAGGCAGAAGATGCATCATGGGTTACGGTTCCTCCTGTACAGCCTGATCTTAATAAGGTGGCTTTGGATAATTTGAATTTCACTGAAAGTCAGTCAGGTATAAACGCTTTTCATATAGATGCTAGTGTGGAAGAGTAATACTACTTGTTGCACATGACATGGACATTTCTGAACTTCAAGATGAACTTTTAGCGATTTCTTAAAAGGGTGGGGTGACACTAAGGTCACCCAGCTTGTAAGAATGGTCTCTTATTAAAAGTAATTTTGGCAACAGGATTGCTCTGTTTGATTTTGTACAATGCTCAATATCTATGCTACCACATTAGTGCTTAATGGTCCAAACTCATCTCTTTTCAGATTGTTGGATTTGAGTTCTCTTGCGATTGCATCAGAACTTTAGCTTTGCTTTGCATGTGTTAACATGTCTTTATT
This sequence comes from Elaeagnus macrophylla, assembly GCA_029378325.1. NCBI lineage: Eukaryota > Viridiplantae > Streptophyta > Magnoliopsida > Rosales > Elaeagnaceae > Elaeagnus > Elaeagnus macrophylla. Next base: position 1,203,729 of record CM055652.1, on the reverse strand, counting down.
TCATGCATTAACCTCCAGCTATGTACGTACTGGGGTCCCCTGAATGATCAATAGATTCTGCTATTTTCATATTCTAATTCACACATACAACCTGTTGCCCAAGGAAAAAAAAAGGAAAGGCAAAGAAATAAAATAGATTCATAGCAATATCTTATCTTCTATATTTTATTATTACTTATTTATTTTGCTACATTTTTTTTAGCATCTTAGTATTACATAGTTATAGGTTTTATTTCATGTGCTTGTACAAATTAGAAACATCAAGTTGGTGAATGTTGTTGCATAGACAAACTTGTTGGATGTGAATGTCATCTAAACAAAGTGGCTGACCTAGTTATCACAACTAAGTTGTGATATGGGCAATCCCATTATTTCTTCAAAAACATACCAGATCTTCAAACTTATCATTTTCTGATATTCTTTTGATTTGCTTGCACTCATTAAGATACAAAGGCAACAATAATTTGATTTTCTTGTAGTAATAATTAATTTTTAAGATCAGGAATTAGATTGTTATTTTAATGTTAGTATTGCTTTAGTTAATTACTTTCTAATTACTGCTACTGTGTGTTTTGTTTTTACACAAACAGATAAATCAAGTACACGTCCACATGACAATCGTGTAGTGTCGGAACATCCCAGTTCCCTCGCCAATAGCCCTAAACAGCGTAAACAGGTTCATAAACACTGACCGAGCTTTTTTTCTTATTAATTATTTGAACTGAAAAATGTGGACAAGTTTCATACTGTTGTAGATTCCTAACAAATTGTATGTTAACTTTGCTATAGGAAGGATCCACTTTCAAAGAAATTGTAGTTGTGTTTGGTAATATATTTGCAAACGTGTCAGTAGCTGCAGAGTGCAAACATGTTTTGTGTTAATAGCATCAAAGTGCTTTGGTTAATAGCTTAATGTTAATTTAATAACATCATGGATATACAAGTCACATATGGTAGTTCTTCAATAAAAAGAAAACGAAGCCTAGCAATTTCGTTTAGTAGTGGCCTGATTTATTCAGAGTCAATTTCAAAGCCTTCTCTCTATATTTTCAAAATTGCTGCGTATCTACCACTTTCTTAAAAAAAAACTTTGTGACATCAGTATGGACGGAATATTCAATTGTGATTGACATTCTCTTTTAGTGATTTCTCTGCAGTTACAAACTGGTTGTACATCCTGCACTACCATTTGGGCATTTTTATAGTTATTTGATATTATTTATTTATTTTTCCTTTTTTGATCCCTAAAGCAAAGAGAGAACGGAAATTCCAGAAGATCAAGAAAGAAAAGCAATGCAAAAGCAGGTCCACCTAAAGAACACAAGAGAAAACAAGTTTCTAGGAGGCAAAGCCTTGCAGGTATTAGTCCAGGCGAACATGTGATTATTCTGTGTAACTACTAAAGCAACTGTTAGCATCTCTATGTAATTGGTTGTAACTATTTTGGAAACCATTATCTTCCTATAGGGGCTGGTACAATTATGAAATCTGGGGTACGGAAAAGCACCAGGATCAGGACAAGACCTCTGGAGTACTGGAAAGGAGAAAGATTACTATTTGGACGTGTCCATCAAAGTGAGTAGTGCAATTTTGCTTGCATTTGTGTTAATACATACTGGTAATTTATTCCAGTAATATACTTATATCAATATGTTGTCTTAGATACCCTCAAAAGATAAATATCACACACACAAGCTCCATCAGAGTTAATCATTGATTCGTAATCAGAATGCCTTTGTTACTTTTCCTATGGAAAACTCAAGTAAGAATCATACAATAACCTGTGATTAGTCCCTAATTTTTTGTGACCAATTTGAGACAGAAGCTTCCAAGTTGGAAATTCAAAGTGAGGGTTTTCTCCTATGATTTCCAGCTTCCTTGGTTTCTAATCTATGTTTATAATATTGTGCATTTCTATGTTCCTGTTAATTTTTAGAAGTAATGAGGCTGGTGTTAATAATTTTAAAATAAGGAGTGGACTTTTAACCTAATAAGAGGGGTAAAAAATAAGCGGAAAATTGAGAGCTTAATTTTTCTTGTGATTAAATATCCCTGTAGTATCTTATATAAAAATATAATGTTCCTTTTCTGTTTACTCCATTTTTTTGTGCAGGTCTTGCAACGGTGATAGGAATGAAGTATGTTTCCCCAACAAAGGGTAATGATGGAACTTCCACTCTGAAGGTGAAGTCCTTCGTCTCTGATCAATACAAAGAGCTGGTAGAGCTAGCAGCTTTGCATTGAAATTTATATTATATGCCACCTGGAAAATACTTTCTTGTATTTTCCTACTTTAAATACGTGTTCTTTTGTAACTGTTTCAAGTTGGTGTAAAAGAAGCTTCCTTGAGCTTCATCGACCTTATGATAATCCTGTAAAGTGTAAACCGTGTATTTCTAAGTCCTTGTGGCTAGAAAAGCGTGACTTTTTCGGAATGTGTATTGTTATGCGGTAATACCTTAAATATTGATTGAATATAAAATTAAAGATGTAATTAAATATTGATTGAATATAAAATTAAAGATGTAAGATGATAAAATAATAGTGAAATTTTTAATAATAAGAGTTAACTAAATTATATTATATAAATTTATATAAGCAATCGTAAGAAAAAAAAACTATTTTTATAATAGAATAACAAAATACATCTATATTTGATTGTACTGCAAGAGTTAAAAAGTTGTCGTATCTTGTAATAAAACAGCCGTTTTTAGTCTTATCATCTCATGTCGTAATTCGTTAAACTAGTTGATTTGATATTGATGAGACAATTATTTGTCATAGATTTATAAAAATGATTAAATTAATTTTGTTGCTGGACTACTAAGTGCAACGTCACCTTGATATGCTGATTTTAGATTACATTCTATGGGGGTCTCTTCTGTGACCTACGAATTGGGTAGAAGAGTAGAACCATCTAAAGTAAAGATATTTATCTTTTTACCGACTTGCACGGTTGGACACTTGGACCATAAAATCAATGATATTATAATGAACTCATGATTACACCAACTCATGTGGTATTTTGCAGATGGTATCTTGGTGCAAATAATACTATATATATTCGATTTTTTGTTTTTTTTAAAATAACAAAAATAACATTATTAAAATTTGTAATAATAAAAATTATTTTTTATATTTAAATCAGATATTTTTATTATTAAAAATTATTGTAACTTCATTTTTTTTAATTCTGTCTAATTTAATTGTGATAATTAGACCTTATTTAATATTATTAGTGTAATATTTTTATTATTATAAATTTTATACACATCATTTTTAATAATTTTCATTTAAAAAAATAAATAAATTCCAGAGGTATCCAACACACCATAATCATTGAGGCAATCCACAGCAAAGAGCAGGGAGAAAACAAACTGCCATCGCCCATCGGTATCAGTAACAGATTTTGTATTCTATCAGTCTTTTATTTAAAAAAAAAAAATATTTTATTTCATTTTTTCAAGTAATAAAACTATAAGTCTTCTAGCTGCTCTCAGGTATACTTTAAGTTTAATTTTTTTTTAAATAATTTTTCAATTTTTTAGCACATTATATGACTTTTTAAAGGGATAATTTTAGAATTTTATTTTTTTTACTTAAATAATTAAAAATAATAATCAGTTTTTGATTAATTTAATTTTTTAGCAAAAAAAAATTAAATTTCAAAATTGCTCCCTTAAAAAGTCATATGAGAATTATGTGCTAAAAATTTATTATTATTATTAT